>JAKKIB010000174.1:23460000-23822500 GCA_023089585.1 Melophagus ovinus | reverse complement strand
TAATTTAAATTAAAGTTACATGAATATAATTTTGAATATGAAATTTTCAAGACAACTATTTGAAGATAATTGAAAATAAAACTAAAAAAAAATCTAGTTAATAACAAAAAAAAATTAGCTGTAAGATAATATTTATAATTTAATCTAGTTTGGAAATTAAAATTAATTAATAAGAAATATTTGTGTTGGCATTAAATTATCTTTAAATGTTGGTAGTTGCGTAGCAACCCAAAACCATAATCCTTACTATATAAAAAATATTCCTACTTAAATAGATTGAACAAAATTTTTTCTAATAAAATATAAGAAATATGAAACGCATCGTATGCCATAACATTCATACTTAACGCTCAACATAACACCTGAAAACGCTTCCAAAAAAAAAAAAAAAAAAAAAAAAAAAAAAAAAAAGCATTATCCAATTACTTACTGTAAGCGTTTATTATGTTAGGGAGATAATAATATTTGTCAGTTGACTGATTATAAATGGCTACAGTTTTATACGTTTTTCAGTAACACTGATTAAATTTAATAATGATTTGATATCATTGATCCATAAATGTATCTTTGGCAACCACTAAAATTATTTTGCCTAAATGTATTGTCCTTCTGTATGATAGACTGAAAGGCAAAAAAATTATACAATAATCTATGGTGATACTACAACACATTGCATATACAGTTAATAGACAATAAAACAATAACAACAATAACAACAATAACAACAATAATATATAAAGATTAGTTTGTTATGTCAGGTGTTTAGTTGTATTTTTCTTTTTCTCATACTTTTTTTCGTTTAAATGCAAAGCTTACGTTTGTTCATTTGAAGAATTTCTCGTCTTTTAATGTATTTTAGATTTTTTTTTTTTTTTTTTTTTTTGTATTTTTTGCTTATTTCATTTCATCATAGTAAATGCACTAGTTTTCGGGCAAGTGGAAAATTTTAATGAGCACATTAGTTTTTATGCCAGTTTTGGCTGTAAATGCCACTTTATCTTAATCTACTTCATTTCATGCCATTTCCATGCAAACCATTCCACATAATTTTTAATTTTTGTATTCTTATAAAAGCTAAAACATATAAAAAAAAAAAAAAGGTCTTTAGTAACTGTGTCAAATGTATACATTTTTTTTATTACCCACCAGTCTTGAATAGAGTTTATCCAAATCTGATTGTCACTTTTCCCTATTAAAAATAATTTAAGGCTTAGTTTTTTTAAAAAAAAAAAAAAAAAAAGGAAAATGCAAGTTGTTTGAAAATCTTGAGATCTCTGCTGAAAATTTAAATTATTTAAAGTACATGCCCAACCTTGCAGTAAAAGAGAAGTAAAAGAAAGGCTAAAGGGACCATTTAGAAAATCTAAATGTCTCTAAATTTTTTTTTATTAATTAATTGTACGAAGTTTGCAACTACAATCGTACTGCAAGAAAATTTATAACACTTTAAAGGGCCCATTCGGAACTGTAAAATATTAAAATAAAGACCTTTTCCATTTTTTGATTAATCCTACGAAGTTTGCAACTACAATCGTACTGCAAGAAAATATGTAAAAACATTACAAATTAAATGCCTTTTTTTTGATAATGACAAGTTGCAACTACATCGAGCAAGAAATTAAAACTTAAAGGCCCATTCGAACTTAAAATTTAAATAAGACCTTTTCCGTTTTTTGATTAATCCTACGAAGTTTGCAACTACAATCGTAGTGCAAGAAAATATGTAAAACTCTAAAGGGCCCATTCGGAACTTGATCGGGTTGCATGGGAGTTGACTTGATTCACTTGACAGCTGTAGAATTTCTTAGAAAATCTATTTGATTAAAAGCATGTTATATTTAATAAAAATTAGGAAATAATAGGCCAAAGGGACCACATTTATAACCATAAAATGTAAACACATAAATTTCTTTTTCGATTGACTTGTAGTAGATCTAATAAATTTTGTAAATTTTTCTTGTAAAATATCTATCGAAAATGAACAAAAAAAACAAGCAAGTGCGTTTTATCAAACACATTTTGAAATTTGGACTGTATTCAAAAATTGACTTCAGTCACAGAAGATAAATTTTATCTAGTTGTTTTTTTTTTCTTGATTTTTTTTTTTTCTTTTTATATTTTTTCACTCTTTGTAACTAACGAAAGGTGTGCAATTATTCTTAACAACCCCCTGCTTAACATTAATTGTTCTAGCGTTATATAATTTCTCAATGACATTTAAGTGGTTAAAAGTTTAGATAAGTAATGGTAAGAGACGTTAAGTTGTGCGGACAATACATTAAAAGAACTAACTTTTATATATTTTCAACTTGAATTTGATATAAAAACCAAAAGACAGACACAATAAAGAAAAAGGAAAAAGTATAAGAGAAACACTAGAGAAAAGAGATTTATATTAATAAAGTTCCTACTTATTTTTGTTGTATGTTGTATGTTGTATGTTGTATGTTGTTTGTTGTTTGTTATTCAAGAAATGGTAGAATTTATTTTCTTTAATAAAGCCCCTTTTTTTAATTCATTCCTTTTTATAAACAAGCATTTACATTTTCTTAAATTTCATTGTGGCCAATTTTCGCTTGAATCAATTTTTCCTAAGCCCAATGCCCCTCAAGCCCCCCTATCAACGTTTCGTATATTTACAATACGATGTTACACATCTGTTACATCTTCATTATTTGCATTATTTATGATAATTAAGTTTCATGTTTAATGATTATCTTAGAAAACAATAATAATAATAATAAATAACCCATTAAATCATTGGCAAAGTAGTTTTACATGATATTTTATTATATTTGATATAACAATTTGTAATGTTTGTGTGTGTGTGTGTGTGTGTGTGTCGTGTTTATTTTTTTGATAGTAATGCACAGTACATGAATAAACACTCAATGAATTACAAACGATTGCGGTAACTATTAAAGCAAGAGAAATAAAGAAATTTCTCTTTTATTTCTTCTCTTCCTTTAGTATTAGTTTTTTTTTGCCAGACTCTTAATTGCAAATGCGCGTTTTACTAAACATCCATTTGAAATATATTTGAAAAAGTATTTTATAAAGTATTTCATTTTATAAAATGAAAGCAAACATTTTTTTTCTTGGTTTTTCTTTTTTTTTTTTTTTGTTTTTTTTGTTTTTTGCTTGGTTTGAACATTCTTATAACTTTCTCACTAAAATCCTTTAAAATATGCATAAGTAAATTTTTGTAATGACAAAAATAAAGTTTCTGTGTTTTTAATTACCAAACAACGCTTTCATTTGAGAAACTTGAGAACAATTTGTTGCTTACCAAAGTGTAGGATAATGAAGAAATATATAATGCGGAGATTTTGTCTACAGGCAATCAAATTTTAAATGTATACAAAAAGATAAACACTTTAGATCTAATAAATAAATAAATCTATTCAAAATGTGTTTATAAAAGTAAATTGGAATCGAATGAGGGAAGAATGTTTCATATTAAATTAATATTATTATTATTATTATTTGTTTTCCATAGATAACACTCATACCATTTCAAATTATTTTGCAATTTATACTTTGACAAAAGTTATATGGATAATTATCTCAGATGTACAAACAGAAGTTGCCAAACTAAAGTCCTCAAAAATTTCTTTATACAATTTAAACACTTTATTATTAACTTTATTATTTTTTTTTTTCCTTATAAGAAAATTATCATTAAGTGAAGATAAAGTTTAATTCACCCACTTACCAAAACTTGTAGTGCTCTAAATAAGCATAACCCACAAAAAGAGACATAAAAAATAGGGTAAAAAAAATAAATTTCTATCTTAGTAAGAATTGAGAAAATTGAAACTGTATTATTTGGAATAAATGCCATCACGTTTTAATTAATTTTAAATCTGATAAATTTTTGGCTTTCTTTTGGCTTAGAAAGAGTTCGCCCGCAATAAGCAAGACGTATGAAACTTATACCTTAAAAGGAAAATTAACAGAAAATATTACGTTGTGGATCTCGCTCAATGATCTTTGGAATGTTATAAAGATTTTGCCTGAGTAAACATTTGTGTAATTTGATCTTGTTTTATTAAAGAATTTCATCTATTTTTATAATAAATTTGAGCGTAATATCTAGATTCTTAGAATTACGGAAAATTTTACCACTAAGCAAAATTTTATACAGGCCAAGATCTCCCTCAATGATCTTTGGAATGTTATAAAGATTTTGCCTAAATAAAATTTTGTAAAATCGATATAATACAACAAATTAATGTAAATTGTAATAATAGATAAT
This sequence comes from Melophagus ovinus, assembly GCA_023089585.1. Classification (NCBI taxonomy): domain Eukaryota; kingdom Metazoa; phylum Arthropoda; class Insecta; order Diptera; family Hippoboscidae; genus Melophagus; species Melophagus ovinus. Next base: position 23,818,242 of record JAKKIB010000174.1, on the reverse strand, counting down.
AAAAAATGTAGCCACTAAATCTTTTGGGCCATCTTTTATGATAAAAACCAAGGAAATTAGTATACAAAATGGGTAACAAAATCATTAATGAAAATATTGTTCATAAATCATGATGTTTGTCAAACGCTGAATCCCAGTTCAATCGAACTGATGACGGTTATATTTGTAATACCATAATATTATTATTTGATTCAGGAAGATGAAATATTGAAATAAATATTATCTAAGAAAATTGATGAACATCAAATATATACAAATATATATTTGATGGGGTAAAGTGTTACCTTACGCATAAAATAGTGTAACTGATTTATCGAAATGATTTTTCAACGCTTGACATAATACCACAGTTATTTTTATGACACGCGTTACTTTTGTGTTAAACCTCCTCTACTGGATAAACAACTCAATTTGAATGCAGTTAACCGCGTAATTGTTACACGTGCCATACAAATGTTAAGTAAAAGGAGACAGGCGTATACTCAAAATATATTTCATGTGGCCTTTACCTTAATGTTAAGGTTTACGTTACCATTAACGTCACGCAATCAAATTACTGGTGATGCTGGTAATAATACTAGTGGGTGGTGATGGGTGGCGATGGGGTGATGGTGGATGATGGTGGATGAGTGATCAGTGGCCTTTCTGTGGTCTCAATTTGGCAGTAGCAAACACCCATTCAACCATTAACTATCACCCACTAAATATCATTCATTTAAAAAAGCATAGAAAATCGGCAAAAATTAGTTGTATCCATTTGCATGCTTGTAATGCAACTTAACCAAATTCAACTGCTTACTCTTCCTACATCCCATAATATGGAATATAGATTATGATAAATTTTTTGTCTTTTTCATTTTGCTGGTTCATTGCATGATGAATCGTAAAAAAGTAAAAAAGTAAAAATCAGAAATAAAAAAAAAAATTGGATCAGTTGGTAAGAATTTTACGCTCATTTCATACAAATTATTGCGTTAATATTTTCTCATCAAATACATTTAAAATTGCTAACGATGCCTTTGTAATTAATGCAAGAATCGGCAACATGTATCTATGTAATTGATAATTTAATGTGAATTAATGAGCCCTGAAATTTGCAAAAGTATTAGAAATGTAATTTTCAATTTCATTTTAATAAGGAATGAGCCTTCATTTTAATCGTTACTTGAGCTTTACAATCTGAAACGATTTTCTCTTTAAAATTGTTAAATTTATTTAAATATTTTCATAAACAAAAATTCATGTTCAAAGATTCTGCAAAAACTGAGAATCGAACTATTTTTTAATAAAAGATTTTTGTAGCATGCATCAATATATGAAAGGTCCTTAAGCAGACTAGATGGACAGTTTTGGATATTTGGTTAACCAATCAAAATCATTGTAAGCAGAATTTTAATAGGCCAAAATTTTAAGATTAAGATGTATTTCGATCGATTCTGTAATCGATTTTGTACTCTATACCAGTCATGGTATAAAATATTATGATACAATGAACAGTTGTATGTTACTCCCACTCCCAAAGGGAGTGGAGATAGACCCGCCTTCTATTCCATAGATTATCTAAGAATTGAGAATCACCTTTAGATCGATATAAGGTACGTCTGCCCATCTGCCCATCTGCCCATCTGCCCATCTGCCTATGATTTATCTAAATAAATTTTTTATCAAAATAAGGGGCGCAATTTTGCAGAGAGATATGATTAAAATTTGCTAGGTAGACGTTGTTTATTCGGATTATTTTGGAATTTTGGGGTTTTGTGTTTTTTTTTTTATAAAAAAATTTCTTAAAGGTATTACTTAATAATTAGATCCTATCGACCATAACATGCATAATTGTTTAATTGATCATAAAGTTATAAAATTTGGATAAAAGTTATAAATCACTTGCATAAAGTAATTTAAAAAACTAATCAGTCGACTTAGACTTGATAATTTTAATTATGTGCTTTCTTATATTTTTATGGTAGATTTAATAGATTTCCTGATATAAAATAAATAAGCGAAACATTCGCCGAATCATTAATGAGCAGTTTATATATAAAATTAATTGCCAGTTGTTGCAGCAAATCTATAAAATAAAAAATAAAATAAACAAAATTAAATAAATTTAGAATGAAATTTATTTATATACAAAAATCAGTTAAGTTCTAAAAATTAGAAACAATTAACTTACTAAACATTTACATTTTAATAGTAATATGTAACTTCGAGCCTTGATTTATATAGATGTATTAGTTACCAATTATTATTTATTTAAATAGAGTACCAAAGTTATAAAACACTACAGAAAGAAGCTAAGATTTATAACTTAAAATAACAGTGATCAAAAATGGATCTTTCATTTTTTTACTCATAAGTTTATTCCAAAAAAGAACTTCATCTTTGAATATGCAAGAGGCCTAAATATAAATATTTTTAAAAAGTTTTCCATAAGTAAGTCCAAAACTCATTGAAAACTTTAAAAAAAAGTTTCTCTTTTTTTTAGGGAATTAATTGATTAATTTTTTTTTTTTTGTTGAGTTATTTATAAGTGAAAACAAATTAAAGACGCTTTAGATAATCATAAAGCGAGATAAAGCGAGATAAGCTAGATAAAGCGAGATAAAGCGAGATAAAGCGAGATAAAGCGAGATAAATCGATATAAATCGCGATAAATCGCGTTAAATAAATAATTACATAAGTAATTATTAGTTATAACATTTTTGTCTAATTGTCAATTTGAATTGCATACAATAACAACAAATGACAGTTTATCTAATGGACCATAAATATATAAAATTCCCAAAGATCATGCAATTTGGTAATTTTGGTAATGCTGCAGCAATAGCAATAAAAACATTAACATTTTGATTGACTTTAACAATTTAATATAGTTCGATAAACAACGAAATCTAACTCTTTCAAACAAACCATCATTTTATAAATCTAAGCAATAAAGAAACTAAGAAATAAAAGAACTTACATTATTATTTTTTTTTTTTTGGTTTTTTTTGGTTTTTTTTTTTTTTTATTTTATGGACTATGGGGAATAATAGATATGATAAAAATTGTTAGAAGGAAAGACGATAAATAGACCAAAATGACAACAAATTGTAATTTAATTCACAGATGTCACCATTGTGATCATTGTTAAATCCTTTTATGATTATGCTGCAAATGATACACTTTCTATATATTCCTTTTCCATCTCTGTCTATCCTATTTAAATTGAGTTACATAAAACATAAAACATAACGCATGAAAAAAGATGAAACTTGTAAAAAGTTATTATCAAGCAAGTAAAAATATTACAGCAGGTGAAGGTAGCCTTTCAGATACCCTGCACTACTACAAAAAAAATTTCTAAAATTTTCTATATAGAAAGTTAATATAAAATGTAAAAAAAAATCTTAAGGAAATTGATTCATTTAAGGCAAATAAAATTTTTTCATATAAAATGTATCCAAAATGGTAGCTGATCGTTTCACCGTTTGGTCCATCAAAATATCTTGTAGCTTTATATTGTAATTACGTAGACGGGTGATTGGACGTTTGGTCAATTGGTTATTTGAATGAATCGGCAACCAATTGAATGAAAGGATTTCTTTTTGATTTTTGATTTAGAAAATGAAATTTAGATCTATAATAAGCCCTTCTGGCCGTTATAAATATCAGTGGTGCCAGATTTAAAAATATATATAACCAAAGTTATATTAGAAGCAGTTTAAAGTTTCTACTGTCATATATTTTACATACTCTACACTAAGGGCACATTATACTCATCACCTTCAGCATCATTATCATCATCATCATCATCATCATCATCATCATTATTATTATTATTATTATTATTATTATTATTATTATTATTATTATTATTATTATTATTATTACCTTACAACAATAAATATTTTAGGGTAATAACAATGAAGTTTAAAAATACACGTGCCATATGCTAAAGGCTGAAGGAAACGATATAATGATAGAAGAAGTGTTATATATATCCCAATGCAATTATGTCATATTATGGAGGGGTACACCCAACAAATTTGGAGGTTTAACTCACTCTATCACATATTTATTTCTAAACGTCACCAGCCATCCCTTGAAATATCAAAGTCACAAATAATTGTAATTTGTTATTGTAATTGTTATTGTTATTGTTATTATTGTGTTTGTGTTTTTATATGTGCGTATGTATTTTATATTATTAGTAAAAATGCTTTAGTACATTCGTCTAACGCCTCTGGCAGTTTCACATTTCACATTTCACATTTCTCATTTCACATAAGTTTATAAACTTTAATAAAATTATTGAGCTAAATGGCAACAACAAAAAAGTAACGCAAAAAAAAAATATCTATCTTTCTCTCATTTACCACGATTTTTGTATCTATTTCTGTTGCTGCTACTGGAGGTTTGTTTTTTTTTTTATTTTTTTTTTTTTTTTTTTTTTTTCTTTGGTTTATTGTCGTCATTAATTTCAAATTCACAATACATTACAGCTTTGCCTGGTTTTCATCATATCTCTATCTTTGTCAAGCACTCAACGCCCTTTTACTTTTACTTTTACTTTTATTTTAACTTTTATTTTTATTTTGATTTTTATTTTGATTTTTATTTTTACTTGTACTTTTATTTTGGGTGGCTGTAAACTTGTCATAAAATTGTCACATAAGAGCATATTAAACTGAAATACACGATTGTTAAAATGATTATTATTGTTGTTGCTGATGCTGCTAATGTTATCCATATTGTTATTGTTATTGTTATTGTTATTATTTTGTAATATAATAATAGTTTGTTTGTTTGTTTGTTTGTTTGTTTGTTTGTTTGTTAAAGTTTAGTGTTAGTTGTTGTAATGTGCATTAAACTCCGCAATCTATTTAACGTTTAAGAGCACTCTTGGGATCTTGTTTATGTCAACTTTTTCCTATATAATTTATTTTATATTTTATATTTTTTTTTTTTTTTTTTTTTGTTGATTTGCTTGGGCCTTCTGCTTCATACATTTTACCCATTTTGATTTTATAAAAAAAAAAAAAAAAAAAAAAAAATCTTAATAGTCATTGGATGCTTTATGTTGCTTTATAGCAATTTTGATTGAGGGCGTTTATGATGATGAATGATTGTCAACTTATTAAAAATTGAAGATGAGATGAATTAAAAATTTCTATTTTTCAATTCAATACTTATTTAAATTACTTGAAAATTTTCTATAGAAGAAATGTCCATTTCAATAATTTGCTTTATTAGCCTCTTAAATTTAATGCAGTTTAATAGTTCAAACGTTTTGAAAAAAAAAAAAATTATAAGCATTATTTTTATTGGCTTGATATTCATTAAAAATCATGAAAATCATTTAAAGGAGATTTCCTTCAAATTTTTATTAAATATAATTTCATAATTTCATAATTTCATGAAATGGTTAATGAAATTAAATTAAACATATAGAAGTTTTTGATAGAGATATTTTCTAGGGGCCACAACAACACCATGAAATTTTTTAATAATATGTCAATATTTTTATTAATGGCCAATGCCTACTTTTAATTATTTATCTAAGAAATAATTTTTTTAGATATAAAATTTTTGTGTCACATCGGCTAGTTCTAGTTAAAAACTGAAATATTGGAAAAAAAAAGGCTAATTAGAGCGATCAGTCATTTCTAATATTTAGATAGTTTGCGTAATGCGATTTGAAAATTATAATGATGGCAAAATATTTAGACATTGATTTATATGAAAATCTACAATTTATTTGATAAAAAAAAAAAAAAAAAAATTAGGTTCATTCAACGTTTCCAAAAGAAAGTTGATATTTTTAGCAAATATGGACTTAATTTTGAGATTTTCATATTTTCAATTTTTCTCATTAAAAATCTCAATCGAAATCGTTACTAAATCGTTATTAAATCTCCACAAGACTATTCAAGAAGTGTCATTAAGATCTTTGACCTTAAGAATTAATAAATGATTATGATATACAAGAGAATTTACAACCATTGAAATATTTTTATATATTATTTTATTTGTATTGCATGTTGCTTGCATGTTGCTTGCATGTTGGATCCTGTTTTATAATATTTGTAAAAAAAAAACCAATAAAAAGCACTTTTTTTCTAAAAATATAAATAAATTCAATTTCAAATGAAGTAAATATTACACAAATACATATAAACATATACATTTATATGTACTTGCACGCATACATTTACATCAAAAAAAAAAAAAAAAAAATAAAAAAAAAAATAAAAAAAGTCATAGATATTGCGTTTTGCATAAGCTCCAACAAACTCTTGCTCTTTTCCCCTTTTTTCCCCATTTTCTATGATCTTTTTTGAATATTTTATTTTTTAATTCAAGAAAAATGAAAGCGTCATTCCAACCGTGTAATTGTAACATTATTAAAAGAAAATGTAAGATATTCCAAAAAAAAAAAAAATAAAAAAAAAAATAAAAAAAAAAAAAGTAAAAGGAAATAAAATGCCAAAACAAATGCAACAAGACGAATTAAAATCGAAATTAAAGTAAAAAAAAAAAATAAAAATAAAAATTAAATAAAAAAAAAAAAAATATTTCAAACGTTCCATGCAAACATTGGATTCTTTACCGTAAACACACAAACACTTGTACAAACTTGTACATGTAAACGCATCTCAATTACTAACGCCAAACTTTTTAAGGTTTTATTTCAATTGTGTTGGCATATGCGTATGCATGTGTGTGCTTGTGAATGTTGTGTGTGTGTGTGTGTGTGTGTGTTAATGTTGTATATAAATCGATTTAATGAACATGTCGCTTTATTTTGTTTCATGTTTTTTCTCTCTCTTTTTTTTTTGGTTTATCTGTTGTTGTTGTTGTTGTTGTTGTTGTTGTTGTTGTTATTTCTACTATACTTTATATATTTGAAAATCCGATTTGCGTATAAGCATTATTTTTCTAGATAATTTTTAGAGATTTATTTCATGGAATGAAACGTTTTGTGAAATAAACAAGAACAATCTTGATCTTTTTTTTTTTTCCAATTAATATTAAACAATAAAAGAAATGAAAACAAAAAAAAAAAAAGCAATAAATGACGAGATGTCTTTTAATGCATAATTGAAAAATGAAACATTCAAAAAGCTTTTAATCAAAAAAAAATTATATTAAATGTTACGCAATTTTTATTAACAATTAAATAACGATTCATAAGGAATCCTTGAAATGTTGTTCGTGTTATTGGCTCATTTAATTTTCAATTAAATTTTTGAATTGGAAGATCTCAAATGTTTAAATTATAAAACCATGATAATTCTGTCAAATTCAATTTAAATGAGTCAATATTTACGATGGAGTTGTTAATGATTCCAAAAAAAAAAAAAAAAAAAAAAAAATATCTTCTTACTTTAATTTCAATTTTTAAGTTAAAATCTATAACTCCAGTAAAGAGCATTAAATTATTGTTGTTGCTTTTTTTGATTGAATTTTTCTATAAGGAATTTTGTATATTAAACGCCTTAATATACTGGAAGCATTTTTTTAAAGATTCATCCGAAGTTTAAGTCGTTAATTTATTTTTAGTAAATTTTTTCCACATTTGTCAAAACTCTTGATTCTGTCTCTTGATTCTGTCTGCTTAAAAAAAGGCGCCATTACCGCTAATAATTTCCAATCCAAATCTTACATATTGGATATCTATAACCTCAAAAAGGAAATGCTTCCATAAAATTTTTAATATGGCATCAGCTATTAAAGCATTTTGAGGGTGGCAACTAAGATCGCTAGATTTGATAAATCATTTAGCAGGCAAAGGGAAAAGAATTCGATCTTCTAGAAGTACACATAAATTTATTCCCATTTGAGTTGAGGCCTCATGGAACTGGTAATCATCTAAAAATCATAATCTAATCATAAAAATTAGAAATTTTATTTAAATTCATTTTGATTTGAGTTGAGTTCCTTTTTTTGGCCATTTCCTTTACATTCTCTTAAACTATTTCATTTATAATAATGATGATGATTATTATTATTTTTCAAATTTTATTTTCCTACTATCTATTTCTATCTCTATCTCTATTTCTATCTCTATCTCTATCTCTTTGCTCTATTACATTTATTTTTTTTAGTCTTCCTCATTTCTCTTGTTAGCTGAAACTGTCATTTATATGAAGTTCTTGTCTTTTTAATTTTTTTTTTTTTATATTTCTATATATATATATATATATATTTTTTTTTTATATATGTATTCGTATATACGAAATTCAAATACCTAAGAACTAAGTTTATGATTTTATATGAGAGATTTTTTATGTGTTTATGTGTTTATGTGTTTATGTGTTTATGTGTGATGTGGTGTGACAATAAGCCGATTACGATATTTCATTCGTATTCGAAAAATTGAATGTTGTCTTTGGCATATTCCATTCTTTGCATCCCCTTGCCCAGCTACCATACATGAGCTAAATTGCTTTAGCAATTTTCTATTTTTGTAAGAAAAAAAAAAAAAAAAAAAAAAGGAAAAAAAAATGAAGTGAATGAGTGTGTTGGTGTATGTTGTTGATGGTGGTGTGTGTGTGTGTATGTGTGTTCAATTCAAAATATAATTTGGATATAATTTGAAATTTTCCATTTGACTTACTTTCTGTTGTCAAACAATTTAGCCATTTTTGTATTTTTTTTTTGTTTTTTTTTCCCCCCCCCCCAACGAAATGCATGTATTTGGAACAGTGGTCGCACAAGATAACACAAACAAACAAACAAGAAACAAACAATAGAAATAATTGGATGAATTTCTTTGTCTGTTTTTTTTTTCTTTTTGTCTATTCCATTCCACTTATCATAATGATTCACTTATCATTCCAATCGTTTTCATTGTTTTGATTAAATTAGGAATTACATATGAAGAAGAAGTGAGAATAAAAAAATATTAAGGAAATTATTACATTTTTTTGGAAGTATGGGCCAAATTCCCCCCCAAAAAAAAAAAAAAAAAAAAAAAAGCAAATACAAAAAATTATTGCAATTTGAAAAGTTTTGTAAGAGTTTTTGAAAAATCGAAATTTTTCTAAAATCAAATTGATTTACTTAAACAGGGATTTAGGGTTTACTTAAAAATTGCAAAATTTTCAAATTATTAAATTTTCTTAAATTATTTTTAATATACTTGGAATTTTAATAGGTCACCATTTAGTGGCGCAAGCTACATCTCAACAAGAATACAGAAGAAGAATTCTCTATGAAGCATTTACTGGCCAAATAATTTATATGAATATGAAATGCCAAATTTTCTAAATTACTTTTAATTATAATTACAAATTTATTGAAAATTTTCATATTTAATTTTATTAAATTTCAATTTTTTCCATTTTTACATTTTTAATTTTTCAATTTTTCTTTTCAGTTTTTTTTTTTTTTTGTAAGTAGTTAAAATTTTAAAAATAAAAATCTTAAATAATAATTTGTGTGTGCACATTACAATGCTTATGAATTACATGCATTTTAGAAAATGAATCAATAATTTTTATTAATAATTTTAAATGTAATTTTGATAATTTTGTGAAATTGGGCAAATTTTTTTCTGCTTTTTTTTTTTTTTAACAAACAATTTGACATGAAAATTTTTTACATAATATTTTACATTTTACAATACAAATATGAAATTTTATTTTTCTTCTTCTTCTTCTTTTTTTTTTTGTTTTTTTATTACAATATTTACAAAATGTAAATTAAAGCGATTAATGGAAGAATAGCGTTATCACATTTAATGAATTAGGTTTTTGTGGAATTATGAATGGGAATGACTTAGATGATGAGCACTTAGGGGATGAAAATATGGTCCATAGGCTGGATATGGCATTGTATGGGAATAGAGTAAGCTGCTGGCGTAAGCACTTGGACCAAATGTATTGCCAGAAGGTGGTGGCGGTATTGTTGGACTATTCACATCCATACCGGGATTTTGTTTTTTCCATTTAGTGCGACGATTTTGAAACCATATTTTTACCTTTTTATATAAAATATTAAATTTAATATAAATTTATGAAATAAAAAAACTCATTGAAATGTTTAAACCCTAAAACTTTTTTTTATGGCCTTTTTTTTTTATTTTAAGCTTTTCCCAAATGAAGACTACAATTTTATTTTTCATATAAATTGAGATAAGACTTAATGAGTGCACTCACCAACCAAAATAATTTGGGTCAGACCTTTAGTTTGTCATAACGTTTCAATGGGAAGCATTTCAAGCATGGATGCCTATTTCTCAACAACCTAAAGGGTCACAATTTGGAACAAAATTTATATGCGTGTAACTTTTAGCTTAAACGTATCAAAATGCTTTTTCCATTTACAATTTTGATTACTGTTCAAAGAGAATCGATTAAAGACATTTGAATTCGTTTTTAAAATTTCCATTTAGAAGATGCTTGACTCTTGTAACGTGTCAGTAGAGCGTTTTGGGTAATTATGAAAATTTTAAATTAATTCACGTTGAACAAAGTTTTAAAACATCCAACAAGTTCCATGTACCAGAAAACCCTAATTGAATGGATGGAAGATGGATGGATTTGTGTTGGTCCTTTAATTTCAAGTAGTTTCAAATATGGTTTCAACACAATTCCATCTAATTCATCTAACTAATGCAATTTATTGAAATGTGATAGAAATTAAGTTAATAAAAGTTAATATATTTACCTGAGTTTCGGTTAGACTTAAACTTAAGGCCAAATTAAGACGCTCACAAACACTTAAATATCGAGTAGTTTTAAATTTATTCTCCAATGACACTAATTGCTCATATGTAAATGCAGTACGTGCACGCCGAGGTTTTGAACTACCCCCACCTCCACCACCTCCACCACCTCCCACCACCTCCATCACCGCCGCCTCCGCCTACGCTTCCTCCATTACCATTTCCATTTAATGATGATTTTCCATGATCACCATTACGACTAGAAGTACTGCCCCCTTTCTTTGAGTCCGTTTCACTTGCATGTTCATCAATATCACTCATACCATCATCACACATATCATCCTGATCCATTTCATTTAGATCTGGAGCTACACAAAAAAAAAAAAAAATAACAAGAAATCTTAATACAAATTTCAATTGATTAGAGTTTTCTGATTTTCATGAGATTCACATGAAAGAACGTCGTAATACAACTGAATGAAATTTTTCATCAATTTGAAAAAAAAAAAAAAAACTTTTAATTTTTCATCATGCCATATTATTTTAAGACCTTTGTCATTCAATCAAGGCATTTGTAAGCATGCATGTGTGATGAAACTCGGGCTGGACTCAGGTGTTATTTATCGATTAATTCAATAACAATTTGTTGTAGCATTAAATGGCAATTATTATAATAATAGTATTACTGTCCATGTAATGACATCAACCATTCATCAATGATCGATTAATCTTCATTAAATTTCTTTTCTTCAATAAGAATGGGAGAGAGGATGCCACCTGCGTGCGTCATGCCTCATCTTGTAACTTATTAATTGTATAATAAAAATCTCAGGAGAGAGTGTGGACAAAAGATTTTTGGGGTTTGTATGTGGCCATGTAAACCAACGAGATGAGCAGCCATTAACACAGAAATTTCTACATGCCAAATAAATCTCAATAAATGAAAGAAGTAGGGGGGAGATTTGTAAAATCCTTTATCATTTTGAATCCTTTATCATTCTCCTGGCCATTTGACCCTTTTTATAAGGTAATTTATTCGCGAATATCAATTACAATTGTCAATTGTGTGATTGTTATCCTATCAATTTGTTAATTTTCTTTTTCACATCTAACTACCAAACATTCATTTGGATATCTGTAATATAGAACTTTGCCATTGATAGCCAGAATTTTCAAATAATGAAATGATACAATAAAACCAAAACAATTTTGATAATGACCAATAAAAATAAAATGAACAAGATTAAAGAGCAAATGACGAAATTTTCTGCATATTAAAGCATTAAATTGTCGAATCATTACCAGATCTAGATCCAGATCAGATTTAGTGAGAAATCATAAGAATGCAGCATTTTTGATATTGTCTTTATTTTTTATTATTCAAGTTTCGGTTCTACAGAGAGCACATAACTTCTTAGGGATCCATCGGAAATGAAGTAATAAACCATAACATGAAGTGGATCATGTCATGCCATCTGTCATTAATAAATTAGAATAAAAGCAGAACTAAGCAATTAAAAGGATCAACTTATGTCTATAAATAAAAGTATTCAAAAATTTTAAAGAATTTCGGTTTGAAATAAGATTTTTTTTTATAACCTACAAAACAATTCAACATCTTAGTAATGATCATAATAATCGAGGATTTGGCTCAAGAAAGTGCTGTTGAAATATCAAAATACGATGACTGATTTAAGGCATCATGACTTTAAACATGACTTTAATTTTTATACAAAATCTGCAGCAAAAATCTGAACGTTATGTGAAACAAAATAGATTAATTGCTTTGATTATACTAATTAAATTAAAGATTATATCAAAATCAATTACTGATCAAATTTTCAATCATTTAGTTGCCAAACCAATACACACTTTTAAAAGCAATTGAAATGGATGAAATGGAGTTGGTAAAATTACTAATTAAACACCAACATCAAGTGCACGAAGGCATAACATTAAACGACATTAAACGACATTAAACGACATTAAACAAACTCGCCAGAATTTGAAATGAGAGAACAAAGAGAAGAAGAGAAGTAACAAAATCTCCGCTCACATTTTATGTATTGATTGAATCAATAACGAAGAAATAATAAAAAAGCGATTTTAATGAATGAATAAATTTGTAAATTCACAGATTAAAAAACGCGTTATTGGTTGACTGGTTGGTTGGTTGGTTGGTTGGTTGGTTGGTTGGTTGGTTGGTTGGTTGGTTGGTTGGTTGGTTGGTTGTTGTTTGGTTGGTTTACATGACGTTTTAAATATTTTGTTGGATCTAGGACCAGTCTGCCTTAACCACAAAGTAAGTGCATAAATAAGAAAGAGGGGCACATTTTAATGCAAGCAACAACAACCATCAAAAAAATATATATGTAAATTATATCCCTAAGATGAGTTTTACTCATCATAATTTTGTTTTTTTTTTGTTTGGCCTTGTGCAAATTTCCATAAGAAAATTTTTCTTTCAATAAAATTACGCCGTTTCATTATTTCTCTTTTAATTTTTAATGTTTTATGCTTTTGTTTTTTACATTTATGCAACGTACTTCTTAATGTTGTACATGAAAAGGTATAAAAGTTTGCTTGTTAACAAATTAACTACACGACAAAACAATTTAGAATGCCCTCAAACAATTTTTTAACTCTTCTTATTTTTCAGTCATTCTAAACTGAAATTAACTCATACCAAATCGAATGCGTCTGCACATTTTCTTGTTCCTTGCTTCTTTGCTATTGTTGTATCATGTTATTGCTATTGCTTTTGTAAACTACAGTTTACAAAAACAATGTAAACATTTCATTTCAACATACTCAAATTTTAACCCTACCATTCTATTACTCGTTAACTTTAATGATGTTTGTCTATTTCTCTCTATTTCTCTCTTGTTCCTTTTGTATACAATTTCTCTTGCCTTTTATATGGGCTTTGTTTTTGTATTTATACTTTGTTATACACGTAGACTTTAAATAGCGTTAATATGCATTCAGGCATTAAAATGACAAACTTGACAATAACAACAGCAGTAGCAATAGCAATAACATAAAGTATAATAACAATGAAAATAGTTGTAACAAGTGCAAGGGTAAATATTTCAAATGGAAATAAATTGATATCAAATCAACTTTACAAACAAATATTCTTCATCTCTTGCTATAGAAAACAAAATACCAAATTCATATGATATTATTCACATGAATCTGGCATCATGGCATCATAGATACGTCAAATCTACTACTTTGATGCACGCTTCTAATAAATATTTTATCGGTAGCATAAAGGAAGAAAAATATAGCAAACGGAATTTTATACAAAATAAAATGCCGTAAAAAATTTTTTCTTGTATAACTTTAAAAGAAAAACGTAGAAGCAACTTATGTCTATAAATAAAAATATTCAAAAATTTCAAAGAATTTCGTTTTAAAGTAAGACTTTTTTTTTTATAAGCTACAAAACAATTCAGTGTCACAATAATCGAGAATTTGCTTCAAGAAATTGAAGTATCAAAATACGATGACTGATTTAAAATCACTTTTAATTAAAACATATATTAAGCAAAAAAAAAAAAAAAAATTATCTTAAGAGTAGATTTTTTAAAGAAATTTTCAAATTCTAAGGCACGTTATTAACTCATTTTACATTAACGAACTTTTCATAATGAAAGTCTCAAAAAAAACGAATCTTAAATAATTTAATAGATTTTATATATGTAAAGAACTTCTTAGGACAAAGTCATGTCTTATTAAGAAGTAAGGCCTTACTCCTCAATTAGACGATACAGATTGTTCATTAAATTCTTTGTGCCAATAAAGTGTATTCTTTATAGGAAACTATGGAAAATGCAAAGAAGAGTTTAATTGAAATTTTTATATTTCTTTCGATTCGCTTGTTCACATGCGAAAAAAAAATTATTTAGTGAAAAATGTTTAGATCAATATTTTATAAAAAGGTCGACTTTTATCAAGTACACTTTAATTAAATTTCACAATTCACTTAAGGTTAAATGGGAGTAAAAGAAATAAATTACAACACTTTGGTATTATTTATCTTAAATTGAATTGAATAAATTGAACGAAATAGAATAAGAGATCTGGCCTTTAAAAAAATTAATACATAACAACAGAAACAAAGAAGTGAAACTGATCGATTTTGAAAAATTGAAAAAAAAAAAAAAACCGGAACAAAATTTGATAATTTTTTTTACATTTTTGTATTTTGTGAGAGCTAATTATGGGAAAATGTTTTCAATTCTATTTCAACTTTGATTATTAAAAATCATAAAATAAAATAAATAAATAAATAAATCTCAGATTAAATTTGAATTCACACAAAAATTTACCCTATTTTTTTTCACTTTCATTTTTTTTTTTTTTTTTAGACTTTGCCTTTCTAATAAAAGCAATTTTGAACTATTTTTGAACTATTAAAAAAAAAATTTGTACTTTTAATTTTCCTTCTAATTTTATCACACACACACAAACATCTTTCTCAAGTACTTATTTATTTCATAATTTCAAAGCATAATTTTTTATTAATATTAAAGATGTTTAAAAAAAAAAAAAAAGAAAATTTCCATTTTTTTTTTGATGAAAAAAAAAAACTTCAACCTTTTAATAATAAAATTCTCATAATAAAATGCTCTAATTGCATTATTAAATTGTTTTTGTACATAACGAAGGCAACGTTGCCAATTTCAAGAGTACAAATTTAATGATACAATAAGAATTGAGGGCCTTTAAATATTTAATACAGATGAATGTATTTAGTAATTAACTTTTATATATTTCAACTTTAAAGAGCTCATATGTTAAATATATTTATTCAAAAGTTTGATAAATCGTTTGTTTGATTTATTGATTACTCGATTAAATGAACGATAAAGATTGTTCAGCCGATAAATTGAAGCAAACAAAACTTTATTACACGTACCCATCAATTCACTAATTGAAATTGTAAATAAATGCTAGACAAAATGCTAACAAATGATGGAACATCAGTAAACAACAACAACAACAACAACAACAATAATAATAATAATAATAATAACAACAACAATAACAATACCAATTTCGTTAATTAAACAGAAAATTAATGTTAATGGTTAATTTAATATGTTAAATTTCTTGACCAATATTTCAATATTCTGTCTGACAACCAAAAAAAAAAATTAAAAAAAAAATTCAAAATCCATTTTATTGCTTATATTGAAATTATCTATTTAAACCTAGATAAACCCTAGATAAACAAGACAAAAAAAAATTTGTAGCAAATTATTTCTTAAAATTTATTTGAGCTATTTTTTGATATGAAGCTTTTGAGCTTCATGTCCGGGTTTTATTTTCTGTTCTTAGTTCTTAAATGCCTTTGGAAAATTTTATGTATATGACGTGGTGTCAAATCTTAAATACACACCTTCCAGAAATAGGCTTTTTTTTTTTTTTTTTTTGAAAAAAATTCATAAATAGGCGTGGTCTAATCTTATGATTATAAAATTACTAAATGGAAAATTTTTAGCTCAAGGGAAAAATTTCAAAAAATTTTTCAAGAATAAGGAGATAATTTAATTCTAGAGAGCGTACAGTTTTTGGCAAATTTTAAGGGTATCTCAAAATTTTTATGATCAACCAAAACAAAACAGAAACTCAAATGAGTGGATCAACGTGATTACTTCGATTTTGAATTTTAGAACTGTTTAAAAAGTGTAAGCGCTTTAAAAGCCTCCAATATTTCCTAAGGAATTATTGTTGCGCCTCAATCTTTAGATGATAAATATTAAGATCAACTGCATGAACTTTCACCACTTTAGAATTATTTATTAGAATAATCATAGAACTTTCGGAAATTATTTTCATAATTTTTTACAATCAAATTTATTGTAAATTGAAAAACTGGTATTACGAAATAAACCAAAATATAGCGGTAGTGAGCGGCATTTAAGCATCATTTATTAAGGTAAACTTTTCCACAAAGTGAACAAATGAATTTTTAAAAGGGGTTTCCTTTTTTTTTTTTACCAAAAAAAGTCCCTTTTAAAAATTCGTTATATAAAAAGTTTTTCCAAAAAGAAGGATGCAAAAAAATAAAAATCCATAAAACCTAAACTAAAATTTCCAATTGGGTTCATTCGTGAGCCTTTATATAAAGTAAACATCAAAAAGTGAAAATGTAGTTTTGTATAAAGACGCAAGCACGCCCACTGTTGCAGACCAATGGCCTTACTACTTATAGAAAATTTCAGCCTTGTTGGCGGATCCTTTAAATGATTTTTGCTCATTTTTAAAGGCAATATGCCTGTAAGAGCTTTCGACATTTCTACCAAATTTGAGCTTGGGTCTGTACCGGTTGTAAGGAGGCACCTGCTCAAAAGTGAATGGCTCATGAGATGGTCGTTGGTAATGCCGGCATCATGATTCACGAGATCAGATCTAAAGATTTAATTTGGTACCACGGGATTACCAGCTTGTGGTAATATTGAGCTGTGGTGCCCACATTGCTTGTCATGCAGGGTTCCATTTCCCGAATAAAATGGTTAGCTAAGCCAAGGAGTAATTGGAAGGGTTCAAATCTAGATACCAAAGATTAAGCCTTTAAATTGGAAGGTAGTCGTAATGGTAGCATGCACCATGCGTGACGTGACTACCAACGCTAGCGCTCATTATGTACATTTGTGTACCATGCGTTTCAGCCTTCACGGCAGGTATGCATATAAAACACTCACTGGAATTTCCCGATTGTAAAAAAATAATCTACATCGAACCAGAATTTTATGCTGATCACACTTTGTAAAGTAGAATCTCCGACGCTTCCCTTTTGGGTGTTCCAAAACATTACCAAAAAAAAAATTAAGATAACCCCAAACTCTGGGTTAAGGGATACAACAAAATAATGATGCATCATAGAAAGAATCGATCGTATAAATTTCATCGTAAAAAATTTTTTTAATTGAATGATCCCTCTATAAAATTTGCCACAGTTATGCCATCTCATGGTTTTTTTTTTTTTTTATCTAACAATCAATAAAAGTTAAACGACTTTTTATTTTGCATATTTCTTTTTTTTTTTTTTTTTTTTTTAAGTAATTAGATAATAAAATTTATGAATAAGAAGTTTACGCTGCATTTATTGCAAAATCAAGAAATCTTATAAAAAAAAATTGCTATAGTAAAATTATTTAATTACGAAAATAAAAACTTTCATTTTTTTTTAGTTTTGTTTTGTTTTGTTTGGTTTTGTTTTTCTTTAATTGATGTCTTTTATTTATTATTATTACACATGCTCTTTATAAATATTTCTATGAAAAAATGAAATAGTAAAATTTTTTCCATTAAACTGCCTCATTTATAAGATATTTAAATAAATAAAAATTATCTGAAGCTACAGCTTTCAATTTAATATATTATGAATTTATAAAGTTGTTGTCAGTGATAGCGAATAATTTTGGGCGTTTATATACTTTCATGGTGGTTGTTTGATATTTTATTTTCATGCACATGCGTCCTATCAAAAATTTCAATTTTTTTTAATTTTTGTAGTTAAAGTAAAATACATTGACATAACAGACAGACAGACAAATTTTATCTAAAGCGTTTCGAGAATTTTATATATATATTTTAAGGAGTTGCCAATGCTTAGGCCTCTAATCTTGTTGCGATTGTTATAAAAAAAAAAAAAAACATCAAAGTGGTAGATAAAAAAAAAAAATACCTTTTATAAATGATGCCTTCAAAGTCTATGGATGTATAACCTTTAGTAAAATTTTTAATGAAATTTTTAATGCATATTTAAAAAATGCTAAAATCTAATTTTTTTGTAATTTTAGTTTAAATTTTTAATTAACTTAAATTTATCTATAGAATTTTATATTGTTTTAGATAATTTTCATTATAATAATTTTCATAAAAACTTACCCGACATAACTTCACTACGTTCATCATCGTGCATCTCATCATCCTGATCGTAAATACCGTTACCGTTACCGTTACCGTTACCGCGTACGGCTACAACTCCATTTTCTTTCTTCATTATGAGGATATTGGGCTGAATTGTTTGTTCTACCATTAAATTTATTCGGATCTAAAATATTTTCAACAGAAAATGCCAAACGTTTCGTTGCATCTTTATCACTTGTTGTCGTTGATGTCGATGTTGGCGATGTCATTATTGATGTAGATGTTGAATTAGACATGGGCCTTGTTAAATCAACAGGACATATCTGTCAATTATAATTAAAAAATGTTTAAAATTTAAATTATAAAATTTATGATTTCACTTTTTTATCATGCGTGACCTCTGGCTTGCTCTCAAGGCTTTTTTTTTTTTTATTTACAAAATTTCTTCCTAATTTTTTTTTATGAGGTATTAATGAAATTTCCATTTTTACAGGCCATCTATAAAAATCTATAAAATCTTAAATCACATTAAATAATTGACATACGACCTCAAAGTAAATTCTCTTACATTCCAGTCTCAATAAACGATTTAAAAAATTTTTAATTGGCTAGCACGATGTTATCTCAAACTTCAAGATAAGAAATAAGATAAATATCTCATCAAAGCTTTTTGGTGCTTTTGTGCATAGCTCAAAACGATCTTATTTCAAAAAGTAGTCTCAACATTTATGAAAGGTCATACGTTTTTCGTAGACTAACATTTCCCGGATTCCATAATACTTTTACACATGCCATTGATTTAATTAATTTTCCATTAAGAGAATATAAAATATCGCACAAACAGTTCAAAATTCTTTTAGGTTGATTGGAGTAGGCCTAGAGTTATTAGCTTTTTTAAAAAAAGGGCCATTTTTACTGGAAATTTGAATGTTCTTATTTTTGATCTCTTACTGGCAGAAAAGAGCAAATTGTTAAAAATATTACTTTTTTTTTAAAATTTATCGAGCTTTATAAGAAAATGCTTCTTCACTTTTAAGCAAAAAAATGCAATTGATTTTTTAAACAACCTAATATATTATATATTTTATAGTCATTTTAATATAAATTTTATATCTATGTCTGTCATTAATTTTACGTACGTATAAACATTTGCCACAATAAATCAAAACAAGGAATCTGAAATTTTTCGCTGTCTAGATATTTTAAAACTGCGTAGTACAACATAATTTACGATCTAATTACAAATCTTGCGCCTGTTAAAAAATTAAAAAAAGTTTCATTAAAAATTTAATGAATTGAAATTTAATGCTTTGAAATTCTCAGATTTTGTTTAGTCTTAAAGAAAAATAGAAATTCTCGCGGCTGTATAATAATTTGGCAAAAATTTGGAATTGTTGGCAAATTGGCAAATAAATTGTATTACTTACTGTTGGCGGGTCTTGTGATCCATAATTGCTATCATCATCATTTCCATCAACATTTAATTCTTCGCTTGTATCGCTTCGAGCATAATTAGCGGCTATTTGACGTGAAGTAGCAGCTGCAGCAGCCTCTGCTGCTGCCAAACCGCCCAATTGTATTCTAAAACCGTAATCGCTTAAATCACTAGTTTGAGGGACGCTGCCACAATTGCCATTGGAATAACCACTAGCGCCACTAGCGTCAAAAGTGGCATTTGCTGTTGATCGAACAACTGCTTCACGGGCCTGGACTTGGGCTTGCGCTACTAATTTGAACGTTTCCAAAGCGACATGTTGCTGATGTTGATGTTGATGTTGATGTTGATGTGAGCCGTTTGGAAACATTATTGACGATATATTGGTTATATTGGAAGATGATGAATTATTTGATAAAATTGATGCCACGGAAGTTACCACTTCATTAAGATTATTACCATTTACAACGGGAGACTTCTCTAATGATGAGGAGCTTAGAACAACATTTGTTGCTTGTTGCTTCGATTGCTTCAAATCTTCTTTTAAATGTTGCCGTTGTTGCTGAATTTTCATATGGTGTGATTGCTGTTGTGATTGTGGTTGACTAGCGTTTGCGGTGTTGTTGTTGTTGTTGTTGTTGTTGTTGTTCTTGCTGCTGTTGTTCAATTTGTTGATTTAATACAATTTCTACAGTTTGTACATTTAATGTGGGTGAATCGGATGGCAATGGAGGTGAATGTAATGCAATTACTCCTGCTGGCAAAGTGGCTGTTGATGTTGCTGCTGTTGTTGCTGCTATTGTTGCTGGTGTTGCAGAATTATTATTATTTCCTTGTTGGGCTATTTGTACATTCACCGAATTTACTAAGGGACTTCTTAATTGAAAATTAGCCGCCGGTAAATGTTGATGAAATGTTGCAACAGAATGTTGCTGATGATGTACGGAATGATGTTTGGCAGCAGCAGCAACTAAAAGTTGAGGATTTTGCAATAGATGAGGATGCTGTTGTAACAAAACGGCATGTGGATGCTGTAATGGCTCTGGCCGTGCCAAGGTACGAATCGTTGTCAATTCCAATTGCTTGCGACTTTGGGAAAATCTTTGTAAATTTTGCGATTGTGTTTGAGATTGATATGGCGCTTGAGACGTCTGACTTTGATATTGTGATTGTGACTGTGATTGTGACTGTGATTGTGATTGTGATTGTGATGATAATGGCAATGGTAACGGTAACGATGAAGGTGAACATGAAGTTGGAGATGAAGATGAGTGCCTCAAAAGTTTATCATTTATATTGCTATATGAATCATCATCAGGACTTTCATCCGATATTGCTGGACTATTGCGACGTTGGCATTCTGTTAATTCTGTTAATTGTTTAAGCCTTTGCATTGAATATCGTAAATTATCTTCATTCATTTTAATGCCCGAACAATTTCCGATGGGAGTTGCTGTTATAATAAATTTGGATAATTTTACCGAAGCCGCTTCCAAACCAGCGTTATCATTATTGATATTTGTAGATATTGCATGAACATTGGAATTCGAATTGGTATTAATTAATGTTTCGGGCGATGTATTCGATTTGGGTGAATCGGGATTGGAATTTGGACTCATTTGACTGGCCGCCGTTAAGGATGATGTCCCATCTATACTTTTAGATTTCGGCGATTGCATCATAACCATTTTTACCACAATTTTTTTTTTGAAACTCTTATTCACTTTTTCTGGTTTTAATTTTGCAACTTTTTAAATTTTTATCTTTTCAACTGTTCAAGTTCTTTGATTAAGTTATTTAAGTATTTTACTCAGTTTTAGAAGATTAAAAAAAATTATTATATTCTTGTTGAGTTTTTATTAAAATACCGTATAATATTTCACTTGATTCCATTCATTGAAATTAAAAAATTAAATAATTCTTTCAGTTTTCCATAAATTTTTTCTTTTTTCCTTTCTTTCTTTTTTTGTTTGTGTCTTTCAAAATTTATTGTTTTGCAATTTTAAATTTGCTAAATCGTTTCTTACATGAACATCCGTTTAATTGTACTTATCACTGTGAAGTCAACCAATTGACTGCTGTAATAATTTTTGTATTAGCGCTAATTCTGTTGTTTCTGATGTTGTTAATCCCGACATTTTCATATATAAGTCAATTTTGTATGATTTGGTTAGATGTATAAATGATAAGGGTTAAATTTTATGCTCTCAGCATGCCGAAACAATAAAAATGGCATATTTTGTAGTTTTTCTCATAAGGAAAGGCGGCAACGCATTCAATCAAAGATAAAAAAAAAAGAAAAAAAAGGAGAAAAGGGTACTGATAAAATGTAAAAGAATATTTTGTTATTGTTCTATTAAATCACTCAATTTTCTTTTTCTTTCTTCTTACTGAGTTAAAGATATTATTTTTAGTTTTTATGTTTTTATGTGTAATAATGAGAACACAACTACGCCCCTTTATAGTTCAAATTTTCTTACATTCTCTCTCAATTTTATTTAAAAAAGCAACGTATTAAGCTAGAAAACTACAAAGAGGTGACTGTGTGTGTGGACCTACCTATATATAATATATATATATATATAAAATATATGCTCCGCCTTTTTATTTATTGAGAATTCTCAAAGTAAAACTGATATTATTGTATATGAGAAATTTTTCACATTTTTATTTGCCCATAATGTAAAGTTATGGTTGAATCTAAATTACACTTACAGTCAGTGATGAAATTATTTGTTCCAATATTCTATTAATATTTTGTAAAAATGTATATGTATGTATGTGTGGCTGTGTATTATACTGGTGCTTAAACTTGTGCCATAAGTGTAAAAAATTTTTAGTTGTTTTTGTTTTGTGGTTGCTTTAATCCGCCATTAAATCCTTATCACACCATTTCATTCTTTCTAGTTTTTCTCTTGTTGTTTTTTTTTTAACTTGCTCTTTATTTTTCTCAAAATATGTTCAATTATTTTCTTACATCCTAAATTACTCTTCTCTTCCCTACGGTTCTCTTCTCATCTCTTCTCTTCTCTTCACGTATCTTACTCTCTCTCTCTCTCGCTGTTTCTTTTGCAGTATTCTTTTATAAAGCTTATTTTACACCTCAATTATCATTTTGTTTTTTATTGCTTAAAGTTTTCTCCCATATAAAATATACTTTTATTTACATTTTACTCTTAAAATCATTACAATAGCAACAATAACAATCTAATGATTTAATGCATTTTCTTCATCGTTTAGCAATATGTTATGATGTGTTCTAATGGCATTTCTATTTACTAGATGATAGTACATACTCAACACAATTACAATTTCATTCATAACCAGAATATTTAGATTGACTGCCAGATTATGATATTTAACAATCTTTGGAAGTATTAAGGAGGTAAATGTGATGGTAGAAATTGAGAGTAATAGATAAATTATTTAACTGGTTTGCGTTTTCTTTTGTTTCTGCTTTATTCTATTTAGTTTTTTTTTTTTTTCTTATTACTTCTTCTACGTCTAAATTGACTGCTTTCTTCGAGCACTGAGAAACTAAGACATTTAATAAATTATGCAAATTTCCGTATGTTTGTATCATTGTCATGGATAGTTCCATTAAAAAGCAAGTTATTATCTCCACAATAATTGATTATCTTGATGAATAATCACGATTATTTATTAACGTCACACAACATTTTACTCTTAAAGTCTATTTTTATACAAATTATTTTTTGCTTTTAAAGCAGCGATTGCACAAGCTTCAAATTAAAAAAAAAAAAAGAGTCATACTGATTTGCTCTTTCTGTGAGAATAGCTTTTCCTTTTCCTTCCATTTTTCTCTGTCTCTTCGTATAACATTATTGAATAGATCTCCTTGTTTGAGTGCAAAGGGTTTATCATTTTTTTGGAATGTGCCTTGCAAAATGCATTCCCTTATAAATTTAATTATGAAACCTCATTTACAAAAAAAAAAAAAAAAACCAATTACCAATTCGTAGTGTCAACATGATGCGCTCTGATGTCCACTTACAAAAAAAATCTTGTAATTTATTTCAGTTTCAAAATCCTTGCCATTCAATATAAATATCCGAAATATTTATGTTGTTATAAGGAAAGTTCTTTTAAATGGTTCGTCAATTATTTACAATAAAAAATACAATAAATTCAAAGAAATTAACAAAACTTTCATTTTGTATTTACGTTTTTCAAGTACATGAAATTCATCCGTGAAACATTTTAGGTGATGGCCAACAATGATTACAGTGTTGCCCACTATAACTATCTGTTAAAGTTGTTGTTGTAGAAGTTGTTGTAAAAGTGTTAAATTAATTAAGCAAAAAAAAAAAAAACGAAAATTAAGAAATTAAGAGACTTTTGAATTTTATTCTGCTCAAGAATTTGTAGCCCAACTTTGGTTAAAATAAAAAATTTACAATTCAAATTGAAATTTTCAAATATGGAAAATCCAAGTTTTACAATTCGAAATATCGAAACGCTTGTTTTTTTTTTTTTTAACAAAAAATGTTATTTTATTTCATAGAAAATTTGCTTGCTGTTCAAGAAGCAAGCAAACTTTTATGTTTAAGATGTGCATCGATTTTGTATAGAAATTAAAGCAAAATATTTCAAAAAGTGCAAATTTCTTCCACACAAGGAGCTAAAATGAGTAATATAAAGAAATTGTCATAAAAATCGATGAAGCCAAACTTTTTCGATGAAGCAAAACTCCTACAACGAACGAAACGTAGCAGATCTAAACTTTGAGGTCTGATACCAAAAATACACGAATATGCGACGAAGAAATGGATGAGTTTTAAAACCCTTTAGAAAATGGAATAAAAATCGTTGGAATTTATAAAAAAATTTTTTTTTAATGCCTAAAAAACTTATTGCATTTAATGCCACAGCGTTTAGTGTAGAGTGCAATAATGCAGTTAATTAATTATTATTGTGCAAAGTTTTCGTTTTGTTTTTGCTACTTTGTCTCTGTATAAAATTATCTGGCTGGTTAGTTGTCTGTCTGTTACTTGTCCGTCCGTTTGTCTGCCCATTTATGGGTGGCTATATATTGCTAATGATAATGATGCTGCTGTTAATGCTGCAGCTGCTGCTATTTTCTGTCATTTACTTTATTATTTTACGGTTAATGCATTACGGCCAAACAAGATGCTAATTGAAAGTCATTAAAATTTTATGCTTTCCTAATAGTCAACTATGCATGAATAAATGAATGAGTGTATGAATCGTCCAACCAACCAACCAAGCACAACCAACCAACCAACCAAACAACAAACCCAACCAACCAACCAACCAACCAACCAACCAACCAACCAACCAACACCAACCAACCAACCAAACAACCAATCTACAAACCAACTAACAAGAACGAACATGCATAAATGAATGAATAGAAAATTTATTTATTAGCTGCATCATAATCCCTTTAGAGAATGTACATGTGTTTGTTTGCACATGCACATGCACATCTATACAAAATCCATTTGTTTATTTTGTATGATTAATTATAGCGAAAGATTCGCATGCAAGACGACAATTACAAAAATATTAATGATTTGTAACAAAAAAATGAAAAAAATGTGGAAAAAAAAAGAATATAATTTAAAAAAAAGCCGGAAATTTTTTTCATAAATTTGTTACACAATTATTTTGACAATTGCGACACTAAGAGATCATTTTGAAAAAAAAAAACATAAAACAACCAAGAAGAAGAAGAAGATAAAGAAGAAAAAAGGCTGGAAGAATTGCGATTTATCTGAAATTCTCCTTTACAAAATTTTGCTTTTTACATTCTCTCTCTCTTTCTCTCTCTCTCTCTCACTCTCTCTGTGAGTGTGTGTGTGTGTGTGTGTGTGTATGCGTACGGCTTTATGCATGTGTTTGAATGTACACTCCCTACTACCACTTGAAAAGACTTCTAATATTCAGTAGAGTTTTTCGATACAATTAAGCGCAAGCGCTAAATCAAGAGAATTGGAAAAAGTTTCATTGTTGTTTTGCTGCCATTTGAAACTCAATATTTTTTGATATAACAAGTCACTTAACAATTTATAGAAAAAATTTATCAAAGTAACCTACACACACACACCCATCAATAAGACGGCATGTAGCCACCATCCCAAATACTAACACACACTTTCCATAAACAATTTAATTTAACTTCCAATTTGCGGTTAACACGCTTGATAACATTTCTACTTTCTTCTTTTACTTTTTGCTGCTCTCTTCTTCATCTTTGTTATAGCAGCAGATTCTATTGTTGTGTTAAATACATTACAAATCTGACAATAACGAAAATTTATGGCTCAGGCAAACATTTAAAAATTGAGAAATATTTTTAACTTAGAAAATTGCATTTTTATTCCAATATAATTTATTCTAAAAATAAATGGATGAAAGGAATAGAAAATGAAAACAAAAAAAAAAAAAACAAACTAAATTTAATATTTAGAAATGTCACAGTAAGTCTTGATTAAACATTAAAAACGCTATTTAAGAAAAATTCTTTAAATAGGAAACTGTTTATAGCGATTTAAGTATTTTGTAATCTTAGTTGATTGATTTGTTACCACAACAACAAAAAAAAAAAAAGGTAGAACATTCATAATTTTGAATTATTTTTTTAATTTTGAAATGATTTCTTACAAAAATAACATCACTCAGAGAGTAGTGTTGATTCAATTACGCTTGTACTCACTTATCGAACAACTACGTTTAAAAATGAGTATAAATCAAACCATCATTTAAAAGACTTTATATACTTCATTTGAATGATACAAACAAAAAATAAAGAAACAATTAATTTGTATGAAGACTGTTTCATACTTTATAATGATAAAATATTCCATAGATTTATATACATTACATGTAATTATGATTATTAAGTTTTTGTATTGTATAACTTTCATTGAACTAAAAGTATGCTAAGAGTTGCAACACAAAAATTTTGCTTTTCTCTTTTTTTTTTTTTTTTTGTTTTTTTTGTTTACTGCAGATAAAGTTTGATAAAGAAAGAGAGAGAATTTTTAGGTTATGATTTAGCATAAATGGCGTCTGCTGCATTTAATGAACTATAACATTGAGAAAAAAATCAAAGCAGCAAAAAGTTAAAACATGAAAAAGAAAGTAAATATTTTTATTGTAATTTTTTTTGAATAATCCATAAATTTTTGTATATAAGCACTTATATATTTGCATTTATATATTTATATATTACATAAATTTTTTTTTTTTGGAGAAATATTTACTTGAACTTTTTAATAAACATTTAGCAAACTTTTTATAATTCGTTTATGAGGAAATTCTTCCTCAATGATTTATAAAGAAAAGTTGGTGTTTCTTTTATTTTCTTTAATTTTTCTTCTTATTGAATTCTCTTATGTAATTAGAACCTAAACATCATAAATGTATGATTTTTAAAAAAGCATTCATATAATTTTTCTGTGCGAAAAAACTTTTAAAAGATTCAAATAGTTACCACATTAAACTTGAGCAGTTGAAATTGTAAGAAAATATTCGAAATAAACTCCGATCTAGTATAAAATTTAACACGCTGGATTTTTGTATCAAAGTAATATTCTAAGTTAAATTTTTTGTAGAAAATTCACAAATTGAAATAATGATGTTTCAAAAGCTGCTTTAAAAACTCGTATCCAAAGAATTCAAATCTCCTTAAATTTCCACAAGAGCTACCTTAACTTTATCATAAATAAAAAATATCATTCATTTAATATAAAATTTGTGCAATAAATTTTAATGAAATTTTATTACAAATTTTGCCACGTAAACAATCGGATGGACAGATTAAAAATCGTTTCTTGCATATAAATCTGCAAGTTGCACGACCGATATGAATTCGTATAATCATAATGATTAAAAAATATTTAAATTCAGCGACTTCTGAGATCTCTGTAGCAAAAAAAAAAAACAAAAAAAAAAGGAAAATAACGACGAGCGCGTCTTCTAATGAGAAAGGACCACTTTTTAGCAATGGGTGCCTGCTTAAGATGTAATGCTCTCCCATTTAGCATTGTCTAGGCCTTCGATATTCACGTAATTTATCAAAACTACATTAATTTTATAAAAATTTTCTCTTCGCTTATTCCATAAATAAATCGATTTCATAAAGATTCCTTCTAAACTGCCACTGTTTACCATTTTTATATTGAAATCTTATTAAATTATAAGTTTCACCTTGAACATCCAACTGGCAAATTAAGAAGAGAAGCAATCAAATAATTTATTTTTTTATTTGTAAGACCTACAAAAAAAATTCAGAATCGATTTAAGCATGTTAGAGACGGATAGACATGCTTTCGTTCGTGTGTAATAAAAATTTTCTGATTGTAAAAAAAAAAAAAAAATGAGTGAATATTGAAAGTTAAAAGGACACGCCTACACCTCAAACGTACATTCAGAACATCTCTGAAGAACATCTCTGTTCGTTTTCTTAAATAAAAATTTATAATTTTTACTTATAAATTAAACAATTGAAAAAGCTAGAACGCTAAAATTTTGTCTGTATAAAAATCGGATAAATCGGTCACTCGTATCTTAAATTATCCTAAATTATCCAATATTATACAACTTCAATTTATCTGTCTATATCATAAAATTATGTTTAGATTTGGCCCCAGCCAATTCTAACTTTCTTATTTATTTTCTATTGTTTTACTCATTTTATTCTACCTTTTAATTTTTCCTTAAAATAAACAAAAAAAAAAAAAAAGAAAAAAAAAGAGAAAAAGGAAATTAGAAATTGGAAATAAGGCTTTCATAAATAACCCTCGCTCGCAGTCAATTAACATGAGAAAAATTTTATGTATTTCTTGCCATTTTTTTGCCATTCTATTTTTGCCACTGTTACTGTTACTGTTGCTGTTGCTGTTGCAATTTTTATTGATGTAGTTGTAATTATGACATTTCTTTTTTTATTATATAAATTTTTCCATTTAATTTTTTAATTGGATAGCGTCGTTTTTATAGTCATTATAACGTCAAACGCAATCACAGTTGAATTTGTAGTCTCATCATAAAATTAACTCTGCATTTCATTTTATTTTCATGCTACTGTTTCCATCAATTTTCTTATATTTTTTTGTAATCACAGAAACTCATACATTCATACATTGTGCTCACAAATATATTTTTTACATTCTCAGAGTGTAAAAATACTCTTCTTCTTGCCATTATTTGACACTCTCTATCGTTGTAGTTGTAGAAGAGAATAAACAAACTTTAAATAGCGTATCAAATTTTTTTCTGCTCTGTAGATGTATGCTCTGATAGATGTGACATGCAAATATACCAAACGTATGAACAAACACATTTATTTTTGGTGTAAGCGCTTGAATAAATGAAACTTTTAATG
This sequence comes from Melophagus ovinus, assembly GCA_023089585.1. Taxonomy (NCBI): domain Eukaryota; kingdom Metazoa; phylum Arthropoda; class Insecta; order Diptera; family Hippoboscidae; genus Melophagus; species Melophagus ovinus. The sequence goes on along the minus strand of JAKKIB010000174.1, from coordinate 23,788,892 downwards.
ATATCAAAATTTTTCATAATTAACTATTAAATGGAAATATTCTTAAAAAAGCAGCTTGTTTATATTTCTGCCTACCTATATGTCTCTCTGTCTGTCCGTCTGTCATTTTTATATTTTATTGGTTTTAAGCGCATTTAATTATTTTGTTTATTCTTAATTTGCTATTAATTTTTTTATTTGCAACTTTCAACTTTGACTTTTTTCTTTATTTTTTTATTCTTGGTTTATTGCAAAAATATTTTTATCTAACTTATTGGAAAAATTATCTGCAATAGATATTTGAAAAATAAAAGCATTATTAAGTGAAAATTTTTTATTATGTTTGTTTGTTCATTACAAATGAAACGAGGAAAAAATTTTGGCAAACTTTGATAACAATTTTGATAGCATTTTGTTTGCCTTATAAAAATTTTTTGTAAAAATACTCATGCAATTTGTACTAGTTTGTTATCGTACAAAAATAAGCCAATCTTCATAATTTCTCATGCGATTTACAAACTGATCCATAATTTTTATGCTTTTTCATTCATTCAGATCATTTTCTTCTTTAATCATCCATTTCTATTGTCTGCTTTTTCGATTCTATTTCAGTGCGTTGCTTCCTCAAAATGGAAGCATACTTTTTGTAAAAAAATATTCTTAAGAGATCCGTTTCGATGATGCATTTTTGTTACCTTGTTTTAAAAAATTTATCAAATTGGTCTAACATTAAGAATAATCAGAAAAATCTCAAATGATAATTAATTATACGCACCGTATGCCACAAAATTTTTTTTGTCAAATATTTTTCCAACAATATTCAGTTTCTCTATCGCATATTTTTCTATTGCCATGCAATTCATTGGATAGTTATGCTAGATAAATTATTAAAACTAAAGCATATTAATCAATTGTTATGTGGAACTGATCATTTCCAAAATTATGCATCAAATTTTTTATAATTTCATTTTTCTAAAACATTTTAACTTTTTATTCGTGATTTATGCAAAACGTAATCACAGTAAAAATTTTTAATTTTGGTATAAACCATCTAAACCATCTAAATCATCAACCAATCTGAAGTTTTATACGATATTTGGAAGTCGTTAGAAAAATCGACTTCCAGATATAACTTAGAATAAACATTATCATTACATTAATATCGAATTGACCGCAAATCTAAAATGGTGTTAGATTTGATCTTTATTTTTGATCTTAAAGTGAAATAATTCGTATTAAAAAAAAATTCCGAAATTCCTTGATTTTGCAAAATTCAAGTTGATGTCCCAATTTAATGGGCACTGCCAGGACTTTAATAGTTTTTCAAATAAAATTAAATAAAATAATAGATAAAAACCGAAAGGTTATAAATTTCTATGAATAAAGTGATTTCAATTTTTATTGTTTAACTTGTTTAAAATGTACAACAAACATTTTAAGTCATTAATGAGCCTTTTATCTGTTTTTTTTTTTTGTTTTATGTGGCCACCAATTAAAATTTATAATTTATTGCTAATTAAATTATATTTTTTTTTATATTATATGCATAAATACAAGCTCATGCGCACAAGGACACAAACATACATAAACATTTGAATGAGATTTTAATTTATAGAATTTTTCATTTATTGCTTATTTCCAAAATTATTGGTTTTGTTTTAAACATTTTTTATTACATTTTACTTATTGAGAAGTTCAAAAATTATAAAGTGTTACTTTTGATTTATAAGGTGACTCCATGATTTTTAGACTGATTCTAAAAAAAAAATATCACTTATACGTTCAAGTGTAAAGGGACAAATGTTCTTGGTGCTAAACTTAAGATATAACACTTCATTTTAATTAAATTACAAAGTTAATGGAACATTTAGAGGAAAATATGAAATTTGAATCATTTAACAAAATGAATTTTAATGAACCAAAACTAAAACCAAAATTCCATAAAAAAATACTTAAACTAAATGAAGGTGTAAAATTTAAATTTTAACGGTCCATATTTTTGGACCAACTCCCACAAAAGGTATGACTATTTAATTTTATTTCAAATTTAGCAAGCGGCATATCAACGTCGTCTATTTAAACGAATCTTAAAATTTCTACCCCTTTTTGGCTTTAGGTACATTTTTTATTTTTAGTTTCACTATATTAACAATGATATATTTATAGCATAATAAACTGGGAGTGGCTCATGAGATGGTTGTTGGTTCTCCGTTGCCATCAGGTGGCATCATGTGTCACGAGATCGGATCCAAAAATTTAATTTGGTAACACGGGATCATCAGTTTTGATAAAGCCCATTGTGATGATATTGAGGTTGGCTTCATGGGAGCTGTGGTGCCCATATCGTGGACATATATATGCATGTCGTGCGGGGTCTCATTTTCCAAATAAAATAGCCAGCTGGATTAGGCTTATTGAGGTAACCAAACTAAGCCAAGGAGTAATGGGAAGACTCCGATCTAGATACCAAAGATTAAGCCTTTAAATTGGAAGCTAGTCGTGACGGTAGCATGCACCATGCGTGACGTGACTGTCAACGCTAAAGCTCATTATGCACGTGTACCCAGCAGTTAAGCCTTCACGGCAGGTATACATGTGTGAAACACTCACTGCACTCTATGTGCCTGTATGGGCCTGTATGGGCCTGTATGTGCATGGATACAAGCAATAAGTACATTGTATTTGAATTGTAATTGAATGAATGTAACATATTGAAAAGTTGACTATTATGCCAATTTATCACAACTATTATTATTTTTATATTATATTTCTATTATAGAAATGCTCAATGAGCTCAATGAGCTCAATGAGGCTCATTAATTTTTATCCTAATTAAACTAATGAGCAATATAAAGTCAATGTACCAATTATTATCTCTACATGTAAGTATGTGTGTGTGTGTGTGTGTGTGTGTGTATAAAAATGTACAAACGTAAATATGCACAAGTTTTTTATTTATATTTTATGCCGCCATTGCATTAATCATAATGGCCATGGCGATAGTATTTACGATGATAATAATTATTTCAACAAAATAATGCTTCAAAATGTATGACATAAATTTCATATAAAATGTTACAAAATAAATATGAACGTTTTTCCATTTTAAATTAAATCAATGAATTATGAAACTTAAATAAGAGAATTTATTGATTTGGATTTTTATTGGAAAAGTTGCTTTCAAGCAATTTTCGCCATGTAAATTCAAATGTCAAATTTTATCTTTTTATAAATATTTTTAATGAAAGATAATAAAATCTTCTTTCTTGAAATTTCCGCTTTATCATTTTATTAAGAAAGCCCTTAAAAGCCTTTAAAAGCCCTTAAAAGCCGTTAAAAGCCGTTAAAAGATTTTGCTTTCAAAGATGAAAACTACGCTGAAATCGCAATCACTAAAGAGAATAACTTAATTCAATTATTTTAAATTTAAATTTGAAAAAATTTAATTTTGTAAAAATATTATTAAAATTTTGCAATTTTTAAATTCATTTAAATTTCCACTTCTCGGCAAAACTTGAACAGAACAATTCCTAATTTAAAAATGCATTTTTATGTTTTTTATTTAAATTTCTTTTGCATTCAAATCAAATCAAATCAAATCAAACAACGAATTTAAGTACCCATTTTAGATCAACAATTTATAAAAAAATTCTGCTCTGTTGAAAATATAAAATTTACTCTTAATAAATTCAACTTATGGAACTTGTACAGATAATTATCAAATTAGAAATTCAAACACGGCCAAGCTCAATATTCTGCATAATTAATTGCAATTAAAAGATTTTTGTGTTTCACATTTTAGCCATTTCAATCATTTCGGCCATTTGTATAATTTTATTTGCTACCATAAACATTACAACATGAACAACAAAAATAAACGATACTTCTTATTTTGTGCCTGCATTTAAATTACTCCACTTGAAGTTACTTTATAAAACTTGAATAAATATTTGTATATTGATGAAAATGCCATCAATAACTATTGAATTGGATTTTAAAATTAAATCAAACATAAATGTGAATGTAAGTACGCCATTTTAATGAAAAGTATCCAATTTCATTAATTTACATGTGAAGTTGGGGCCAATAATAATAATTATAAATTTAAACTTTTTGAGAAAAAAAATATGTATAGAAAAATATGATACTATCGACATATCGAAATATCGCATACTATGATTAAATTAATTTTATCTGATTGTCCGTCCATTCAACTGTTTTGTGTCTTTGCTCATGTAACTTAATTGCCTTACTCCCGGTTTATAGGCCTATAAAATAACTCTACTAAAAATGTTAAATTGTCTTTTTTTTTTTTTTTTTTTTGAATTGATTTATTTTAAGCATATGACGCATGTTTAAGATGATTATTTTTAAAAAAAAATCCAAATTCTATATATCGATTTGCCAACAGAGCCTTAAACCGTTCAGTCTTATTTCAAATTAACTTTTCCATTTGCTTTTTACTAATTTTATTTTAGGTATGATATTTATTATAAATTTTCCATAAAAATTAATAAATAATTCTCTATAGATAATCCATTTAATCCATTTAATTTAAATTGACAAAAAATCACAACGTAAAAATTACTTGACTTCATCAATAGCAAATTAAAATATTTTCACAATTATTCATAAAATCGATTTCATTTTCATTTTATGAGCGATATTTATTCCCCAAAAAAAAAAAAATATAAATAAATAAATAAATAAATAAAAAAATAAAAGTGGATACAGAGAAAGCGATTTACAAAATCTAATCGAATAATGTAATCGTTGAAGCAGAATAAACAGTTAAAGTGTTAATTGCCATAAATGTCTGTCATACCAACGATAAATGACTGTAGAAAATTTGGATCATTGCTTTAACGTAATATTATTGTTATTGTTATTGTTATTGCCATGTTTACAGCCAATATAGTCAATACTCACATTCAGCAACACTCACACGCACACACATACATTTATATATATGTAACCTGTTAATATATTGTAATTATAAGCAGGCGTAATGACAGAGAGAGAGAGAGAGAGAGAGAGAGAGAGAGAAGAGAGAGAGAGATAGAGATAGAGATAGAGGGAAAAGAAGAAAAGTCCAATATCTCCAATATCATAAGCAGCCGGTGGCTCCATTTTACATAGTTAAAATTGTACGTATATATTTATTGCTGCTACAGTCATTGTTGCTGCTGCTGCTGCTGCTATAACATTTTTACAATTTATTATTGTTACCATCCACTTACCTTTCTGTAATTGGTTTCGACCTTTATCCGCCTCCATTTCTTACTCCAAATCAACTCTTTTATAGCACAATACAAAAATTAAGTAAAGTTCATTATCAACAAAAATGGCAACAACAACAATAACAATGGCAATAACGATAATGGAATTTAGTAGCAACCAGCACCAGCGGCATATAAACATTACGAAACCGCACTATAAACTGATACCAGCATTCATGTTTTCATTACACACACACAGAAAAAATTACACATACATTGACATAAAGCAAATGGGAAAATTATATTTGACTAAGACCAAATCATGGATACCCACCATGCAGATACCATAATATTTCTAATCAAAGCCTGTTTCAAACAAAAAAAAAAAAAGTTAAAATTTAGTTTTTAATTTCATAAAACTAAATTTTCTAAATTTTTACTGTAGAACAGTAACTTCCTTATTTGGGCAAAATTTCAATTTTCTAGATTTTGCTGTTTGCAGATGGCAGGCAAAAAAACTACAAAATATTGCTTTAAAAAAATGAGGTGTTTTTAAATTATGTTGCACTATGGCCCATCCTTTGGCCGATTTTGTCAATTTTTAATTCCAACCTGCATACAAAAACTTTCAATGATTCTGGCAAATTTGAGCTCGATATCTGAAAGGAGAATGTTTACAGCAATCAGACATGTAGACTAACAGACTAACAGACTAACAGACGGACAGACGGAGAGACGGACAGACGGACATATATGCCTAAATCGATTCAGAATTTAATGCTGATCAAGAATATATATACTTTTTAGGATCCCCGAAGCTTCCTTCTAGGCATTACAAACATATTGACCTAGTGAATGTTGTCCCAAACTTCGGGTGGTAGATATAAAAATACACAAACACATAAACACTGAATGGTTAAAGATTTTACTTTACCATAATGAATTTGCCATTACATACAGAATGAGTATAATCATCTGCGCCACCACATCATACCAAGCACCCATCCACCCATCCAAAACAAATTATAAGAAAATTTGTATACACTAGCACCTACACATGCCAGTTCATATATAAATGGATCGTTAACAATACTTTAGAATAATCTGAGACCGACATTACGTGACAACTTATGATATAATAATGATAGCAGCAGCAACAACAACAACAAATGCTGCAACAACAATAATTACGTTAAAACTCGTAAACACCATAAACTGATGTATTATGAAAGAGTTCTTAACCCTCAGTTACAATACACTCAAGCGTACTTATTAACATATACATCTGCATACACATGCACACGCATACATATGTATAAGTGTGTATAAATATTGTTATCAATGCGAATGTCCACCCTGATAACAAAATGTATTCTAACAAAAAAGTATAATCACTTACACGCACACATCCACACACATTAATATATGCATGCATATATAAATACTCTCTCTCAAACAAGAAAAAGAGAAGAAGATGCAACAAAATTGTCAGACTCAATCAGAAATGATAAAACTAAAGCAAAATTTATTAATAGAATCAAAGAGGGGAAGAAAACAAGCAAGCGCACTAAACACGTACATAGAGAGAGAAAGAGAACATGAGAAAGAGTCGCCAATTGTTTTATTGGCGCGTGCTATAAATTTAAAGTACTAAATTGAGTGAAATTTGTATAAATATTCTGTACACTCAATAAGTCTCACATTTGTACATTTGTAGAAAAATAGAGAATTTGGTAAAGAAATGAGTAATAAATTTGTAATAGCCAATGGCAGAACAGAGAATATATTTCATATTCGATTCATTTCAAAAATTCAACTTGCCTTACTCTTGATTACATTTCATTTATATATACATGTCTACATTTTCAGTAATTTGTCACAATTATCTGAAATATCGTTAATGGTTTTTTTTTATTATTTTTTTTTTTTGGTATAACATTTCCAAAAAAGAAAAAGTATTAAATAAAATTAACTAAAATAAAATAAAACATAACAAAATGAAATGGATTACTGAGGCGGTCAATCCATCAGCCATTCTTAAACTGTTGTCATTAATCAAATGTAATGCTTAAATAAACACATTGTACTATTTTTTATTTCTGATATTTTTTGGTCACATTAAATTCAACTTTATAAATGGCATCATAAACTTTATATCGCATTCATATTCAAAAATTCACTAACATTATTACATTATTATTATTTGGATTATTATGAATAAGAAGAACAAGAATATATTTAAATTAATATAACGGTTTACATAAACCGTTATACTTAATCACGCTTTTGTTTTCCATGCATATTTAGAGTACACAAATTATCATTATCATTATCATTATCATTAATCCTCGTGTTCGTTCGTTTCATTTGGATAAAATGAAATGCAATTTTTTAACTCATTTCATTAAATTCAATTGTTCAGTTTTATTTAGTTCTAAGTCAAAGCAAATTTTTTCTAAATGAAAACGCAGAGAATTATTTTTACTGTCACTCTCCATTAAACATTCACCTTAAGAATAAATTTGCGATGATGTAACATTTGACAAGTTATGCGATAGATCAATATTTTTTATTTTATATTCTGAGGTTCCTTCGAACCTTAAAAACTTCTTTATGAAATAAGAATGCAAAATGTGTTTTCGAATTTTATGCGTTCATTTAAGTACCCCGCAATATGAACGTATATCGCATTGCTTGCGTTCAATCAAAGCTTTAAGTAAGACGACACCGCTACGTTTCGCTTGGATTTTTTATTTACTCAATTTAAATCTGATAAAATCAGTTTTTCTTGGATAATTCGCACTGCTTACCAGAATCTCTGACTATTCTAGTCGATCTCATAATTGGAGGAATGAGTTCAGTATGAACTAACTCATTGTAAAATATGAAGAGAAATATGAACTGCTTCAAAATTATTTATCAGAGACGTAATTACAAAAAATAAGTGTTAATGTAAGCACCATGCGGACTATGCTTGTCATAATAACTGTACATGTATATGTAAGTGGCTATATTGGGTTGTTTTAAAAGTAAAAATGTATTGGGTTGTATAAAAAGTTTTTGGTTTTTTCCTTTTTCATTTGGGTAATTTTTTTAAATAAAAACTTTCTTTATTGGTTTTCAATTTTAATTAAGCGTGTTTTGGCCATTACCTTTTGTATTAACTTTTTGCTATTTCATAAGTAATTTTCAGCAATTCAGCGACCACGTCATTTATCATCGAAAAATTTTATCAATAGTTTTTCTATTGGAATATAAAAATTATACCAAAACTAAAAGAGTTTTGCATTTTCACTACCATTTTGTTATTTCATTCGAAACTTGTACACTTAAGTTTAGAAACCAAAACGTACAACTTTTTGACTCAAACACCCAAAGTGAAAGAGAATAATGAAATATATGTAAAATGTCATGATGATTTGGTTTAATGATTGCTAAGGTCCATTTGGCATTATATAAATTTTTTTGGTAAACAAAGTTATGTGAACTCTTTGCAAGGCGCATATGGAAGGTAAATTCGTGGCTGGAGTGGCACGTCGGAAATGAACTTGGTAAATGAATTACTAAGAATGTTTATAAAAGTGTTGATAAAAGAAGTTGAGAAAATATCTTTAAATTTTAATTAAATGAATTTTTAATTTTTATAAAATCGAAATTTTCAAAAATGTAAAGCATAACACAAAAGACTCAAAATAAAAAACGGAAATGTTTAAAATTGATAAATTTGTAAATTCGTTGCTTTATTTTTACATTTGATGCTAAAAACAAGTTGTTAATGAAATTTGCTATTTTACAAATTTTTCCTTTAATTCATTTCATCTCAAACTTTGAAACATTTTACGAACATTCTTCTTCTTACATTCATTTCCAGCACATTTATAAAATTATATATAAAATTTTATATGATTTTTGTTATTGCTATTTTTTTTTTATTTTTTTGTTGCTGTTGTGGTTTTATTATTTTTTTATTTTTTATTTTTTAAACTTAAAATCAAAACGAAAGAAAAGGGGAGATATAAAACAAAACAAATAAAAAAATTCTCATAAAATATGCAATAGGCAATCTAAGCCCGTGTGAGTACTTTTAAATATTTTATTACGATAGATTTCAGATCAGACATACATACATGCATACCTAGATACATACATACATACAAACATACATACATATATTTTAATATAAATGTATGCATGAAAAATTTGTTATCTAAATTTATTTATAAAAACAAATCTGCTCTCTTATGGCAGATTCAGATTGTTTGAGATTTTGAGAGAGCACTCACTTTAAAGAGCACGTTTATTTTGTAAGAGCAATTAGCATAATTAATGCCAAATGATATTGAAATTCTTTGCTGAGAAAATTAAATACGATTATTTGCTGAAAAAATCCGCTTTAACTTTACTTTTACTTTAAAAAAAATTTTTTTTTTTTTTAACATTGTAATATTTATATTTGTGTGAATCTTTAGATGAGATATCAGTGACAGAAGTATCTTTCAATTAAAATATTTTTAATTAGCTCACGAATGGAAAAGTGCCTAGAAATAAGGACGAGAATTTATTATTCGGTTAATTTTGTTCTTCTAAGAAGAGCAGCAACATATTTCAACTAATTCACTCTAAGCGAAATTGTAAGGTAGCACAATTTCGGATTCAAGTGAGCATTTTGTCTTGGAATTGTTCAGTTAAGTTAATTTTTATTTGATTTGTTTTAAAAAGATTTATATTTTTAACTTTAACGAGAATTTCTATTTACTTAATTGTTACTTATTTGCAAAAGAAATATCATTTACAAAAAAAAAAAAAAAAAAATTCTTTCAAAGCATAATTTTTAAGAAATAATTAAACGGACGTCTTGTTAAAATGTCAACTTTTACAAATCTGCAACATTAACAGCACAACGATTAATTTTATTTCCATATACTTTTTTTCTTACTTTTCTTTTTTTTTTTTTTTTTTTTTTTGTATGTTATTTTAAATGTTTGGGGATCATCAAAGCAGATGAGTCTCTCTCCTTTTATTTTCTTTATTAAAATTTTCTTCTTCTTCTTCTTATTATTATTTCCCTTACTTAGCGCATATAAATTCTAGAGAAAAAAAAAGAGGAAAAATATTCTCCCCTCATCTTTCAATGCTTATAAATTTGGCGGCTTAACTTTATAATGATACTTAATTTTACATAAAAATTGTACGTCCTTGTTTTTGTTAGCGATGCATGAAAAATAATTGTCATATTTGTACCCTACAACACTTCTGATACAACTTATTACAATTTTATGGAGATATATGAGCATCCAGAAGAAATTGAGATTTACCCATCTTTTATGGTACCAGACTACTCAGAGTCAGTTCTTATCTGCATGAAATTTACAGTTCGCAATTTTAAAGATTTTTAATGTTTGTCGCTAATAGATAAATTCGATAGAAAATGTTTAAAGTTGAATCATATTTACAACCACGCCCTATATATCTTTATATAACCTTAAATAAAATCTTTAAAAGCAAAAGTATCAATTTTGATGAAAATTGCCACTGCCACTTGAATTTTGACATAAAAAATATGTTTAGTAAATTTAATCGAGGTAGGTCAATTTTTTTAAAAAAATTTAAAAAATTGCATTTTTTTTTTCAATTTTGTTGATTTTTATTATTGTTGATTGTTGTTGTAATTTTCCTATTTCACCTTATTCACATTAAACAAAGTGATATACGGTATTAAAGAGTCGACTCTTTTTTTTAATTTTACTTTTAATTTATATAAAAAGAAAATTTCCTTCCCTGCAATAACAAAATTAATTCTAAAGAGATCACTTATTTTTGAAGACGAATTAAAACAATTTCAAAATGATCAATTTCATTTATAGGCAGTTTGTATGGAAGCATTATGCTTACGGCTCATTAGTTGAATCCACTTGTAACATTGGCAATTATTCTTAAAAATTTACAAAGAATGAAATGAATGAATTAATGAATTTAAAACAGAAAAAAAAATTTTTTTTTTTTTTCACATAATTTTGAATTGGAAGATGTAAAAATGTTGATTGATGTCAAATGTTGAATATAAAAATTTTATTAGAAATAAATGAAATAAATATTTGAGCAAATCCATTTGTAAAATGAAAAATTGATAAAAAAAAAAAATGCAAAATCGATACGTTTTTAAAAAAATAAAAATTATGAATCTGTGATCAATAGTTTTTGAAATAACAATTAATAAATCGATGAATGAAGTTATAAAAAAATAGTTACAAAAACAAATTGCATTTCGTAGAAATTTTGGGTTAAAAGAGTTCGTTAGATTGAAGAATGGACCGATTTGCATCAGATTCAACGCACTCACCAGTTTCTAAATTTTCTCTATAAACCGATACCCTTCTCTGTCATCTTAGGACCCCAAAAAATCATTAAAATACTGCAGCTACTATTTAAATTTGAATGCAACATCAAATGAGCCAATCAAGCGAAATATTTACCATATATCTACCATCTGTCATTATGACAAGTAATTAAAAAAGTGATAACGAAATTTCCATGGTCACGTTACGTTATTTATGTAACAAGAAAGTAAGTGATATTTTTCCTTTTGACATCTAACATGATGATTCAATATTCAATATATGTCTTACATGCCTACCTGCCGTGAAAGCTTAAGTGCATGGTACACAAACCATGCATAATGAGCTCTAGCGTTGTCACCGATATTACCGTCAAAACTAACTTCCTATTTAAAGGCTTAATCTTTGGTATCTAAATACGGAGCTTTCCCCCATTACTCCTTGGCTTAGTTTAGTTAGCTCAATAAGCTTGAACGAGTTAGGCCCGCGATATGGACACTACAGCCTTCAAGAAGCCAACCTTCTTTAGTAAAACTTTTGATCCCTTGATGTCGTGATTCATGATATCCCCTGATGGCCCCCTCATTAGCCACTCCCAGTAGACCAGTTGCTTCTCGGAACTGGTTGACCCCCATCTAATGACGATAATGAACAGTTAATATCTAATTAGAGCTAATTGTAAAATTTACAAAATTCATTCATTTAATAATAATAATTACATATGCCTTAATGAATGCCAATTTAAAATTAGAGCAAAAGAAAACACTTTGCCGCCAACTAGAGACAAAGTGTTGATCAATTGCCCTAACAATGTTTTACATTCACAATGTTCATGTTATTCAAATATTCAAATATTTTCCCATTAAGGATGTATAAATATTTTATAAACTGTTTTAATCTAACTCTGCCTTTCTCTCTCTCTCTGTCTTACTCGCATTATGTAAGTTATAAATTTATTTTATTTATAAAGTATTGAAAGATATTTTAGTGATTAAATATACACAACTAATTAGTAAATTTTCATAAGAAATCGAGATTTCTTGTTTGCTGCTGCTACTGCTGCTGCAGCTGCTGCGGCTGCTGCTACTACTCTAAATAATATTTGAATCTGGTTACAAGAGCCAGACAACCCCAAAAGATATTTTGATAGTAATTTATAGAAAAATTCCAAAACCTTTAAAAACGAAACTATTAATATAATTGTTTGGATTAGCTTTCTTTTTTGAAAAAAAAAAAAAAAAAAAAAAAACAAAAACAGCAAAACAAAATTTGCTGTTAGAATAATAAATGTTTTCTACTTAGAACCAATAAAATGTCACATGCTTATTATAATAAACGATTTAAATAATTTGACATGTTAACACATTTATACATATACATATATGTGTACATGTATGTATGTATGTATGTACAATAAAAAAAAAAAAAAAAATTTATATATTATTGAAAATTCTTTGCCGTTTATTATTTCATCAGTGGCCCTTAATTTTTTTTTTTTTTACACTTGAATTTCATTTCATTTCATTCGTTGATTTTTCAAATGGGCCAACATTAATTATTATAAATATATCAAATATTTCCGTTTCAAAATTTAACTTTATTTTCATTTGTTTCTTTTTAATTTTTCTAAAAATATTTTAGAGACTTGATTTGGTTCTTCAATAATCCTAAAAATTATAAAAAGAAAATACTTTTCATTATAAATTAAGATCCTTCACATTTCCATTTATCCTCTTAATATTTTAAAAATTATGCTTGTGGCTAATTTGAATTTTGCTATGTTTCATAAAATAAGAGAAAATATGATGAAGTAATTTACAAAATTAAAAAATGTTACAGTTAGTAAAAATTTCCAAGTCGCTATTTGCAGAGCTTGTTTTCTGAGTTTTGATTTAATAATTCACCAGGTAGCACATTTTTTCAAAAAACTATTACTTTATTGTAAAAATATTTCTTTAAAATATTTATTATGAAATTTTGATACTAAAACTTCAATTTTTCAAACATATAAATGAACTTGCCATCCAAATAATTTACTTCTTACTTGTTGATATTTTATATCTTGTCTAATGTCTTGTCTATATAAAGCTTTATATTTATGTAAAACTTTATATTTATATAAAGCTTTATATTTATATAAAACTTTCAATTTTCTTGAATATCAGGAAAATTCAAAGCTTTTTCAATTGAACGTCATTTGGTGAGCGTATGCTTTTGCAAAAGCTTGCTTTAGCAAGGATTTCTACCAATCAAACTTAACATTCTTAAAATTTTTAAAGTTTTGCATATTTATTTTATTAAAAGAGCTGCTTGAGCTTTTATATCTCTCACTTGCTGTCTGTTGGTATAATCATTTTATCAAAATAATTTCTAACAGCTAAAATTAAAGAATCAAAGATTTTACAAAGCTAAAATAAATTTTATGATGTTTGTACAGTTGAGAAATTCATCCCTTTTTGCAAAAAATAAAAACCTTGAGATGGTATTTTATGGATATATTGAAATGGGCTCAAGTCTTTCAAAAAAAAACATGTCCACCGTATACATGAGTACAGTGCTACTGTTTCCAATAAAAATTTAAGATTTTTCTATTCATAACTAGTAAGTAAATTTTCTATGTTTCGGATTTTTTTTTTATTTAATTTGTTCAACCAAAAGAAGAAAAAAAGTCAGCCAAATCAAATTTATCAAAGATAATACAATTTTACATTGGTTGGTGTCCACGATTTAACCACAGCCATATAATAATTTTTTCTTGTGCTCGAAGATAAATTGATTATTTACATTAGCAAATATTCAAGCAAATAATTCGTAATGAAGAAACTTTTAAAATACATTAAAGATTAAATATATGCTTCTATGAATCCAAAGGGCTGTAAATATTTTGAATACATTTTAATCAAAAATGTTGTTTCATTAATAAAAGAAAATTCCTAAAAACATTTAATTAACAAGAATTCAGAAATATGAACACCATGAAAAGCGCATTCCACACAAAAGGGAAAGTGAAAGTAAATAAACGTTTTTTCTAATATTGAATAATCATAGAAGGGTTGATTTCAAATATTTACATACTTTATAATTTAAAATGCCAGCTACACAAAAAAAAAAAAAGCCCAAGAAAGAATTTTATATTTGGATGGCATCGAATCTTGAATACCCACCATCAATTATAAAAAAAAATGTGAAATTTTGGTACTACATAAATTCAGGTAGGCGTGACCGATTTATATGATTTTTGAAAATATATGGCACATCAATAAAATTACTACTTGAATTGCTGTGCAAATTTTTAGCTTTCTAATAATACAAAAAAAATTTTGCGCATATAAATTTTACCAAATTTTGCATTGTGGTCGAGTCTTTTAACCAAATTTTTCTATTGTCAATCCAAAGCAATACCAAGCTACCTGCAAGAATTTGAGATGTTCCTACAAAATTAGAGCTCGATAAAGCTTTTTTGGCCATCTAAAAAAAGGTTCCAATACATGGACGTATAAGCAGACATGTCTAAATCGATTAAGTATTCGTATCTTATCAAGAATATAAATATTCTGTACAGTCTCTGGAGCTTCCTTTTGGGTGTTACAAACATAATAACAAATCAATGTAACTACCAAACTCTGAATGGTGGTTACAGAAACACAGTCTAGAAAAAGCAGAGAAAAGACAACAACAAAAAAAAACTAAAAATTTCTATGAAACAGAAATATTTATGTAACTTGATGTAGCGTAATAATAATGAAAATGACAGGAATTTTTATACTACAAAGAAAATTCATTTGTTGTATTTGTTTTTTTTTTTGTTTTTTGTTTTTAAGTTTTTTGTTCTTTCCTACTGTTAAAGAAATTTTACAAATTTCATAAAAAGCGTTGCAAAGTTAACAAGAAAAAAAAAAAAAAAAAAAAAAACAAAAACAAAACAATTTAATAAGGATGGACGTGCGTCTATCATAAATCTAAAAAGTTATAGAAGTAACGCCCAAGAAATACCAGGCTAACAAAATTTTTAGCAAACGTTTCCACTAAAAATGCGTTATTTCATGCCATATGAAATAAATTTACAGAATTTACAGAATTTAGCAGAATTTATTAAACATTTTTTCAATGCATCAGATATAAAAAAAATATAAAAAAATACGTACGTTTTGCCAGTTGAACTATTTAGAATGTGAATATAAAAATTTGGTAAATCCTGGCATAAAAAATTATAAATAAACATTTCTATTTAATTCTGCCTGCCACTTTTACTGCTCATCTATTTACACGGTTAATGTTTACATATTTATGCCTCAATAATAAAACGTAATGTAAACGAAACGAAGTTGTAAAATCTTTTTAAAAAAGTCTTACATGTACACGTACATGTAAACGAAATGAAAATCTTTTTATACATGAAATTAAACTTTATTAAAGATAATAAAAAGTATCTTAAACGGCCTTCATGTAACATGATGTCGTAACTGAGAACAACCTTAGCCAACCAAGCGAACAGAATTATCAGCAAGTACAGTTACTACATGTTGTAACCAATTATTTTTTCAAGTATCTCTTTTTTTTGTTACTGTTATTGTTGTTGTTGTTATTTCTCTCATTCATTCATTCAAAGGGCCTTGCATACCCAAACATTATCTACCATGAACACTAAATTTTAGGGGTAGCTCAATTTATTGTTATATTTGTATATGAACATACTGCATTGACTATACACGAAGTATATATGAACATGGAATATTTGTAGCATAACGGTATAACGGTGAGTAATGCTCGTTTTAACATTTGCTTGAACATTTCTATAGAGAGGCAATTAATTTATGTTAATTACTTGTTACATGAAAAATGAAATAAATGTTAATTTACGTAGTAGTATTTTTGTATGAATGGGACACTGAAATGTACTATACATTTTCTTCTCTTCTGTTTTTTTTTTATTTATATAAAATGTTACAAGTATAATTTAAGAGAAGTTTTTGTAATTGTATATTTCATATCTTGTATTTCATTCTCTCTCTTTCTCTATATCTCTTTGTTGGAGACGATGTATACACGATGGTCTTTCTTAATGCTCTTTATGAAAGAGTAAAGTGGTAACGGTATATTTTCGTTTGAATTGTTTTCTTTTTTTAAGAGTTCACTGTATAAAACAAAAATTTTGTTCGTTTTTTTATCTTCTTCATGCATTCTTCTGTTAAACGGTATATGTTAAAGAAAAATAAAACAAACAAACAAATTGTATGAAATGTATGTACACACACATTTGATTACTTTTATGTTAATGCGGTTAGCAGAACTTTTCGTAGGTATCATTCAAGTAATTCTTGTACGAACGTTTACTCACATTTCATTTTTCTTTATTGTTATATTTGTTATTGTTGTATTTTTTTACTTACACGCCACATTTTATCAAGGATTATTTTAGTAACTCTTTCCCAAAAAAGAAATTTAAAGAGAAAAGAGAAGGAAACAAAATTATGTATATAAATTTTACGTTGCGGGCTAACGGACAACAGATAACGGTTAATAGTTTTGTTGAATTAAGATTATTTCATGGAGTTTGCTTAAATAATCTACATGAATAATCCTGTTCTCCCATGTGAAGATATCACAACGAAATAGTTTTTTCTTTAAGAAAATTCTTATTTAATATCAACCGCCTTACATTTCACTTCATTCATTTTGTATTGACTGCTATTCATTTTATCTTTAAAAATACAATAAAAAATGATAAAGCAGTGCTTTTTAGATTCCTCAAAGTAGTCTTTTTAAAGAGAGATTAGAATAAACATTTTCAATTATAGCGATACATTTTATAGTAGAAATACATAGATACCAGTTTTTGTCTTAGATATTATGGCAAGTATGTTTTGTTCGTGCCACGAATATGTATCCTTTTAAGAATAAGTAAGACTGTAATATACTAATCCTCAAGGACAAAGGTAATAAATTTTTTTGGAAAATTGGTTTTATTAAATTAATTAAGAAAAAATTACCAATTAAGACTTAAACTTGAAAAAAAACCCTAAAGAAATGGCAGCAATTTAATTTTTTTTTTATTAGAGGCTTCTAGATACGTTTCATTAAAAGAAACTTCTAAATTGTTTTTTGTAATAATTTTTGCCCGCAAGCTTTTTTTCTCGGATTCTTTATTGTAATGAAACAGAAAAAATTCGGAAATATAAATTGTCTGAATAATTGAAAATTTATGCAGACATCTTGATATGAAGTTAAGTTAAGTTAAATTAGTCAATACAAATAATTATCGCAAGAATTAATTTTTAATTTTACTTAAATAATTAATAATTAATTTTCAACTTTGTCATGCACATCAATTTACAAAAAGGAAAATTTTACATAACAATTTTTCAAATTTCATTAAACTAGTCAGACAAACAAACACACTTTTCTCAATCGCTAAGAGGATGATTATGTTAAATTAACAGCGGACAGACATATCTAAATCCATTCGTAATTTTATACTAATCGAGAACAATCACACTTTAAAGAATTTCCAATGCTTCCATTTAGTTGTTACAAACAAACTAACAAACTAAGTGTATCCGCAACTTAATACATAAGAACCAATAATTTAGAGGGATATTCAAATATTAAATCGTTTTTTATATGGTACATTTTAAACATATTTTCAACTCTTTTATTATTGCATATTTTTAAACTTATCCTTATTCATCATGAACCATCAGCCATTTTAATACTGTTTATGCAATATTAATAAAGTTTTTTATAAAGTTTAAAGCATCGATTTAAAAATGCAATTACTTGTTAAACAGCAAAAAGAGCAAATAGAAAAACTTTCGAGCAAGTGAGTTAGGCAGACAAGTAATAAATTAATGTTAGTGTCAGGTATAAAAATGATTATAGGAGAATAAAAAGAAAAGAGAGCACAAAATGTTTAATAAAATGTTCGGAAATTTGCTTTAGATAAGTAAATGCTAGCAGAGTTGCCAACATTACAGAAGAAAAAAATTAAAATAGGAATTTCAAAAAACACACAAATTAAAACTAATATGTTTAGCTTGAGCCAAATCTTGGACATCAACCAGTTAAACACTATTTTATTATTACGATTTAGAGCTTGCTTAAGTTTCTGCTTTTCAGGAGCAGGTAGGAAACGTAAATATAAAAAAATAAAAATATCGCTCAAAGAACTACCGAATGTTACTTAAAAAAATCTAGATGTTCTCAGCTTATGTTGCATTGTGGGCGCGTCCTTTGACGCGCAATTTCAATCACAACATGTGTACAAGAACTTCCAATGATTTTGTCAATATCGATAAATTTTGCGACTAGAAGAATGTTTTCAACAGACAGACACACATATGGGCAGATGGACAGACATGGCTAAACCGATTCAGAATTTGATGCTGATCAAGAATTTACTCGTACGCTTCCTTCTAGGCGTTACAAACATAATGGCAAAATGAGTACACCTCCAATCTCTGGTTGGTTGATATAGAAACGCTTAGATTATATGAAAAATAAATCCATTTATAAAAGTTTTTAATTGCAATGTATTATAAATAAGAGAAATCTTATAAAAAGTATTTATGTTGTGGCAACACTGCTAATGTCTTTAAATCATTAAAATTACTGTACTTAAGGTGTGGTCACATACTTTGGATATGTGGTATGTCATGCCATTCCAAATATAGATATTGTAGAATATATCGACAAGATGAAATATTTTAATGGAATTTAATTCAATTTTAAATTAATTATAACAAGAAAACTAAAAGAAAAGATAACATAAGAAAAATATTATCTTTGAATTCACATTTAATTAAAATGCATAGGAAAGTTTTTTCATTGTCCTTTAGTAACACAGACTTTTAGATAGAGTCATTAGTGTTACATTGAGAAATTTAAGAAAAACATTTTTGAAGATTGATTTAAAGGTGGGCTTCAATTCACTTCGAAAAATTCTTTATGAAATTGTCAATTGATTTTGCAAATAAAAAAGTTATATTTTTCATTCTCATAATTAGGAGAACTTACTTTTAATTTGCCAAGCCCCTTAAATCGTGGAACTTTTAAATAAATTTATTTAATACAAACAATGATCACCGTATGGTCTTTGCATTAACCTCGGTCAGCACAACAGTTGTTAATTTAATTAATGACAAATTTGAAAATATTTAAATGAAAAATGCTTATAATTGAACCTTTACATGCATACACATGCAAATATATTTGTAAAATAAGTATAGCATAAGTTAAGTGGGCAACTTAGAAAAAAGACGGCCTTCTTTACGATAAATCATCTACCCATTTTTAATACATGAAGGTAGAGAGAAACGAACATGTTGAAATAATTGAAATATTGAAAATATTTTATTATTTTACGTTTTACATTAATATTTAGAGATAATCTCCAAGCGCACAAACTATTTTGCATGATAATAGTTTCCTAATTGGTATTTAGCATGTTACACTAATAAAGCACAACAGAAAGAGCATTCAATAATGAATTTGAATTTGAAAGTTGCTTGACTTTTTAGAGAAGTATCTACAAACACTCGTACTATAACTGTGATATATAATTTAATTTATGTTACATAGAAATGTTTCAAAGGGGAATGAGTGAGATGGAGGAATAGACAAATACGTTACGTTTTATTAAAATTTCATATAAAACAAAAGTTATTTAGAAAATGCAACTGTGCAATATAAAACATGACAAAAAAAATAACTGTTTATAATCGTCAGAAGTGTGTGACACACCTATAGATAAACAATAAATATTATTTATAGCTAACTATTCAAAACGGTAAATGTAAATAAAAGAAAGCTCAACAAAAATGTATAAAATCTATGCATGTAATTTTTTATTCAAAGAGAATGACATATAAAATGAAGGCTCGACAGAGAGAGGGAGGTAGAGAAAATATGATATAATTCTCTTATCATGTATGAATTTATCTTACCGTACCGTTATGTACCGTTACATATAGAAAATAGACTGGAAACACTTGAAAATTAAATAATTTTTTAATATTAAAATACTACTTACTGTGACATTGTTCATATTAAATAATTTATTATTATTATTATATTGTTATTAATACTTTTGCTTGCATGAATTTATATAAATGAAACTGTGACATTTGTTAAGTATTTGAATAAATCATATAAAATTAATTTCTGCTATGAAATATTGCAATTAAATCTACTTAATATGGAGTCTTTGTAAATTTATTTTTGTGATATTGAACTATAAATACAGCGATTTCCAAACTTTCGAATATTATGGCATATTATTCAAACAGAAAAAGCCGAGCAACTAATGATCAGGTATATTAAATTTGCCATGTAAATCACAAAGATAAATTATTATACCACTGGAGGGCCTCTCAAGAATTTGCGCCCTTCCATATAATCAACAGATTTTTAAAAATAATAATTTAATTTTTCTTTAATTATCAATTTTATTATAATTTAATTATAACTTTTCATATTTTATGATCTTGATCCACTCTTCTGATTTTGCTTTTTAAATTTTACCCTTTTAAAATTTAATTTCTGCTTATTCATGGCCTATGACAGATTTTATAGGTTGAGCCCTGTTTGAAATAATATAAAAATTTGCATGAAATTAAAAGATTTACATGAATCAATTCAAGCTGATTAAATAATTTCAACTTGTGTCATATGACAATAGAGGAATATAGAAAACCGATTTTTATAAAGTGATATTTTTAGAAGATATTTAAATTTTAGAATTCTAATTGAAAGTTGAAGTTTCTAAAACAGTAAAATATGCCAAAGAACTAAAAGAATCATAAAATAGAAATGTTTTGGGAAACTTTTTAATTTGTTTTTATTTATTAGAAATAAAGCAAGAAGTTAAATATTATTAAGAGATGTTTTTTCAAATGTCCAATATTGACATTACAATTTATAATAAATGAATATAATGAATCTTGAAATTAATATGCACGCATTTATATGCAAAGTACATGACAAAATAAAAAATCTAAAAAAAAAAAAAATAAAGAGAAAACTGAAATAAAATTTGCAAGAAAAGTGAAAAAGAAAAATTCGTTCATTGCGCTTTGTAACTTGTAAATATTATCAAACGCAATACATTTCAAATATAATAAGAAAAATGTTCTAATCAATCGGTGGCAGCTTTTAAATACCCTACACTATTTGCCTTAAGATATTGAGACACGTTAAAATAATAAAAAAAAATTTAATTTTCAATTATGTTGAAATGTTCGTTGTTCGTTTTTTCATTGAAGAATGTTTAAGTATTTTTCACAAAGCACAGCGCAATGTGTGAACTGATTTGTAAAAATTCACTATCACTAACAGGCAAAGGAATAAATGGACTGGCAGTCTTCAATTAAATCAGAAAGTGATTTTGATCAGCCCAAGAAAAGTTTAGGTTATCGCAAATGTTTCTGAATGTTAGATACGTCTGCATAAATTTAGAATACCACTAGTCTAGACTGTAAAAATATATCTTCAACATATACAGAAGAAGAAAAACTTACATAATATTTTCAACTTTTAATTTTTTATTTTTTTTATTTGCATACAATTTTCTTGTTTTTTTTTTTTTTGTTTGGTTGAGTATTTGTCGCCCAAGGATGTCGTAACTTTGAGCAAACGAAGAGAAAGATTTTTGTAATAATAAAAAAAGAACAAAAAAACAACAACAAGATAAATAAATGAATAAAAATTCATGATATATGAACACGACAAACAAAGCGTAACAAGAATATAAATTATTCAAATAACGAAATAATGTAGAGAATAAAGTAGAAAAATAGAAAAAGAAAAAAAACCAAGAAAAAAATTTAAAAGAAATTGGAAGTAAGTAAATCAACTAATAATGGAAACAAAGTAAAATCTGAAAATCTGTAGATTTTCATGTCACGAAAAATATTAAAATTAGCTCCAACTTGTATACAACTTGTGACAAAAATATGAAAGAAATCATTATCTATATAAATATGTAAATATTTCTTTTTTTTTTCTTTATATAAATATAAATGTACATTAGAAAAGTTTTTTCGTTTTAGCATTTTTTTTTCATTCAGTTGGGCCGATGAGTCTTGCGACAACTACGCTCACCATACAAATGAAAAGCTTACATTTACATTACAAGAATTCTTTCTCACGTAAACTCTCTTATAACTCTCTTATATGCTTATTAATGCTTGAGTATGTGTGTGTGTGTATGTGTGTGTAGGTTTGTATTCAAGATAAAGTCGTATGTGTAGAATTGTTCTTTCTTCTTTCTTTTTTTTTTTCTTACTCATAACAGAAAAAAGCACAACAAAATATCTGAAAAATCTGAAAAGGAAAACAATTTCGAGTAATAAAAAGCTAACAATAGTAATAACCATAATAAAAACAATACACTAACAACAATGATAATAATGATCATCATTATAAGAGTACAAATATTTTTCAACAAAATGTGATGGTCTCGTATCATAACAAAATAATTTTTTTTTGTCATATTTCGTTTACATTAAAAAAAAAGCAAAGAGCAAAAAAATAGAAAAGAACAACAGCAATAACAAAAGCATTAGCCTTAGCAACAATGATAAACGTCATAAAATGGCAAATTGTATTATTTTGTAATTGAAGGGAGAGCACAATATGAAAGAATTGAGATCTTAAAATGTCAAAATGAATAAAATAAAATGTTAAATGTATTTTTGTTGCTTTTGCGGTTTTTTTTTTTTTTATTATTATTTTTATGTTAGACAATTTCTTACATTCCACTTCATAAAAATTCTGATTGTAATTTTCTTTTTTTTAACTTTTGTGCTTTTGTAAAAATCTTGCCTGCTTTATTTTCTTTGAATTTCTTTTATGCCTTTCTCTTTACGTTTCCCCTCCCTCTTGGGTCATTTATATTTAGTATGCTGCTATTTTTTCCTTTGTCTTTGATTCATACAGAATAAACATAGAATAAATAATTAAGACATTTCTTAAATGGTCCCATTTTTTTTAAAATTCATTTTTCATTTTATAAATTACATTATTTTTTCTCTTTCAGTTTTTTCTCACAATTTACTTTTATGGGTAATAAATTCCATTTGTTTTCTTAATTGACTTTTCAGCAATATGTGATTAAAATTTTTCACAACAGTACAATCTTTAAACGATTCTTCTAATGCAATTTCTTTGCACTCCCGCTACCCTACACATCTTAATCTTTTGTAATTTAAATGTAGATCCAAAATCAAGAGGATCTTAAAAAAAAAACCCCATTTTTAGCACAATCAATTTCATAACATTTTCCAAAGCAATTGAAATGGGCCTGTAACTATATGACTATTTGATTTTAGTTCATGGATTTGTATTTTATAATTCAATAAGTCAAAATTTCCGAGGCATTTTAATGATGGTATGTGATGCATCAATATGATGCAGTACAAAGGAATTTTTTGCTTCTTAAACCAACCAGACGCCAAACTTACACTAGAATAGTCGATTTTTTGATTTAACATTTTCAGAAATTAAAATTCAATTTTAAAATTTTTATTTTACCAATAAACTATGAATATATTTATTTGAGATATACGTAGGCGTTGGCTTCTAAGTATATGCATACTTATACCCTACACCTACACCTACAGTACTTGGGATACAGAAAGAATTGAGATGGATTAATCTTTTACCATGCCGATCAATTCAGAATCATTTCCTTATTCGACTTAAAGGCTTAAGTCTGTCTGTCTGTCTGGCCGCGTAATTTTAGCCCATATATTTTATTTCAAACTACAGATTGCAATTTTTGAAATATTTAGATGAGATTTGCTAAGTAGGTTCCGTTTTAGCCTAGAGACGAACCCCATTGAAAATGGTTAAAATCGAACGCATAAAAATTACAATTTTGAATGTACTTTAATAAAACTTGTATCATAATTATATTTTGATATGAAAAATATGTATGGCAAATTTAGTCCACATGGAACAATTCTACGAACCCGTTCTTCTGAATGAATCTTCTTTTAAAAGGCAAGTCGTTATTTATATAAAAGTTACAATTTGAAATATATTTTAATGAAAGGCACCCTTAAATTTTGACAAGAAAGTACCGAAATGAGTCCAGTTTGGTATATTTCTTGAACCTTCTCCTTTTCAAATAACTTTCAAGTAATTTAAAAATTACAATTTTTTTAATTTGTTGACTTTTAATTCCCTTATTTCATTTTTGAAACGCCTTAGGCAAACTGGTATAGAGACTCTGAGAGTCGACTCTGATCCACTTTTTTACTTTATTTATTTCGTTTTTCTATATAATAATTTTTTGTTTGTTGTAATTTGGTAAATAATATTACTCCAAAATGTCAAAGCGAGTATGCTTATTAAAAATTTAAGTCCCCATTTTCTTGTATTTTATGACAATGATAATAATTAATCGAATTTGTCGAATTTGCCAAAATATCTTACTATAAATGTCTGGCATTTCATTATATTTCTTTTATTGGAGATTGTCCCTTTTTTCCAAAAAATTTTTCCCCTTAAGGGGCCACTTTTAAATTAAATGCATGATGCTATGAAAAGTTTCAGTGTGCTGGAAAATAGGACTCACATATTTATAAGTTACGATAACAGAATGATAAAGAAACCAAAAAAAAAAAAGTAAATAAATTTTGAAATAAATTTTTTTAATTTGTTAACTGTTCAATTTTTATTGAATCTCTGGCTCTTTACTTTCATCTGAATGTCTAGCATCTTTGGCCAAAATTTAATATATTAAATTTTGGGCATTTGTAATATTTTGCTTTAATTTTAACAACTTTTCATTGATTTATAATTCAAGCTCATCAGGTCTATTATTTTGTTTAATTGGACTCTTGGGAAATCTGGTGTATGTTATTTAAAAACACACTTTGAAACCCGTGTCAAGAGTAATCAGTATTAAGTTAAAAACTTAGCATTAAGATGAAAATCAAGCAAAACTTTTAATCAAATCAATCAAATTGCATAATAAAAATTCACAAAAATCAAAAACTAAAAAAAAAAAAACCAGATCATCATCATCAATTAAAATTTTTATAATATTTTTATGTTACAATAATGTCAATAAGTTGTCCAAATGATATCAAACAAACATTAAACAAATATTATACCTTTTTTGTTTATCCTTGTTAAACCACTATTTCTACAACTACCAACAAAAAAAAAAAAAAAAAAAAAAAAAAAAAAAAAAAATTGTCATTGTCACATGAAAAAGGATACATTTTCATTTAACGCATTGATACTTATTTTATTGTAATAGAGAAGTTAATGTGTGCCATTGGCCGTTTATGGATGAATACATAAAAAAACAACCCCTTCATAAATTTGAGTCACATCTCTATATTGCATCATTATAAACACTTTTAAGATTGGGGATATATTCATTTTATCATTATGTTGGTAACATTCAAAGAAGAAAGTACAGGAAATTAAGTTCTGTATGACAATTCGTCCATTTGCCATTTCTATGAGCTCAAATTTGTATTGAAAAAATAGACTTCAGAAATTTTCTCTGTGAAATGTTACGTATTTCATTTACGCCGTGAAATGGTTTGGCACTATTCCAAACGGATCGGAATAGTGGAAAGTTTGGCATGTAGTTTGGCAAAATTGTTAGGTTTCTTTAGCCACGCCCACTCTGGTAGTACTCAAGATTAGGCTCTAGACAAATATAATTTTTTTTACTTGTTTATTATTGTTGTTGTTAGAAAGTGTAGTTCTATAGCTAAATGTAACAATTAAAAGAGCTTGATATGAACTTAAATTTTACTAAAAACTGATCCGTTTGGAATAGTGCCAAACCATTTCATCGCTGTTTGAAATACGTAACCGTTCACAGAGAAAATTTCTGAAGAATTGGAATTTTAATACAATTTTCCGCAAAAATATTATTATTTTAAATTAAAATTCCTTTGTAAAATTTTTTTACTAAATTAATGATGCACTTTTTTTTTTTTTTGATTTCTACCACTTTTCTTAGGGCTTACTTAAAAATCTTACATTAGGCCAAGATGTACCGCCTTAAATATTCGGCTTTTGAATTCATACCTCACCAATAATGTAACTCATTTATCAAATCATTAAACAATGACAGATGACAGAAAGATAACAATATTTTCTTCTTCTTCTTCTTTTTTTTTTACATTCAACTTATTTTCTTTTTTAGCACAAAGTGTTAAAGTCTTATTTAAATTGTACTTTGTAATATTTCGCTCTATGGAAAACATATTTCATGGATGGTTGTGTTTATATGGAATTAAAGAAAGTGATGATGACACTTGGCCTGATGTTAATATTTTTATATCAGTCAACTAAGCTGAACGTTTTCAAATTAACTAAATTTTAACAATCATAATCTGTCCAAATAGAAAAGAGATTTTACTGATTTGAACAATTTTTTTTTTTTTTTGCATATCTAAGATGCGAAATCTTTCCTCAGGTATTAGTGTATCGAAAAAAAAAAAAACTAGAAACAAATAGAAATGTTAAATTCAATCGTAGACAACATTTCTTTCACTAAATTAAAAGTAAATAAAAATATGAGAATTACTCGTTAACTAAATATTTGAATTTATTTATTATTTAGATAAAGAATCGACAAGAGTCCATTTAGTCCAAACTTCATAATTTGTGGTACAATGCATAACTGCCGTGAAGACTCAAATGCATAGTGTACAATAAGCGCTAGCGTTGGTAGTCACGTCACGCAGGATGCATGCTTCCAATTTAAAGCCTGCATTGCACCTTATAAACATGGCTTGATTTTTGATATCTAGATTCGGAGCCTTCTTATTACTTCTTGGCTTAACTTAAATTAGCCCAATAAGCCTACCTAGCTACACATTTTATTCGGGAAATGGGACCCTGCACGCCAAGCATATATATGTTTAAACGAGCAACGCCCGCGGCATGGACATCACAGCCCCCACGAAGCCAACCTTCTTTAGTAAAACTTTTGATCCCTTGGTACCAAATTAAATCTTTGGATCTGATGTCGCGATTCATGATATCCCCTGATGGCTGGCAACACCAATGACCATCTCATGAGCTACTCCCATTATTTGTGGTACAGTTAATATCAAAAGATTATCTTGTGACAATTTTTGCCCTCGATTCATCTTTTTTTTTTTCAAAGTAGACCAAATGGTGTACGTTTGCCTACTTTTAGAATTTTGAATGTTCTCATATCTTAAGCTAAAGCGATCAGTAAAGCAGTTCAAAAATCGAATCGATCTAGATCAAATTTGAAAAACATATTTAATGGGTCAGGCAACAATTCTGAATTGTTTTTCCGTAAATTGTAAGTGTTTTCCGTAACCTTATTTCAAACCTTATTCAGAGCAAGGCATTGACATGAAGCGTGAAGGTAAAAATGAGCTGATTCTAATCATTTTTTCATCTTTGGATCAAAGCACTCTATTGGATCAAATTTAATGGACATTGATAACAAATTACCATAGACAATTATTTGTTAAAAAGTGATTTTATTTAAAGTCTCTTTGGGTGTTGCAAACATTTGGACATTTTTATAATACCACCATACTGTGCAAATGGTGTAGGATGCAATGGAAAACAATTTACCAAATATATAATATTTTTAGCCTATAAAATGTCATGTCAATTCATGGGCTGAGCTTAAATAAGGCAACAGTAACAGTAACAGTAACAGTAACCGTAACAGTAACAGTAACCGTAACAGTAACAATAAAATAATAAAAATATTTATTAAACAAATGTATGCATGTCCATACATGTTGTCCAATATAACGGAAATTAGAATTTGGAATGTCCTGCTTTTTTTTATTTGTTTTCTTAATTTATTTTATTTTTTTATTATCTAACAAATACCGGCCATTAATCTTCCGTTTATTAAATGTATTTAGATTAAAATGTTAAAAGTGAATGGGGAAAGTAGCAAATTATTTTATACATTTAAGGAAATGTGGCAACAACACGCATGCACACACTTAATTAAGGGTGTGAACATTTAGTGATAGAAGTTGAATGTTAAAGTCAGTAGAAAAGTGGAAGACAAAAAAAAAAAAAAGTAAAAAATGGAAAAGAAAGAGGACAGAACGTAGAACATTAACTTGTAACGGCCTTAAAACTTATTAAATGAAAACTTGTTAATATTTAACATTAGCGGTTTACCAAAAATAACAAAATATGGAAAAGCAACCAAAATAATAATAATAATAATAATAATAATAATAATAAAAGCAATAGAAAAAAGATAAGCAGGTACACTCAAACCTTTTTCATTTTAATTCAAATTTTCCTTGGGGATAACATTAACAACTGACCTAAAAATTTGAAAAAGAAAACAGTAACCTAATGAATTTAATTTAATCATTTTTACACTTTAAGTTAAAATAACAACAACAACAACAACAACAACAACAACGTGAATAGATTCAGAATAGGAAACTTATGTTTAATGCATTATTTATTGGTGTTTTTTAAACATGAAACTTTTAATGCATTAAGTTATTTTCATTAGAGAAATATCAATTTATACCATAATAAAAAAAAAAACTACTACTTCATTCCATTCCAATCCATTCTATTCTATTCCACTATACCTCACTTTGTTCCAATATACTTTATTTTATTTCAATACCTTCCCTTTGATTCCACATCATTTCATTTCATTACCTTCATTTCGTTTTATTCCAAAGAAACAGGTCTTCATTTAAAAAAAAAAAAAGTCTCATAAGTTTTGTGAACTTATTTAAAATAAGAGGCTATCAGCTTTAAGCATTTAAAGTTTAAAAAAAATTTCTAGAAATTCTCAAATTTAAGTAAATCAATTAAACTTAACTTCAGTTGAAACTTTTGGTTATTACAAATATTATGCGTCTTTAAAGATCGTGCAAATTGTATTGAATGCCATACAAATTTAAATCGAATTTATTTTTTATTTATGTTTTTTTCCTATTCTTGCTTTCAATTAGAATCTATAACATTTTTAAATCTGACATTTTTAAACCTGAATATCAAACTGGAATTTCATTCTAATAGGAATTTACTTCATTTTTATCTTTAATATAAAAATAGCCTTACATTCTCTGTACCGTTCTAACTTGTCTTGTTTTTTATATCATTACATTTAATAAAAAATAAAAAAAAAAACAAAAAATTCTATTTTTTTTTAATTATTTAATAATGATTTCTCTTATTTTTCTTTCTTAACAGTTTTTTTTTTAGTTTTATGAGCCTTAATAATAATTTTAGAGGAAAGTTCAAATTCATAATTTTTATAAAAATTTATCAATAACAAAATGCTTCATATATTCGATATTTTTATCTCTTCATGATTATCATTTACTTCTACAATAACAATATTTTGTGCATTCGTTTGTAAATTCTTTATAAATCTTGCCTTTTTTGTTCTCTTAAGCGTCATGTTCAATGCATTAACAACTATTGAATTGAGCAAAAAAAAAAAAAAGAAAGTATAAAAAGAGAAAGAAATTGTGTACTCCATAAAAAAAATTGAAATAGTCGTTTCAAATGAACTAAAAATTTCTTAATAACGAGCACTTAACGAGCGCTCAACGAGCATTTAACGAGCACTTTACCGAAAAAAGTATTATAAATTTCATAAAGACTGATCGATATAGAAAAATATGTTATGTAAAAATATGTTTAGTTGGGATTTTGCTTTAAAGTTAATAAAAATATTCATAAATCATGCTGATCGATTTATATTGAATATGGTTTAATATATTTTATTTTTAAAAAATATATCTATTTATGAAGTAAAATTCTAAATTTAATTTATTATTTGAAAAAAGCCTTAAAATTTTCAATGATTGAACAATTCAATACAAAGTAGAGCATAAAATTTCAATCTTTCAAGAAATAAAATTTTCATCTTTCACAAAATTTCTTACTAGTACTTGATAGGTAATCAAAACTTAACTTGAAAAATTTATTGACCTTTTCTAAATAAAATCCATGCCATAAAACTGTGTCCTCAATAGCAAAAATTATAATGAAGACGCTTTGAAATTAATTGCATCTTTTTGAGTTATGGGCACATATGTATTGACCTCAGTCTAATGTTTGACTTCAAGTTTTCTATTATTTTTTAATATTTTTTTTTTCATATTCTTGTTTTTATTCATCCATTTGATTCTCAGTATTTCCTATTTTTTTTTTTTCAAAAGTATTGATCATTTCACCTTTTTGATGTTTAATCATTCATTCGTTTGAAAAGTAATTTCAATCTTCAAAGGTATTGCAATTACTGATGTGAAAAGAATGCAATACAATAAAAACAAAAAGAAAACATTTTAAAAGAAATATAACCAGAGCAACAACAATAACAATTTTTATTAAGAACGTTAAATAATGACTTGATGCATCCTCACTTTCAATTCCCTCTTTACTAAGTATAATGAAAACATGATTTAGGTCAACAAAATACCCTATAAAATTTATTTTCTAATAAGCAAAGTTCGTAAAAATGTCTCTAGAATTTTTCGAAAATTATAATGCGCAATTATAATTAAAATTAAATGGAAAAAAAATCATTAATATTGAATAGAAAAATTTGTTATGTGTAACTGAAGTTACCCGAATTAAATGAACGACTTAAAAATTATAAAAATTCTTTATTCTTCCTTTTTTCATTGTTTGAATAATTGTCCGTTTCCCAAATTATTTGAAACAATTCAAGCACTTTGCACATTTCACTTTATTCAATTTTATTTATATACCGCATGAATTAATGGTACAGCTCACATGGAAGGGCCTTATGTTTTTATGCCCGCCATTCAGAAATTGACATTATGTTTGTAATGCTTAGAAAGAGGCCTTAGAGATCATATAAAGTAAAATATTTTAATACTCAGTATCAAATACTGAAACGATTTAGATATTTCCGTTCGTCTAGAATCATTGAAAGTCCTTGGTTGTACACCCACAGCGAAACATAAACTGAGTACATCTCAAACTTTTTTAAGCAAAATCATCTGGAAACTGTACACGATAAAAAGTTGAAGGCTTTTGGTCTATCAAATCATCAAAGAAAGTTTCATTCCATAGGCCAAGGGGTATACAAGATTTGACCCCAGCCAAAAGGTAAAGAAAAAGTTCAAAGGTTACTTCGTCATAGGAAACTAAATTTTAATTTGAAAAATTTAAAGTAGCTGTTCCAAGTAAGAGGAAAGCTCTTTAAAAAAGAAAACTCAATGTTAGACCTGTCACATCTAATTTGACCTAAAGTCACATCTTTAGTATTGAATCTGGAATTCTGTAGTCTAATTATTATTTTAGAATATTATACTTATTTTAGTAAAATTGTACATTTAAAATGTTACGAAATTTTTGTTCAATTTTTATAGAAGTTTAGAAATCGGTCCATTCCTAAAATGTAATGACCAAACTTATCAGCTAATATATTAATTTAAAACAACTTTGTAAAATAATTGACTTAGATTTTATAGGGAAGAATTAGCCTACATTTTAACGTCCATTTATATTATACGATCTAAATATTATTTCTTTGGGAAAGTCCTTCCACTTTTATCTCAACAACTTTCAAACTATTTTCTTTTAGTAAGCTCTTACTTTTTATAAAAAGTTTAGAGCAGAATTAAAATTGCTTAATGATAGAAAGCGGTCAATTTTGACACGATAATTTTGACATGTCCATTTGTCATAAATTGAAAGATCAGTGGGACTTGGCAAAAAAAAAAAAAAAACGAAATAACTCATGAAATCATTAATCATGATCATGAATTCGATCGTGTTATTCATTCACTGCTAGAAGCAGGCCGTCTTTCAAAAAGTCGCAGACTTTTCTAATTATGCAATATGTAAATAATCATTCTCAG
The DNA here is from genome assembly GCA_023089585.1 of Melophagus ovinus. Taxonomy (NCBI): domain Eukaryota; kingdom Metazoa; phylum Arthropoda; class Insecta; order Diptera; family Hippoboscidae; genus Melophagus; species Melophagus ovinus. The sequence continues at coordinate 23,756,510 of JAKKIB010000174.1, read as the reverse complement.
TTAAGGTAAATTTACTATACTTATATATTTCAATAATAACTGAACTTAACTCAAATGGCCCAAGAAAAGTTATGAACAAAATTTTATGTTGCATAAACAACAATGTTCTTCTTTTTATGGCAATATTTTATGATCATTCATGAAACATAAATTATGTAAAATAATTTTTATTATTATTTTTTTTTTTATTTGCATTGCGAAATGCCTTTCTTCTTCTTCTAAACTGAAACAATACGTTCATCTTAACTTTTGGTGTCTGGTAAATTATAGAAGAATAAAAAAAAAAAAAGTGTTGTTTAATTAGAAAATACTAATCATTATAAACATCTGACGGTTATTTGACTGTAAGTGCTTACAAGAAAAGAGAAAAAAAAAACATAAATATTTACAAAGTGTAAATAATTTTTATCTTTAAATACTGATCTTTTTCATAGCTAAACATTCATTTTATACAAGCAGAATGATTGCCTTAAAATTTATGCATATTTATCACCTTGCGCCAGTAAATAATCATACAGTTTGTCATTCACTGTTAATGTTAGCCTTGATATTATCAAATTGGATAATAAATAAAATAAGTGATCCATATCAATAATTTGGTTGAAACTTAAAGAGATTAAGAGTTTAAGAAATAAATATACTTCGAACAGTTTATTAGACAGACATATTTGAGATATTTTGAATTTTTTGTTGACACATTTTGACTGTTAAGTTGTTAAATTGTTAAGTTACATTGCAAAAATAAATAAGTAAAAAATAATTGAGCTTTTTACAAGTAAACAAATTAAGACTTTATGTTTTGGAATGACAGCAAATCTGGAATATTTATCACACAGATGTGAATTAAAGCCGAAAAGTATATTGGAAGATTTACCAATATTTTAAAATGACATTTGTAAAGCTATCACTGATCCCAAAGTGAATAAATATCAATTTCGCTAAATAGCGTTCACTTGGAAGTGACTTTTGCTATGTAAACTTGAATTAGCTAGGAAATAGGGCTAGGAATAGGAATATCAGCCAAGGAATGATATAGGGAAGCTTTTAGAATAATAAAATAATTTAATTATAACGGTTTCACTTGAACACCGTTTCTTTTAAGATGATTTGTAAAACATAATTCAGAAAACTATTAGAGTTACGATGCCCCGATTAGTTTCACTTTCAAAAACGTAATTTCGTTGCAAGAATTTTAATGAAATTGGAAAGCATTGAATTTAAAACTATATCATTTATCATTTATGAAACAATGTCACATAAAATATTTCTAAAAGTTTTTTAATGTTACACTTTCCAAAAAGCTTAAATTTCACATGATCTCTTTTACGTCAGCACATTATTTTTGTCCACAATCGCTGATGGTATTTTTCTAATCTTGGTCCTGTACACTAATGCTATAGATTCCACGATTCCAGCTGTACTTGATAATATTCAAAATTAGTAAATTGTATTTTATAAAAATTTTATTACGTTAAACAAAATTGAAAGAGCAATATACGCACTGCCTTAAAACAATTTTAAACTATTAAATTTAACAAAATAATTTACTTATTATTCTCATTAAATTAAAAGTTAAATTAAATTTGTTTCTTTTCTATTTAAAACAACAGTACAGTTAGTGTTTTACATGCATACCTGCCTGGAAGGCTCAAATGCATGGTATAAACATACTTATGATCGCTAGAGTTGGTAGACACGTCACAAAGTGCATGCCACCGTCCCGACTAGCTTCCAATTTAAAGCCACTATTGCACCTCATCTAGTAAGCTTAATCCTTGGTGTAAGGATTCAGGGCCTTCTTATTACCCCTTGGCTTAGATTAGATTAGCCCGATAAGCCTACCCAGCTAGCCATTTTATTCGGGAAATGGCACCCTGCTCGACAAAACTATAATAGTGGGTATAAATATAATAGGTCGAGCTACGTCCGCGACATGGACACCACAGCCCCCACGAAGCCAACTCCAACATCACCACATGGGCAAAATATGAATTTGGTGATCCCGTGGTACCAAATTAAATCTTTGGATTTGATCTCGTGAACTCATGATGCCCCCTGATGGATATGGATCAGAAACCATCTCATGAGCCACTCCCAATTGAGCAGGTGCTTCTCGGGATTGGTCGCCCCCATTTAAAACAACAAACAATCAATTGTCAGTTGGCTTAATATTTCATGTTTTATGTTGCCCTTTTTTTTTTTTTTTTGTTTTTCCTAAGGGCCCAGCGCCAAACTGAAATTTTAAGTAATTTTTTAATAATAATAATAATAATAATAACTGACCAAACCACACGCACCAACTAACACTTAAATACATGACAATGTCTCCTGCTAGCCATTAAAATACATGGTGGTCACAAAAAAAAAAAAAAAAAAAAAAAAAACAAGAAAAAATTTGGCCTCCGTTATTTCATCATCATTTTATTTTATTATTTATATTATTTTTATACTTTTCCTTTGCTACTCCTTTGTAATTGTTAATGCGATGCATGTCATTAACTTGTTAACTTTGTTAGTTTAGTTAATAATTTAATTGGTATTAAAAGGAATAATAAAATGGCATAATGGTACGGTCAGAAAGGTAAACCAACGTATTACTGATTAGCCCCATATCACATTATTAATTTTTTTTTTTTTCTTTTTTTAGGGTTCATATTATTATTATTATTATTGTACAAGTAATTATTGAGTTAATTATATTAATTATATTAATTAAATTGTTATACAAAATGTTAAAAAGTGTGTGAAAATTAAAGCCAAAGCTTAAGAGGAAAAATTATATAAATTATAAAATATTTTTTGATGGAGTCTGTTTGTGTTACCCGAAGATTCCTAACATCCAACTTTGCTAATTTCGATGTAAATTAAATTTGATTTTTCCAAGCTATTACAATTATTTTAAAAAGTCCGTTATTTCATTTTACAAAATGTTTTACCATCAACTTTTTCCACTTTTAATTTTTATTCAACTTAAATTTAAATTATTTAAATTCTAAGGATCTAGATGAGTCTAATGCATCATCTATTTTATCGAATATTTTCTTTAATATAAAACAGATGACCAAACCTCTAAATATGACCAAACCTCTAAACTTTTCAGGAGGGTCAAACTTAATGACTCGGTTAAAAAAAAATTTTTTTTTTGTACTCCGCTTGGTAACATGATTTTAATATTTAAAAGGGTTCCTGTTTAAAAAAAAAAGTATTTTCAAAATAGGCCAAGATAATTGTAGACTGGTTCCAAGCAATTTTTTAAATTTGTTGACTCTAAAAAAAAAAAATATTTTGAAGCATGAAAATGCTTTTTCTTGCATTCTTTCTGAGTTAGCAAATATTCTCACGGCATCTTATACAATAACCTCTAAATCCCCTAATTCTCCAACTTATCTTTACAAAATTAAATCGCTTTAAGTTCCACTTGGTTTTTGCGATTTTATGTAAATTTTTTTTTGCTACATCTGGTTGCCTCGTCTGCAAAAAAAAAAAAAATTCATTTTATGCCTAAAGAATTGGAGAGGCTTATTGTCACTAAGCTTTCCAGTTCGGTTGAATCAATAAAATCCATCTTTTTTATGTCAACGTGACTTTGTAGAGCTAGATCTATGTCCACCAAACTTGGATTATCCCATTTTACGGAATTTAAGCAATCTGGCATGGTACATACCAAAGCATTTAATAGGATTTATGCATCATGCTATTATCAAAATTACACAAGTCGAATTTTCTTAAAAACATAATCAAGTTTTTGGTTTCATTCTTCTCTGGTAGAAGTCAGGCTATTCTTTTCAAAATCGGGCATTTCACCAATATTAGAGCGAGTGTTTCACATGGCAATCATCTTTCCTTCACACATTCGACATTTTTAGGTCCTACAATTAATTTCTACAATACAAATAGTGGAATTGTCCAAGTCCAATATGATTTGAAGAAATTCTATATTAATAGCAAACAATTTTATCTATCACAGATTTTCTTGGAAAATTTCAATATTATCACAATTTACCATCGATAATATTATTTTGGAAAATGTTTCGTCTTTTTGAAAAACTACTTTTAAATAACGAAAGATCTCGGTATCCTTTTGAATTTAGAACTTGAATTTTGAACTTGAAAATTATTTTCTGAAACAAGTTAAAAGTAGACTATGAATAATTTTTACTCCAATACCCTCCCGTTTCCCATAGAAAGTAAAATTTCATTTAGAGTATTTTCAAGGGATTCATTATGCCGCCAGTGCTCGCATCAATTTTATTGAAACAAATTTATTTAAACTTCAAATTTAGTTAAAGATGATTATCGAGTTAAGATCTTTACAAAATAAGGCCGAAATAAAATTTTTATTAAGTTATTAGTTTTTGTGCAAAAATTTTATTACACCTTTTTATTTCTCAAACAGATACCTCTTTCATTTCACATTTATTCGTTATTCTAAGTAATAAAAAAAATTAATCCAAAATTTTTTTTAAAAAAAATTTTATAAATTTATTAAAAATTTCGTAAAGCGTTTTATCTAAGTGAATCTTATCCGCTAAATTTATTAACGCTATTTACTTATAAAAAAAAAATTTTAAAATAAAAAATGCAAACTTATGGCCAATCAATTTGTTTTTGTTATAGCTTCTTCCATCAATAATAATCTGTATTCCTGTTAAATAATAATAAAAAATTGTAATAGCAAAAAACCAATGACAACCAAATAAGCCAATAATGAAGATCATTCTCTGGCGTTATCTACCTCTATCACAGAAAGAAAAGAAAACTCTAAATGCTTTCTTGAAATTTATTCCTTCTTAGTGTTAACTTAAGGTGCGTTTATGACACTTGATACCTTGAAATATGTAAAGTAAGTGAAATATATGAAAAATTTTTTTTTTTTTGGTTCTTATATCAAGTAATGCCTAAGTCAATAATTTTATAGTTAAATTAAATTTTATTTTTTCGTTTCCTAAAAAAAAAAAAAAAAAATCGTAACATTTTGCTAGGGCCAAATTTTAATTCGTAATTTATTTTGTAGATTGTTAAGATTTTTTTAGTTCTTGATCATTGATGCCGGGCCAATTGGATCATTAATCCATAGTTGGGTCCAACTTGTTTAAATGAATGAAAAATTCAGTTAAAAAATAACTAAAGCTAAAATTTTGATACCCTTAAGGTATCAGGTAAACTTCTACAACTCTAATTTATTATTATTTTGCGATCATTAAAAAATATTTTAAGAACGGCTCAATGGACAATTTTTAAAAACCAAAAAAAAAAAATGTTTATAGTGATTATTTATAAAATTGAATTTAATTTTAGAATACCACAGCAAAAAATTAATTGATCTTGAAATATGATTTCTTTGAAAATTGATAAATAAATGCAACCATTTTATTTGGTTCTGCCTTGCACCCAGAACCAAGCTTGGTTTTGAAACTAATTATTGAAATGCCTTTTTTTTAGATTGTTAGGTTTAATGTAGTTGAAAATGAATCAGATTCTGTTAACTTATTATCCCATGGGTTACACTTTCTTTTTTTTTTTTTTTTGTCGTTTTTTGTCTTTTATAAAAAGCTAAGATAAGAAAAAAAAAAGTACATAAAAAGCCACAAACACAAATTTATGCGTATTTATTTTCTATTTATCATAAATGGAATTTTATAGAAAATATTTTCCATAAAAAGTGTGTAGTGTGTTGAGATGTTGGTATGATGAGAAGTTTTAGGAAAGTTGAAAAATGTTTAATGTTTCCTTGCTTGGCTTGATGCTCTCTGGGGATTAAAATCTAAGTGCTGTAAATAAAGTTGAAATTCATGTTCATTTTACCTTTTTAAGAAACCAAATGTAGAAAATTTTTACAAAAAAAAAAAATATATATAATAAAAAGAAGAAGGTAAGATATAATAAATACAAGAGTGGCAAAGAGTTAGATATATTTTTTATTTGTATTGTTTTGTATTATTAAGGATTTAATGGCAATTGCCGCAGATGGTTTAATTGTGGTAATTACTTGTTCTTTTAAAGAAAGTCCATAAGGATTTTTTTATTTACAAGTTTCATTGATTATCTTGCCATTGCAAGAAAAAAAAGTGCCAAGAATTTCATTTTTAACATTTTAATATCTTTCCATTTATGAAAAGTTATGGATGGGTTTTTTTTTTTCTTTTATCATTTATCTTTTATAAAGTGAGACCTTATAATCAGAAACGATAAAATTATATTGAAATAGAATTTAATTTTAAAAATTTCTTGTCTCTCTTTTGCCTAAAACGTTTAACCATAAATTATTATTTAATCATTAACAAGGGTTCAATATCTTTTACATTTGTCCTTTTAGGTTTATTTGTTTACGTTATGTACGTTATTAACGCACATTAACTCTTAATTATGCTCTTTTGCGGTCTAAATGTTTTGTATTTATTTATTGTATTTTTTTGTTTTTTTTTTTTTTTACTTAACTTGTGAATTTTCAGTCATTTTCATCTTTTCATTTTCATATAACTTTACAATAAAAAGCCCTTACATTTTGGACTCTAATTAAAAAAAAAAAAATAAAAAGAACTTAAGATGGATCCATTTTATAATTGCACTTATCTATTCAGAATCATTTACGAAATTGATTTAAACTAATCGCTTTAATTGATTGTTCCAAAATCATGACGTTAATTGTAATATTTTGAAGATATTTTGCTGAAATTTATAAAAATCCATAAAACTGTTTGATTCTGTGGACGTTTTTTTTTTTTTACATTATACTTTTATTCGTTATTTTTCATTTACTTAGACTTTTACATTTCAATTTCTTTATAATTATTTTATTTTAATTTACTCTACCTTCATGAAAATTGTAATTATTTCGCTATTTTTTGTGTATTCGTGTATAACACGAATACACATTGCAGCGACATCTATTTAATTCGTTAATATTAACATTTGCTTTCTTTTTCATTTACATTATTTTACCTTTATTGTAATTGTTGTATTTAATTAAGTTACTTATGTTACACTGTCAAAAGCTTTTTTTTTTTTAGTTTTTGTTTTTGGTTTTTTTTTTGCTATTTGTTTACATTCGTTCCTTTTGTTTTTCTTTTTTCTATTTTATGCATATTTTATTTTAATAATGATAATTAAGCTGGTTTTTCCAGATTATTTGCTTTTTCTTTTTACTTGTTTCTTATTATACCAAATATATACAAAAGAATTTGAAGGGTTTGATTTGTATTCTTAATACTTAAAATAATTACGCAATTAATCATAAATCATTTTTGATTATCCCTCGTTTTATTTATTTATTTATTTATTTTTTACATATTTATAAATGAAATTTTGATGCAATTAAGTCTATTTTCAAACAAAATGACTGACCTCTCTTGACCATTAAATCTAAATAATTTATATAGATGTACATATTTTATATATTTTATATAAAGGAGGGGCAGATGAAGCATTCGTAACAGACTAAGTTATGTATCCTTTTTGGAAAGGATTAATATTTTTAATCAATCTGTTCATTTATATCAAAAGAATTCCTTGATGAATTTCGAGAAGTTCAAACTTAAAGACCTAAAAAATTTAATATGAAAATATGGATTTTCAAAAATTGATCCATTTACACGAAACAAAAATTTTCCATAATAAAAAAAATCATTTCATGAAATTATCTAACGAGTCGAAAGTGCAACGTTATAAATCATTTATATCGCATGCCAGCTTATTGAGGTTCTTTCTAACCTCAATATATCTTGCAGAAAGAATCGGCTCTTTCGTAAATATTTATTTAAAATTTAAAATGTTGTTTCAGGATATGCAGACTTATAGATCCGGTTATTATTGATTAAATATGCTAGAAAAAAAATTATGTGGCTTTTATGAATTTTTTTTTGTTTTTTTTTTCATGTAAAAATTCAATCAAAAATTAGAAGTTGTTCTGGGAAAATTAAATGCGCAACAATTTATACACGAGTTTGCACTGAAGTTGCTTAAGATTAGTAGACTTTTAATTTAGCACTTGCATTATTAAATGAGTGAGCAACAACAACAACAATAGCAACAGCAATAGCAACAACAATAACAATGATAATAACGACAAGTAATAAGAATAATAAACGTGACAAATTAAGTCACGTTTACCCCCCTCTGATGCCATAAATATCGCTCTAATTATTATTGTTATTAGAACTTTTCATTTACAAAAACAAAAACAAAAAACAACAAAAAAACAAAAAACAAAAAACATATTACAAGGATAATAATAGTAATCATAAAACAACAACAGCAACAGCAACAACAACGACAACAACAACAAACCACCAGTGTAGCAAACTAAAATAAACCAAATTTAAGCGAGAACTGCGGAAATGGATACTTGTAAATGAAGCCGTTTTCCATAAGTAGTACATCGCTCATAACGGACAGTAGACTTTAGCTCAAGCTAAGTAACGAAAATGGAAAAAAAATTTTTTTTTATACTTTGTTTCTGATTTGAAGGATTTTTGGTTATTTGGTTAAATAGATTTTCTGAAACTGTTACAACATACGTTTCTTGTAATAAGCACGTGTTGTTATACGATGAAAATAATTATTACACCACTTTGAAACCTGCTGGCACGTGTCATATAATGGACCAACTTATTGTAATTTTACCCCATTAAAATTTTAATTTACCACTTGAAACTAAAAAGTAAACAGCAAACATTATGCCAACAAATCAACAAACCAACAAACCAAAAAAACAAACTTATAATCATCAACTCTAATGATGGACATAAATTAAGAATATTCAAATGTGGGAATGATGATGTGCGTATAATTTTCTTGATGTTGTTCTTCTGGCTGTTGTTGCATTTATTTGTTGGCACTTATTTGTGGCCGTCTGTTTTATTTTTGAAAAACTATTTCAACATTTACATTTAGTTTCACTAATTACAAACATAAATAGGCGTGTCAGGCCTATAGCAATCACAAAAAAAAAAACCATTAACATCAATTGGAACAGAGTTGCAAATCTGACATTTTGGCTTTGTAATGTTTCTCTGCAACACTTTATATTAATTTGTATCAAACTTACACACATACATGTCTGAACGACATGTCCATTCATACATGCGAACATACATTTAAACGAATAGGCTGCTGTTCAACGAACTGTTGATTTTTGTTAGTTTATTCTTTGTGTTTGTTTTCCTTTTTTTTTTTTTTTTTTTTTTTTTTTTTGGAGTGAACAAACTAAAAATGAATTTTTTTTTATTAATACTCATTTCAGGCTCGTCCATCATCCCCTTTTAACGGTTTTATTATACAAATTACATAAACTGTTTATATAACGGTCTAACGGTTCTATTCGTTTATTTCGTTATATTTATTTATTTAGATTTGTTGATAATTTTTGATTTTTTTTTTTTTAGAAGTAACTAAGTGTTATTATCCTTTTAATACGATAATTGCTTATTATTTCATGTCCTTTTAACATTCTTTACATCCTCATTCAAGCTTATAAATAGTTATTAAAACGTATTTCTCTTGATTTCTTTATCTCACTCGAATTTATACATTTTAATTGTTTAGTATGATTAGGTAAATAATTTTGATGTTTAACCAAAACAAAAACCAAAACAAAATTTATAAATAATGATCATCATCATAATAATGACACTTAACATTACACGTGAATTCTATATTTTTTTTTTTGCTTCGCTACACTTTTTTCTTTTATTCATTTAGTCTTTCTTTATGATTATGCCCTACATCAGTTGTGATACGGGGTATTATTAGTTTGTGCCGATGTTTGTAACACATAAAAGAAATTAAGTTAGTCCCTGCGTTTATTATACCGATCGAGTCAGAATTCTTTCTTAATTCGGCTTAAACCCATCTGGCCATGGAAATTTTATTATCAAGATCCAGTTAGCATTTTTTGAAATATTTTGAAAAAATTTTTTTGTATAAGTTGGTTTTTGCATAAAAGCGTATCCTATTAAAAGTAATTAAAATTGAAACATTTCCCCGACTAGGACCCATTAAATGTTTTTTTTTTTTCTAAAAAATTTTTATATGAAGAAAATTTACAAATTTTGTAAAAATGTTAAGAAAAAGTAGGCCGTAATTCAAGTTTTACATGAAAGATATGTGTGCAAAAATTTAATCTAGATTAAGGCATTTTTACGAGATCTTCACATTAAAAAAAAAGGCCATTTTGGATGTATTTTAATGAAAATCGACATTAGGTTTATATTTTGATATAAAAAATGGGCGTAATTCTATTTTTTGACTTTTTAATTATATTAGACAAATTGCTGTAGGGTATTTAAAAGTTAGTTCTGACCGATTATAAAATTTTACTCGTTTTTTGTTTTGCTTTAAAGCATCTACAACATAATTGTTCTAAATAATTGTTGGCAGCATTGCTCACCATAAACTTCTTCTTTATTAGCTTAAAAATAAGAAAAACGTGCCACATTATAAAAGCAAATATTACATAATAAAGAGACAACAAGCAGACAGACAAACAGACAACTTTTTATTGTAACTCATCTCTACGTATAACCGTATACCGTATACCGAATGTCTAAGGTTTCTTAAGACTCGTTTATTCTGTTTCGCTTTGTGTTGTTTTATTTTGTAGGTTTTCGCAATTTAAAATTTGTCAAGTCTTTTCTTGTATTTTGCTTTTTCTTTTCGAGCTCTTTCTGTTTTATAATGAGAAAACTTAGGTTAGAGTAAAATGCTAAAATCTAATCATTTAGTTTAATATTTTCCTTTGTTATACGGTACACCACTTGTGGTACAGGGTATTAAAAGTTTGTGCCGATATTTGTAATACCCAAATGAAGTGTAGACAGATCCATCTTTTATTATACCGATCGACTCAGAATGACTCCCTGATTCTATTTAAACTTGCCAGTTTGCTTGTCAGTTAGTCTGCTTGTCTTTTGGTCTATCTGTCAGTCTATATGTTAGTCTATCTGTCAGTTTGGCTGTTAGTCTATCTGTCAATCTGTCTGTCAATCTGTCTGTCAAACTGTCTGCCTGTCAGTCTGTCCATAAGTTTGTCTGTCTATCTGTCTGTTAGTCTGTCTGTCAGTCTATCTGTCAATCTGTCTCATGTTTGTACGTCAAACTGCCTGCCTGTCAGTCTGTCCATAAGTATGTCTATCAGTTTGTCTGTTAATCTGTCTCTCAATCTATCTGTTAGTCTATCTGTCAATCTGTCTGTCAATCTGTCTGTAAACTGTCTGCTGTCACTGTCCATAGTTTGTCTGTCATCGCATAGTCTGTCTGTCAATCTTGTGTCTGTTAATATCTGTCTCTACCATCTATGTTCAATCTGTCTGTCAATCTGTCTGTTAAACTGTCTGACTGTCAAACTGCCTGCCTGTCAGTCTGTCCATAAGTTTGTCTGTCTATCTGTCTATTAGTCTGTCTGTCAGTCTATGTGTCGGTCTCTGTGTCAGTCTATCTGTCAGTCTCTATATTAATCTATCTGTTAGTCTGTCTGTCAATCTGTTCAATAAACGGCCAGATATATGTAAAAACTTTTACAACAGTTTAACAATTCATTCGTTTTCGTTCTAAAACACAAAGTTTGACTTTATGTCAAATTATTCTGTAGGTTACATAAAGTTTACTCAATTGTTTACATCTCCTAACAAAAACTAATGTAAACTGTAAAAAATATCAAAAAAAAAAAAAAAATACATGAAAATATCAACAATAACAATAATAAAAAATAACGGCAACAGTAAAATAACAAAAACAAAATCATGTCATTATTTTAAGAAAATCACTTTCTTATCTGTACGATTTTATTGAACTAAAGTGTAAAAAATTCAATCTCATACGTAATTTCGTTTAGTCCATTAAAATTTAGGAGGCAATAAATTTAAGTTAATTAAGTGAGTTTGATACTTAAATACCCTACACTTTGTTGTTATTGTAGTTGAGATATTAAACAAATGAATTAAAAATTAACGCAGTAGAAATATTGTTGTTTTAAAATATTTTAAAAAGAGTTTTATATTGGAAGTGGATCCAAGAAATAAATGTACCTTAAGTCTATTTTGTAATAATTTTTTTATGTTTAAGCTGATTAAAAATAAAGAAAAAAATTCATCTTGAAGTCAAGAAATTATAAATTAAAATAAGTTTTTGCATGATTCGAGAATTTTATTGTGCGGCAGAGCATTCAAATTTTGATCCAAAACCATACGATATTTGAAAGGCTTCTTCAGAAAATATGCTGAACTGTTTACCATTAAAATAAACGCAAAATTTTATTTTTTCATGTGATGATTGCATCTCAACAATTATCAATTACCTTTGAACTTTGGCTCCAAAATTATTTGAGTACAAAATTTCATTAAAATATTTCACAAATTAAGTTTAGGCTTAAAATAATTTGAAAAATGATTCTGAGTCGATCAATTTAATAAAAAAAAAAATATAAATCTATGTCTGAATCTGTTTGAAATTTACAATCATTTGCAAAAATTTATCTTATACCCCGAGTGGCCAATCAAAAAAAAAGGTAAGCATGTAAAAATTGGCCATTGCATATTTGAATCAAAATTTTTTAAAACTTTAATTTCATTTCATTTCATTTTTAATATTTTTTTGCTTTTTATATGACTTGAAATTACACCATTATAAATTTAAAAAAAAAAATTTAATGGCATATAAAGAAATCCTTGTTCCTCTGGCATTTTTAAATGAATAAGATTTGAATTATAAATATTTATATGAAGGAATTTTAATTAAAAAAACAATAAAGCAGATTTTTGAATGTTTCTTTCATGAAGAATTTTCAGATTTGTTGATTGAATTTTTGTATCCAATTTCAAGAAAAAGAATTTTAAAAAAATTTTAAAAGTTTTTAAAAATAAACATTTTAAAATGATTTCTAATGTTTCAATGGTTTTCATTCCATCACATCAAATGATTTTTTTTCCATAAAAATTTTTACATAAAATTTATCTAAAACACTGTGAAATTAAAACAAAAAAAAAATAAAACAAGAAAAGAAAGGAAGAGAGAAAGAAAATGGGAACATGAAGAATGAAAAACCAAAATGAAAAACCAAAATGAAAATGAAAATGAAAATGAAACTGACAAGAAATGTAAACACTTGCTAGCGATAGTTGTAAGATTGTTGTCATATTGTGTCAACTTTAGTGTTGATATAACAAAGTTACAATTTTAATAGAAACTGATATTGCTTTATGTATGCGTGTATGTGTGTGTTCATATAAGAATCATAAGTTACAATGGTCACAATTGCAATGACATTACAACTGCAATTAGTCAAACTGGCGTAAATAACAACAGTGGCTACCGAAGTAGCAGCAACAACAACAAGACCAATAAAAAAAAATATTGATGTAATAGCAACAACAACACTAATTCAATTCGATTGTTTTCTTTACTTTGAAAATCATTAATTTAAGTTTCTTATGCTGCCCCCGCAATTATTATTATTATTATTATTATTATTGTTGTTGTTGTTGTTGTTGTTGTTGTTCAGTGTTGATTGCTTCTTGATTGCAATGCATTCATTTACACACCAAATCACACAAGCATTAACACACATACATAGGCACACAAATCTAATGCCTTATACTTTACATATTTATTCAGGCTCTTGCTCAATAAAAATTACTGTTCTCTTTATCTGCTTTCCATTGTTCTATTGATATCATTTCATTTCATTTCTCTCTTTTTCTATTTTCTTTTTTTTTGTTTTGTTTTGTTTTGTTGTTGCATTTCCACTTCAATTTCTATATTACTTCGTAATTCTCTCTTTTAATGCTTTTATGCTTTTATTGTTGTTTTTGTTGTATTAATTTTTGTTATTGCCTTTTTGTTTTTTTGCGTTTCTTCTATTGCTTGCCATAATAATAATAAAATACTCACCACTTTGCTAAACGTTTTGTAGCTGATTGTATTCTTGAAATGTTTTAATATATAAATATAAGTATATGTACATTGGTCTATGCATAAGTGTGGTTGTGTATGTGTATAATTTTTCTTTATATAGAAGCTTCTTTTGTTTAGTTGCAGTTTTGCAATTGCTTCCAAGTTCTCCCAAGTGGAAAATATTGCTTTTATAGCTTTTCTTTTTTTACTTATACTTTTTGTTTATTATTTGTTGTTATTTGTGTTATCGTTATTGTTGTTGTTGTTATTATTATTATTATTATTATTATTTATTATTGCTACTATTATTATTTTTATTATTATTTTATTGCTTTATTCTTTCTTTATATTTACAACTAACTTTATTTCTCTCTTATATTCATTTCTATCTCTCTGCCATCGATTTCGTTTAGCTAAGTTTTTCTATGGAATCAAAACGAAATGAAAAAAGGAAAAGAATTTTTGTATAAATTTTATTTGCAAGTCATTGTAGGTGTTTTGTGTTTATTGTTGCTATTGTATTTATACAAATAATTGCACGCTTGTTTCTTCTTATTTTTTTTTTGATTAATGTTTATTGTTGTTGTTGTTGTTGTTGTTAAAACACAAAGCATAAATAAAAAAAAAGAAATTCGCCAGTGAAAATTTTCCACTTGAAAAATTTTCTAATTTGTTTGGTTTTCCTGCTTTGTCATATTCTTCTTCATTTTTGTTTCTTTTTCTTGTTGTTATTGTTATGTGTTTTTGTTTTTGTCTCTCATAGAAATAATTATAAATTTAACTCTAGAGAACACACATATTCTCATATCAAGTATCCAAAACAAAAGAAATAAAATAATTTCATGCTTCGACTTTGAGAGTGCAGTTAAAATGCTGCACTTCATTTAAACGATATGAGAAAATTTAAAAAAAATTATATTTGTCAAATTTAATTGCTGAAAATTTAGATTTTATTTTTTCCATTTCAAGGCGGACTATATAAATTTTGAGGCCCATTCTAGTTGTGGAGTAGTGAAGAATGAAGGAAACTATAAAAAAATTTTACTATCATTATTTTTTTTTTTACATTTAACATTTTTCCATTAATATCAAATGTATCAGAGATAAAGTCAAACATTTCAGTAAGAAAATTTGAAATTTCCTTATACATCTTTTGATTTGAAGTTTCTTTTAACTTTAAATTAACAATCATCCATTTTAAAATTGAAATAAAAAAAAACATGAAATTTTCACTACGCAAACTTGTAAAATAAATAAAAATAAAATAATTTTGTGGAGGTGGAAGAATTTACGTATACACTTTTTAATAGATAACATGAATTTTCGTTTTACTTTTATTGTAAAACGGAGCCAGATACAAGGTCGTTAAAATTTTCCACTAATCAAATATTGAAATCATATTTTTAATTATAAAAAAAAAAAAAAATGCAAAAACGTAAAATTAAATGAATATAAAAGTGTCCACTGTTGGTATGGAATATTTTTTATATACACCATGCAAATGTTGGCGTTATATTCACTTTGTCATTGGAAGGCAGATTAAAAGTACATATTTTCTAAATCAGCGGTAAATTCTGAAACGATTTAGACATGTCTATACGGCCATCTTTTCATATGAGATAAATATTCTTGTGATGGCAAAAAGAGAACTATGGACTTCAAATTTGACAGAATTAGTAAAAATTCTTGCTCAGGTTGAGGACACGCTCACAGCGCAACTTGAACTGAGTTTTGGGTAACCAAGATTTGGATACAACCAGTTCTTACCCAAAAAAATAAATAAATTAGAAAATTAAGGAAACGAAGTAAATAGCAAAGTATTTCAATCTTAGCCAACAAGATGAATCTTTATCATCAATGACAAAATGACAAAATGACCTTTCAATAAAATTTGCTTGAAGAATAATTGGAATAATGTAAAAGATAATAAAAAGAAATGATGCAAAATCAGTGCTTATCAGTACAAAAAAAAAAACCAGTATAATATTTAAAGTAAAAAGACACAAACTTTGATTTCAACATTAAATTGTAGTTTTTCATTTCTTTGGTCTCAGTTCAATTAAAATGTAAGCATTATATAAAATTCCTAAATCATTAGCAACAATTCAGTTTCTATATACATTTGGGATATGGACATGAGACCTTTTGCTTTAAAATCGGACTATTTAAATGATTTTTAGAAATTTTTAGAGATTTCATCATATTTATGTAATTTGCTTAAAAGAGTTATTCAAAATCTTATAAGATAAAATCTGATAAAATTTGTAAATATTTGGCATTACATGAAAATTTGTTAAAATATCGTGAACTTTCAATGTAAACTTTTTTTATATATTTTTTAAAGAAAATTTAGACTATTTTTATTTTATAGAAAACGTTATTTAATAAAAATGCATGATTTTTACTTCAAAAAATGAAAAATGAAAAATGAAAATTCCATTGAAAACTTAGAAATGCTAATTTCATCAAATTCATTATTTATAATTATGATGAAAAATAGTAATCAGATTAAATATGTATCAAATATATTTAATTTGATAAAATTACTTTTTTTTCCATTATTCTGATATAGATGTATTTAACATCCAGCAGACTTTAAGATAAATTCATTTATTTCTATACCGATCTCCACTTTGAATCAGGTTTTGCTTTACTAACCGGCTATATATAATTTTTAGTTGTTTTAATTTTGCATGTAGACCCAACAAAAAAATATTCTAATTGAAAATTTTAGAAAAGCTAAATACTACTTCATCTTCTAAAGAGAAAATGAAGTAGAGCATTAAAAACTTAAATAATGCACAATTATGAATGCTCAATAGACCGATAATATTTCTTTATAAATGCAAAAGCTTTATTTTCTCATTATGAAAATTTTAAATGAGAAGTATAACAGTAAATGTGTAAGCACAAAGAGATTAGATAAAAATACAAAGATAATAAATAAAATGAATATTAGTGAAAAAGAAAAAGAAAGAAAAAAATTTGTACCATTAAATCATTTGTTGTTTTTGCTTCGCTATTTCATTCTTTTATTTATATGTTTTCCATATAAATCACAAGCATATTGCATAAATGCAAATGCTTAGTTATGAATATGAATTTATATGAGAGATAAGGTTGCTTTTGTTTTCATTTTATTGAAATTTATCCAGGCATCTCTCTTTGTAGATTTCGACTTTTTTTCAAATTGCACAACGCAAATGAATGGATATAATTTTTTTTAATGTTTTGTTCGTTTTTTTAGTTTTCAATGTTTAGTTGGGCTAACGGCTTCTTTTCTTTTTTTTTTTTTTTTTTTTTTATACAGATGATATTCATATGAAATATTATGTTTTATATTGTTGTTTTACTTTACTTTTTTCTCATCATTTCATTTTTTCGTATGCTCTCTTTCTCTTTGTTTCCATATTTTTTCTGCTTTTTGTTTTTTTGTTTTCCAATTTTCTCTTTTTTTGGCATTTTTTTAACATCATTGCATATCATTGTGTATTGTGTGACAACTTTCCATCAAATTAGAATTCATCAATTTTAATGAGAATAAAAAATGCCCATACATATGCATATATGCATTATAAATATATTTCAATAATGATCATCATCATTATCATCATCATCACAATCAAAATCAAGTTTTATGAGCATATAAACTTTATATGCATCAAAAAAAAAAAAAAAAAAAAGAAAAAAAGAAAAAAAATAACTCACATTTTTCGTTGGTGCTGTCACGACTACTGTTACTGCCGCTGCTATTTCTGCAGCAGTTGCTACTAGCCATCTAAAATGCAATATATATGTATAAAGGCATTTTTTTTTTTTTTTATATCATCCTTTGGCAAATGTAATATTCATGTTTTTTTCATAAATTCTTTTTATATCTTTTTTTGCATTTTTCAGTTTCTATTCATATTCACAAAAATATTTATACCACACAATACATGGGCATTTAATTTTGGATTGTTGTTGTTACAATAAATTTTACATGCTACGTTTTTTTTCTTTCTTGTTACTCTTGTTGAATTCAAAAAATTTAAAATGATTAAAAATTTGGCTAGAGCCAAATCTTAGATACCCTTAGACCTTAGACCTTGTTTAGTCTGATTAGCCAATTTATAGAATAATAATCTTGTTATTGAAATAAAGTTTTAGCATTAATTTATAAGCGAAAATCTAGAAAAAAAGAGAAGTGTTTTTATTTTACATTGGATTCTGAGCGCACTTGAACTTCTAATGTTACTGCCAAATTTAAAATTCCATATCTTCTTTTTTGTGATTAGAAGAACATTTGCCACATATGGACAGACGCCCAGACAGATAGACAGATAGATATCTGAATCGATTCCGCTTCATACTTTGTAGAATTTCCAACGCTTCTTTTCAGGCGTTACAAATATAATAACAAATTGAATAAATAATCCCCCACCTTCCAAAGTTGGCCAACATCGTTTCTTCATTATTTCAATTAACGTAATTGAAAAATGTAAAAATTTGTAATGTTGAAAGTATTTAAGCAGGCAGTCCAAAATTTCGACCAATTTGAGTTAATTCAAAATTATAAATTTTTTTTTTTAAGAAAGATCAAATAGTTTTTCTGAATATTAAAATGTTACAAAAAATGGAACAATGGCGTAAAATATAAAAATTGTTAAATTTTTTAAAAATAAAGTTGCCTTAATTGCTTTTGTTTTCTAAATTTTTTAAGTAGAAAGTGTGAAATTATATTTGAAAATTTTCACGAAAAATATTTTTCTGCATTAATTTTTCTTATTTTTTATTTAAATTTTTTCAAGCATGCATTCAAAAAATAAACATTCACAGTCTATGATTTTTAGTTTACATATTCACAATAAAATATCACCTACAAATGTCAACTACAAGAGCGTTTACTTATCTCACTAATGCAGTCGTGTCAATTGTCAATTAGCCTGGGTTTATAATTTTTAAAAAAAAAAAAAAAAAAAAAAACTTACAGACTATGCAAAGAGAAGAATAATCATGGTACTTCCAACTATAATTTCTAATTATAATTTTGGAATCCTTGTGAGCTAACATGGGACCATAAATGGTTGATTATTTAGAAGATGATGAAGAAGCATTGCTTAAACAAAATATATGAAAGAATGTAAAAAAACAAAAAAAAAATTAAATTTATTTGAGATTTTCTATATAAATGTTATTTTTAAGTTTTATACAATTTTGTATAATTTTAATTTTTATAAAAAGATTTTATTTACATTATAAAGAATCATCATACATAGCGCACATTTTTATACATGAGCTTTATTTTTGTTAACTGTTTACAGTGAATGCATAACCTTACTAAGAAGCTTAAGCCGCCATTTTACAAAATGGCGTTTTATGCATGTTGCTTACGCGTTCATATGAATAGTTCGGTATACAAGTTACACATTTAGTTTAGTTGATTTAAAAAAATTAATTTATTAAAAAATTGCTTTTCTCGATTATTTTTTTTTTTTTTTTTACTTAATAACACTTGAGTTGAAATTAATTTATTAAGTGCTGTATAAAATGGCAGCGCAATCTTTAGCTGACACTAATAAAATTGATATCGGTTTGCAAATACGAAACCAAAATTATACTGAACGATTTCCCGAATACAGTAAACCACATCCCATAGGATTTTTTAGTGTAAATGCTGAAGGGCATTTTGAACCCAGTGATGAAGAATTACGTTATTTTAGATCACCAACGAAATTCCCATTAAATTTAAATATCAGTCTTAATAAAGCCATCAAAAAACCGTATAATAGCTTTGATGATGCTTTAGGTAATTTACTAAAATTCATTTTCCATCATGCTACAAATATTTTCTCATATAAAATGGAACAAAAACCACCGGAATTTATAACCAGTTGCGATGTTTTATGTTTAATTATGCGTACACCGTACGAGTTTAAAAATGATTGGTGTTTACATGTGACATATTTTAATAATGTTTATTATATGCGCGAGAATGAATTACCAGAGAATTTATATAAGAAGCAAAATCAGGAGGAGTTACATAAAATTACAAGCGCTTGGCTTTATAAATTTAAACAGTATTGCATGTGGGTAACGCCATTTAATGAGCCAGATGTAACAAGGCCAGCAGATGAATGTGCTGAATTTTCATGTGTTTTTAGGACCCATCTAGCTGGCATAAATATATTATTTGGCTCTAAAGTGGATGGCATTGTTAGTAATTCACCTTTAAATTTGTAAGTATTAAATTGAAATCGAAAAATTTAAAAAAAAAAAAAAAAATTAGAGAGTTGAAAAAGTCATTCAAAACGGCATAATTTTCTTCCTGTATGTAACTTATAGAAATTACTTTAAACCAAATTTGGCTAATATACAATTTGTTAAATTGAAATTACGTCAAAATATTTTAAATAAGGAAGAAAAGGAAATATATTTACAAAATGCAATACGTGACTTTTGGTGTCAAGCATTTTTAACTGGCATCCAAACTTTAATTATTGGTGTGCGCGATGACAAAGGTTTTGTACAAAATATTGAACATATAAATGCATCAATGTTACCTAAAATGGAAGGGGTAAGAAATTTTAATCTTTCCATTACCATCATTCATTTTCCCATCAGCACTCTGTAAATCTCAAATTTTGTCAAAATTTTTTTTCATGCTTTCTTGCCCTCTCTTTCTCTTTCTTTTTTTTTTTTTTGGTTTTCTCTCATTAGCTTTCTCTTTTACACTTTTCTTCCTTCTCTCTCTCTCTCTCTCTCTCTCTCTCTCTCTCTCTCTCTACCATGTTATAGAATTAATAATTTATATATATTATTTTAATTTTTGTTTCGATTGTAGCAAAAATTTTGGTTACCAATAAATTGCATGAGTTTTTTACTTAGCTTCTTGTTGCGCTTAAAAAAAATGATTGGTAAGAAAAATTGTCCACATAGCGTTCATCAATTTCATTTTAGTGCCAAGGAAAATCGCATCTATTACAAATACTTTCATAAAGTAACTAAACACTCATTTATACCCGATTGGTATGAAAGTTTAATTTCTAATCTAACAAAAAATCATTAAAACAAAAAAAAAAATTAAACAAAAATGACTTTATAATAAAAAATTTTGATATATCGTTCTTTTTGAGTTTTATTCGAATTCATTGTTTGATATTTTCTCAATGAAAATTTCAGGGCTACTTTGTTTAGAAACTCTCCTTTTTCTAGTTAGAATTCTTGGTATTGTTGTTTTTGGTATTGTTCAGGCCACCATCTTAATTTCGTAAAATTTTTAGTAACATTCTAACACAAAACTCTTGATTGCCATTCTTTAACAAGGGCTGCTATTTTATTATTAGCACAATTTTTGATTTTTGACGGGCTGAAGTACTTCTAAAAATGTAAAATTGTTCTAATACCACGCCTAATACCACTTTTGTTCAACAGAGCTTTATATTTTACCAAGGGACTCGTAACTAGATATCTTTCTATGATATGACTACCAGTCAATTGAGTCCCTCGGTTAGGAGCAACCTATATATCTAAATTTCTATAAATTTTGCCTTTTTAAAAAGTTCATGTTTCAACTTTTCTATCATCAAAAATAAAAAATTTAAATTGCATAAATAAACTTGGAATAAATTTTGCAAGATTTCAGAATCCTCCCTGGAAATATTATAAGCATTTTGACTCTTAAGACCAAATCTGCTACAAATGAAACAATTTGAAATTCAGGTCGTTATGTATGAATATGAAGATCCCAAAATTATATAAAAATTTTTTGATGGTGATTTCATGAAACCACCAAAACAGATTACAATTAAATCGTGAAGATCGTTTAAAAAAGTCATTTACAGTTCAGTATAAAAAATAAAAGCAAAAAAGCAGAATCAATCATGATAGAAAATCAAATGTACATCTTTTTAAATCCTTTTTTTTTTAATACATGTTTAATTTTTAATTGTTGTATTGTCAATTGTAAAATACAACACCAAAAAAAGAAAAAAAAACACACATACAAAATAAGCAAGTAAATAAATTCCAAAAAAAAAAAAAAAAGAAAATAAAAAAAAAAAAAGGAGAAAAGAAAAATGCTAGAAAAAAAATTGAAAGAATAAAATAATAAAGAGAACAGCTGGTGTGCTTTTGCCATCAAAGAAATTAAAAGAAAGGCGTTTGTCAAATTTTACAATATATGAGCAAACAATATAAAAAAAACAGAATACAAGAGAAGAGGAAAAAATACAGAATATACGAGAAAATTAAAAAAATAAAATAAAAAAAAAAACAAAATCTAAACAAAACATATTTGCCTTTTTTTTTTTTGATAGACGTAAAGAAAAACAAAAAGCAAAAATTCTAAAAATGATTGTCAAATAAACATTCATACATATGATTGAGCAGGCAGGTTCACGCACGCATGCAAATTATAAAATTTTAATTTTCTTAAATGGACTAACTGTGCCATTGAAAGAGAAAGAAGAACACACACACCAACGTTAAATTTACTCAATTGAATTGTTATTAACAGCAGTCGCTGCATTTATTCTCTTACAATTCTGATTACGCTCAATGATTATTTTTAAACATAATCAACAATATTACGAACATCATTAATGTCATAATAATTATAATAATTATCATTATTATCAATATAAGTAACGTCAACAACAATTCGTTCAAGAGAAAAAAAAAAGAGAAAAGAGAAGAAAAAAAAAGAAAAGTAAAGAAAAGAAAATGTAAAAACAGAAACACATTAATTTATTGCATAATTGAGTCATTTTAATATACCGTTAATTCATAAACATACTTTTATTTTATGTAAGCTTGATGTTCTAATTTGCATCTCGGTGCTTTTCTTTCTATTCTGCTAGCATCATTATAATAACTAATAACGCCAACAACAATAATTTTTCTATATACCGTTATATAAATGTTAAGTGCCTATAGCGCAAAGGTACTCTAGCGTAAATGTTAAATGTTGTATGCTCCTACGCTTTTCGTGAATTAACTGTAATGCAACAACGGTAAAAACAACAATAGTAACCGTTATATTATCATGAAGAAATTTGAATAGAAATAACATTGCTTTATGGTGAAACGTAACAAGAGCAACGGTAAAATTTTATAATAATAACTGCAGCAATATGATGCCCTCAATAATAATGCACCAATGGGATTCTTTTTTTTAAAATCATTACAAAAATAGAGCTTGCAACACTTTTCATCATATAACATTTGAATTATTTAAATTATATAGACATGTATATTTCTTATGCATTTATGCTGAATAGATTGAGTCAAGTTAATTAGAAAGGGAGGCAGCAAATAAGATAAAATGATGAAATACTTAAAAGACATGGATAAGTAAAAAGAGATAGATAGATAAAGTGTGTTAGAAAGGTAAAGAGGAAATGAAGAATAAATGTAAAGAAAGAAAAGATGTTATTATTCGAAGAAAATCTTCTAAGTGATTAAAATGCGTCCCATATAAATATGTATATAAAGAATATAAAGAAATTCCTTTTATATAAATAGAACAAAATAAAACAAAAGTAAAAAAAAAGTAAAACAATAACAAAACAACAGTAACAAATTCAACGGCAAGAAGAAAACTCTATTTGTCTTATTCTCTTTTCATTTATTTAAGTTGCGCTTTTTACCTTGATAAACTAAGTGAAAAACCACCACTTTGACCAAATTGACAACATTGTTGCAAGTTATTTTCATCATTCTCTTTCCCTCTCTATCCCTTCCATTTTCTATACAATCTATTCATTTTAATATCCATTGTTAATGGACGCCACCTTCTTTTCCACTTCCCGAACATTTTTTTACACTCAATCACAATGTAAAATGTTACATGCAACAATAATAAGTAGAAAAATTTATTCTTATTTTTTGGTTTTGGTTTTTTTATCCATTTTGCTTTAATAATAAATACATTAAGATAAAACAACATGGATACCTCGTTTTCTTTTCATGCAATAAATCTTAAACGTACAAAAAATTATTATAAAAAAAATTTTTTTTTCTTTAAATTCCTTTAGACACTTCAAAAATTTTATTGGAGAATTAATTTCTTCAAATTCATTTATTATGTTTTAATCTGAGGGATGTGCAGCATTTCAATTGATAAAGCTGATGAATGGAACATGAACCCACATTAATTTACAGAATATGTTTGAAGTCTCCATGTAGTGGATCCGTTCACTAAATTGAAATTTACAGTAATTTTAATCATAAAAAAGTTGATTTAAGAAATATAGGTTTTTAAATAGGTTTTCTAGATGGAAATGAGCTTGTATCATGAATGCATCATGAATGATCTCCGAGTTTGTGATCTGTTTTATAGGGTTCTTATTTACTTTTGAATTTAACAACTAAAACTATAAAATGCCATTTTTATTATGAGAACAAATTTAATTAATATTAATGTATTTGGTTCATCATCAACATTTTCATAAATTATATGGGTTATGCATTCAGAAAATAATCTAGAATCTTTTATGGTCCTGTAAGTTAATGCTTACAATAAAAAGTAAATTTACAAATTTTATATGAGAGTTTCTAAGAACGATGAGAAATAATACGTCATTCACTAATTGCTTTCATTTTTTACTCGTGTAATTTGATACCTAAACAAAAGATAGAAAGGAAAAAAAGAGAAAAAAAAGAAGAACGTAAGCAGCAAAAGAGATATTCAATCGGTCACACACAAAATATAATACATAAATTTACATGCTCTATTTCAATGAACAACCGTTACTTGCTTATAACAAACATTCATGCATGTGTGCATGTAAACATATAAATTTTTACTATTTTTTCTTATTTATTCATTTAGTTTTTTGCTTTTACACATATTTTTTTTTTTTTTTAGATTAATGAATTCTTCAGGCATTCGTTCTTGCTACATTTGATACTCAAGACATAACCCATCATACATACATTTAAAATCAATGAATTCACGAATGAATACGAATACCATAAAAATATACGAATAAAAAAAAAACTATATGAATATACGAATATGCATGTTTGTATGGTAATATAAAAATGCAAAATACCATGGTAATCCAAGCAATGCATTAGATAGGTAGCTAGCGTCTGTTTGTTTGCCTATCTAGATTTAACCATAATAAATGATTTAAAGGAAAAAGAAAAAACAATTAAAACCATACAAAAAAACGTGGCAATAAGTCATTTGATCTATTTTACATTTATTCATTATGCTGCAGTCATGACCACTACTGCCATAATTATCATCATCACTACCGTCCTCGTTAACAAGACCAATCCCATCCCATCATCATCTCTCAATATGATCATTTCAATACTCTATATTCATCGTATCCAGTTAGATCTAATGATAATGTTAATGATGATAATAATGAACCGTAAGCACACTACTTTTGATACTTGGTACTATAAATTTATGTGATTGTTTGTGACACCTAAAAGAAGTTCAGACAGATTCATCATTTTCTGAATGGATTTAAGCATATCTGTTTGTCTGTTGTTGTTTGTCTGTCTGTGTTCGAGCCCAGAGGTGAATTCTATTAAAAATAATTAAAATCGAGCCATTTGCGCTTTTTTTTGAAAATGATCCATTATACATAATATTTTTACATAGAAAATCTGTCTACCAAATTTAGACCCTTCACCATAATTTACCTTTTGCGAAAAACGTCATTATTCGGAAAAAAGTTACAACTTAAAATATATTTTAGCATAAATTGGCACTGCCTTGTGCCAAATTTAAACAAAATCGTGCAAATTCCTGCTTTGAACCCTAATCCATGTAACCAACTTTTTACATAAAATAAAAATTACAATTTTTAAGTATTTTCGACTTGCAATTTATTTTATATGATTTTATAATTACATCGCATTTTAATGTAGAATATTTAAAAGTCGACCCTGATCAACTACTTACTTCAAGTACTTAGTTATTTTTAGGTTTAGCATAATCAATGTGGCAACTATGGCAATACATTAATAAATATGAGTGAGTGTAAGTCATTTTGCGGATTGGCTTATTACACGTTAACAAATCCTTTTTAAAAGCGTTCATCTCTTTTCATATTTTTTTTTTTTTTTTTGTATATTCTTCTTCTTGTTCCTTTATGCCTCTTTATTAAATCATCATCACATAAACATCACATGATTAATCAGTCAGTTTAAAAAAACAACAACATCATCATCATCGTCATCATCATCATCATCATCATCATCAACAACAGCAACAACAAATAAAGTAGTTAAACCAAACAATCAAAGCAATTTTCAAATCATTTAGTCTGCCTTTCTTTCACTGATGTTTTCTTTTTTAATGCGCAATAGCCCCGTAAGGCATACTTAATAGACATTTGCTCAAACCCATTATTTTTTGTACCCTACAGCATTTATGTTATAGAGCTTCTAGAAGGAGAACTTGTTATTTTACTTATCGACTCAGAATGATTTTTTAAAATGATTTTACTATGATTCTCCATTCGTCCTTCCATCTGTCCACATAAATGTGTTATCAAGTTATAAATTCCATCTTTTGCAATTGATGCAATTTGATAATCAAGAACGATTCTTAGATGCACTAAAAACGATTAAAATCGAATAATTTTTACGCCTACTCCCCGTATAACCGATTATTTCGAAAAAAGTTAATATAAAAAAAACTTTAAATATTTTTTATTGAAAATTTTACAAGCATAATAATTCCATTACATTTAATTCAAAATGGCTCATTTTGTGAATTGTCTTCTATAAAACGCACATTTCAAATCATTCAAAAATTTCCATTATTTTACGTACTTAATTTTCATGCATTCATTCTTGACTTATTAATTATTAGAAAATAGCATGCAATATTTTAGAGTGCCACTCAATCGGCTATAGCGTTGCTTCTTACTTTTTTGTTTTATTTTATTTTATTTTA
The DNA here is from genome assembly GCA_023089585.1 of Melophagus ovinus. Classification (NCBI taxonomy): domain Eukaryota; kingdom Metazoa; phylum Arthropoda; class Insecta; order Diptera; family Hippoboscidae; genus Melophagus; species Melophagus ovinus. The sequence continues at coordinate 23,729,719 of JAKKIB010000174.1, read as the reverse complement.
TTTAATTTTTTTTTGAATAATTAAGCCATCAGTGAAATGAATGCGCCAAAGCTTTAACACAAAAACAACAACAAACAAAAGCTCACACAGCTCAGCTGACTGAGAGTATTTACAATTAAAGTTTGCTTTTGCAAGGCCATCAAACTAAAAAATTAAAATTATATTATATATGGGCGTGGTTTTTTAACATGAGGCGTGTCATCATTTCAACAAATTTATCACAATTTCTTCCTCTTCCAAAACATTAAAAAGTGACGTTTAATGTTGTTGAGGCTGAAAAAAATAAAGAAAATTAAAATGAGAATAATATCAACAAATAAATAATTCTCTCGTTTAACTTCGTCTTATCTAACTGTAAAACTTTACATTTTAAATATTGCAAAACGTTATAAAGAATTTAATGAACTTTCAAGCGATTAGATGATTGCATTTTATTAGTTTACTTTCCACAAACAATAGAATTGCATTATAAAAAAAAAAAAAAAAAAAAAAAAAAAAAAAAAGAGTGCACAGGAATGATTACGCATTATTGTTCATATTTGTATTCATATTCATTTTCATTTATTTAAAATGTTCATGTTCAAATTCATGTTCATATTATGAATTGAACGTTAGCTATTATTTAATGCATTTTTAATCTTCTAGCAAATTCTATTTCTATATCTTTTCACATCTCTTACTTTTATAGCACTCATTCTCAATCAATTAATGCCATTCCCTTTATGCCATTTCTTTTGTTTATTGTACTTGTTATTTTTAGTTTTCTGTGGTAGCTTTACCCTCAACAAACGATAATAATAATATTATAATAACAATAAAAGCAACAAAAAAAAACATAACGATAACAAACAATTATCACCCTTAAATGGTATTTATACAAAGAATGATAAGCAATGAATTTTCCAATTTGAACTTTTACCAAAAACACTCTCCAACTAAAGTTACAAACAATAACTGTGATAAGGCTAGATAAATAAAAAAATAAAAAAAAAAAAAAAAAGAAAGAGAAAAATAAAAATTAAAAAAAAATTCATGTCTACCAATAGATCTATATAAATTTTTATATGGATTTTATATTCAGAACATTCAGATTAATTTAATCCATAAAAATTATTCATACATTTAATTTTGATGTATTTAAAAATAGAAAGTTACACAACAAGCAAGTTTTATTTTCATATGGAATTTTTTCAAAAAAAATTTTTTATTGAGTTGTCATGTTAAAAAATAAATTGCATGCTACTTGAAACAAAATCTGAAAAATATCTCATTTAAACATAAATTTAAAAGTTTCATTCATCCTCAAAATAGAAGATTTATTTTATCAATTAGCGTTTAAAACAATTTCGCTTAATTTTCACAAAAAAAAAAAAACAAAATTTGTTTTAAATCTTTTTTCATATAATTTTGTTAATTTTTTTTGGATAATGCCATTACTTCTGGAAAATAAATCTTCTTCAATGCAGTTTTAAGAAAAATTTTTTAAAATATACGATCATGAAAGAAAGCTTTTCGGTTTTTTTTTTTTTTTTTTCGTAAAAACAGAGAAACTTGCGTAAACGTAAATCGTCCAATAGACTTACACAGGGGCTTTGCATTGATTGAAAAAAAAGTCTTTTAAAAAGTGTCACAATTTAATTTCATGATACACAATTTTATGATGCGTAAGTTCTGGTTATACGATAACGGTTATAAATGAGACTAGAAATATAAAATGGATTTTAAAAATTTTAAAAATGGATTTTAAATATAAAATATTGGAAAAACTTTTTTGATATAAAATTATTTAATGATGTGGCACATTTCATTATTAAAATAAATTTAAGCGAAAATTAACTGAGAGACCTGATATCCAAGGAATTTTTTTTATATTTAGGAAAAATGGGGCACATGGATGTCCGAAGGCTGGCAAGAAAATAAAAATTTAAGTTCACTTCGTCAACAATAGAAATTAAAATTCTAATTTTATAACGGTAAAAATTAATCAAATATAATAATTCTTTTTTTATTACTTAATGAATGAGATTATTTATTATAATTTCATTCATTAAATCAGCTTCTTGTTCTTTCTTTAATGGGCAGATGTAAATTCATGTACTGCTCTTGCAAATCAAAACATCAATCATAACAATTTAATTGGGTTTATTTAATTCGACATTCAAATTTTCACTTCATCATGCAATCTAAATAACACCTCAATTATTTAAGTGTGTGTAGTTGTGCGGTGTTGTGTTGTTTGATAAAATTTAAATACAGATACATTGATTGCAATATGATTAAAATTTAAAGTTGACTATATTCAAGGATTGTTGGTTGTAGGTTGTGAGAAAGATTTCAATTTATTGTTATTGTTATTGTTGTTGCTGCTATTGCTATTGCTGTTACTGTTACTGTTACTGTGATTACAATAAGATTCACTCTATTAAATTGAACCTTTTTTTTTTGTCAAGCTTTGCTTTCTATTTCATTCTTTGTGTATATACGAAAAGGGGTGGATGCAAGTACCAGTAAACCTTATAACAACATATTGTTAAACGGTCACCAGAAAAGAAAACAATAACAAAAACATAAAGAAAAAAATCAAATAAATAGAAAGAAAGAAACAGAAGCAGCAAAAAGTTTGATGGTGGCAAAAGTAATTTCACAGCATACTTTTTATATATCACATACATTTATACACACACACACACACACACATTAATAGATAAGATATAATACAACAACACAAAACAATAATAATAATAATAATAATAATAATAATAATAAAGATCACAACAAGAGAAACAATCTAATTTAGTTGAAAATTTTGTGGCAACGAACATGTTTGGTATGAAGTAGAGTGCCACTAGCAACAGTAAGTTGGATGAAATAAATAAATAAATGAGTAAATGAATAATAGAATGGATGGATGGATTTGTATTAGTGTTTGAGTGTTGATATTTTTGTTGTTGATGATAATGAGGTTTGTCTGGTGTTAATAGCAGCAAATAACAACTCAATTAGGTTTGTTAGTGTAAATAACTTTCATTCATACTCAAACATTTTGTAAATCTTTCATTTTAATACATTTTATATATATGTATATTTTTTTTTTTTTTTGTATTTATGTAGAATATAAACAGTTATTCCCAAAGCTCTACACTTGATCATCATGATTATAATGCGATAATGTGATGCTGATGATGAAGAAGAAATGCTTTTAACATAAAACGTCAGCAATAACAATAATGTAGAGCTACAAAAAAAAAAAATATATATATATATCAAATAAATAGGAAAATAAGCAATAAAAGAGGAATAATAAGAAAACAAAAGTAAACCGAATATATTTAAAAGGAAAACTTAAAAGATAAATTGCAAATGAGAAATGGAAAGCTTCCAACTCAAACCAAAAAATTCATTCATAGTTCGTTAATACATGCCACACATTTAATGGCAACCCTTAAAGAGCACATAATTGGTCTCTAATCTATTTTCGACAGATTGAATTTCACTTTTTATCTTGATTTTCTTTTATTCACATTATCCTTTTCTTACATTGTTTACTACTTTTTTATTTTGTATACTTGATTCTCTATCTCTATCTCTATCTCTATTTTTTTTTTTTTTTTTTTTTTTTTTTACCTGAACTTTTCTATTTAGGGCGGTTTATGTAGGTGTAGATATTTTTATATGTTGTGTATTTGAAAATATTATACAAAAATTAAAGATTGAAATATAAATGAAATGAACATGGAACATGAAATGAGATGTAATGTGTTGGGATGAATTGATGATGTGATCAACTGAATACAACTGAATACAACTGAATGAATTGTATAAGGAAAAATTGAGGTGAATTTCTTTAATGTTACTTTTACAAAATATAATTTTACTGATTTTAGTTATTACATTTGTTGTAATTGTTGTAATTGTTGTAATTGCCAATTGTTATAATGGAACGTAGAGGGAAATATTCTTGGAAAGTTTTTTTTTTTGTTTTCATTTTAATGTTTCGTTGTGTTGTCTCTTTGAATTCTTTTGTTAAAATATATGATTAATAAAGTAAGCCAAGTGGGAATTAATTTATTCTCAATATTATCAACCAACCAAACAACCAACCAAACAACCAACCAATAAACTGTTTTTCAAAATGCTTCTTCAATTTTAAATCCATATAAATACATAATTTATTATTGTTAGAAAATAATATTGATTGAGAAAATCATGCTCATGAAATTATGGAAACGGTTTGTTTATTAAATCATTCTGATTTAATAATCAATCTCTTTCGATTTAATGATTTTTTTTTTTGCAAAATTTTAAATGATAATTTAATGTGTTTGAAAAATTTTAGAACTGAACTGATTCAGATCTTAATAACAGAATTTTTAATTATTAAAAAATAAACATTTTAAAAAAGTTACGGCATCGAATGATTTATCAAACGACCCAATATATATTAGAATGTGCATCAGAGAATAACATTTTAGATTAAATACCCTTAACTTAAATTAGCGTTTACAATTTTTATGATGACAAGTGCATTCTAAATATTTTAACAATTCTTTTGAAATTGCCAATTAATATTTTTGATATTTTCATTTAGGGTAATCTAAAATTTTTATATACAAAAATAAGCAATTTAAAGTATCGCTAAAGACGTTTTACTGATCATTTGTATGAATAGATTTCTTTCAAAGTTATGGCCCCGATATAGTAAAGATGATGATTTACATGGATCTGTCACATGGCATGAAATTTTATATAAAAAATAAATTTCTATTTTTAGGTCAAATTTCTTTCAGAGATACATTAAGCAAATTTCATATGTAAAAATGTATTAGATCGACGGCTTATCAAATTAATTCAAATTGGACAGTTCTTCTTATGAACGCCTTTCTATAAAGGAAATAATTTTTTTTTTTTTTAAATTTTAACTATTTCATCTCGGGGAAAATTAATTTTTTTAAATTTTTAACTAAATCTATGATTATTTCAAATTTTTCAAATATTAAACTTGCTCCATCATATTAAATATATAAAATATGAAATATTTAAATAGTTGATCTTTTTTTTTTATTATAAAGCTTTAAATCGTTTAAATTAAAAAAATTATTAACTTTTTTACTTAATTTTTGAACGATATGAAATTTTGAATCGTATACCAGCTATTTAAATATTTGAAAAATTTTCTTTATTAAACATGTAATTAGGCGAGCATTACGCCTACAAAAAGGAGACCATAAGATTCTATGGATCAGGCAGTATAATCCCATAAACTACATAAGCGCATAATTAAAATGTTATCTCAAGATAATTTGTAATTTTTGGCAAATCTTTCGAAATCAATATTAAAAAAAATTCACGTATGATAATTGAGCTTTCCAAGACCTATAAAACTACAACTATCACATATAATTTAAGCTGAGCTTACATCGTTTAATGAGTGGTCACTTAATATAAAAATAAGTAAAAAAAAAAAAAAAAAATAGTATAAAAATTTAGAGGGGCCTTATATTTTATAGATGAATAGATCTTTCAATAATTCATCCCCTTTTTCCGTCTTTTTTTTTTTTTTTTTTTTTTTTGATTAATGAGCCAGCCATCCATGCAGCAACATAAAAATGCCAGAATAAAAAAAAATTCCAAAAAATTATGTTAAAAAAAACTATTTGATGTTACTTTTTTTTTTTTTACTTTATAGAAAATAACAAGAATAATAATAATAATAAATTCTATCAAGGCAATAAATAAACACACACATATACATACATATAAACATATATGACATTAGCAGATCAAATATGAAAAAAAGAAAGCAATAGAAATTTAATGCGAATGCAGGACAATGCGAACGAAACAACCAAACAACGAAACAACGAAACAACCAAACAATTAAATCGCTGGTGATGAGCACTTAAATTAAAAAGCTTTATATTGGCATAAAAACGCATCTGACTGATATAAAAAAAAAAAAAAGAAAAAAAACATAAGCACACACATAAAAAATGGTATTGAAAAATGTATACAACAATAAATATCAACGATATTCGAATGTTATACATTTTTAACAGCAATCTACAGCAATCTACAGCAATTATAATAATAGCAAAAATCGTAAGCAAAACAAAAAAAAAAAAAGTCAGTCAGAGTCAAATGAATGTAGACTCTTCAGTATTTTATTGAAAATGATTCCATAATAAGAGCAGCAGTACAAATAAGCAAAAAGAAAAATGAATTACAAACCAGAAAAATACAAAATAAAAAAAATTTTTTTTTTTTTTTTTTGGAATAACTAAAGTCCGGTATTTTATGGGAAAAATGGTTTATATCAGCTCTAAATTGGGCAAATAGATTTAATATAAAAAACTATTAGCGCTTATCGATTTTCGTAAAAAAAAATATAATGAGCGTTTATAAAAAGTTTTTTTAAAGTATGGAGATATTTTATAAGACTTTTAACCCAAAACAATCCCTTTGGACTTTAGACCAAAATATTTCAATTTTCAAAAATGCAATAACATTTCTCCTAAAGTAAAATTCGAACTCTGAAGTTAATTGGAGTATGGACGGATGGACAAATAGCCAAATATGGCGATATTTTATAAGACCTTTGCCCCAAAACAATCCCTTTGGACTTTAGACCAAAATATTTCCAATTTTCAAAAATGCAATAAAATTTCTCCTAAAGTAAAAATTCGAACTCTGAAGTTAATTGGAGTATGGACGGATGGACAAATAGCCAAATATGGCGATATTTTATAAGACTTTTAACCCAAAACAATCCCTTTGGACTTTAGACCAAAATATTTCTAACTTTCAAAATAACCTTAAAATTTCTCCTAAAGTAAAAATTCGAACTCTGAAGTTAATTGAGTATGGACGGATGGACAAATAGCCAAATATGGCGATATTTTATAAGACTTTTAACCCAAAACAATCCCTTTGGACTTTAGACCAAAATATTTCCAATTTTCAAAAATGCAATAAAATTTCTCCTAAAGTAAAAATTCGAACTCTGAAGTTAATTGGAGTATGGACGGATGGACAAATAGCCAAATGGGCAAGTTGAAATTTATTTACCACCATAAAACAAAGAGTTCTGAGTATACCATGTACCTTTATAAAAATTTATTTTACCGTAAAATGCAAATAGTGTCGAATATCAATAAACCACAAATATACAACAAAATGTAAATATTAAAATATATATATAAAAAAGTGGAAAATTACACAACTGGCCATTAACCATAACAATTGCCATAAAGCTAAATACAAACGGACATGCATAGAAATAGAGCTATCAAAAAAACAAAGCAGACGCAAACCACCAAAAAAAAAAAAAAAAAAAACCAATTCTGATATCGTGCCCCTTTAATATGAAGCGGAAAAAGTAATAGCAAAATAACAACAATACAAACAAACAAATACAAAAATGAATAGAAAATTAAATAAATAGCTCATAAAGTCTCTTATATTTTTTGGGAGGGCTTCGTGTAGTGTTTTATACAATTGACCAGATGAAATTTATGTTAAAATGTATACAAACATTTACTGTTGTCAAATAAGTAAAAAAACAAACAACAAATAACAAAAAAAAAAAACAAAAAAATTAAAGTTATGTCTGTATTTTTTTATATGCTGGACGTATAGACATTTTTTTTTTTACTTTTCCTATTTATTTCGCTTTTAGTTTTAGTTGGCCACGTTTTTTATTATTAAGCGTAAATTAAATGTTATCACAGAAAATGTTTTATAAATGCGTATGGTTAGAACAAAAGTAACATCAATAAGCGAAACATTAACAGTAACATTAAACAAGATAATAATAATAAAAAGACTTTAAATAAAAAAAATAAATAAATATAAAAAAATCTTAGACACAAACATTTAGAGATATAAAAAAAAACAAAACAAATTAATGCAGAGCATAACTGAACGGACTTGAATTTGTTTAATAAATTTCATATAACAAAATTTTTCTTTTGGCTGATTTTCCTTAAATTATATACAAAATTTTAACATTTTTGCCATATGGAGAGGGGTTTGGAGAGGGGGTTGGAGATGGGGTTGGCAGATGTGGTTGGCGATGGGGTTGGAGATGGGGTTGGAGATGGGGTTGAAAGTTGGGTTTGGAGATGGTGGTTGGGATGGGGTGAGATGGGTTGAATGGGTTGAGGTTGGAATGGGGATGGGTTGGAGGTTGATGTTGGAGATGGGGTTGGAGATGGGTTGAGATTGGGGTTGAAGTTGGAGATGGGGTTGGAGATGGGTTGGAGATGGGTTGGAGATGGGGTTGGGGTGGGTTGGAGAGGGGTGAAGTGGGTTGGAGATGGGGTTGGGATGGGTTGGGATGGGTTGGAGAGGGTTGAGATGGTTGGAGTGGAGTTGGAGATGGAGTTGGGATGGGTTTGGGTTGATGTTGGAGATGGGGTTGGGGTTGAGTTTAGATGGGGTTGGTCGTATTGATGCGAATGTTTAGATGGTTGAGATGGGTTGAATGTTGGAAGTTAATGGATTTTGAATGGTGGATTGGCGATGGTGAATGGTTGCAGTGCGATGGAGGTTGAAGAGGTATGAAGGCGTTGGAGATGGGTTGAGATGGTTAGGAGTTAGATTTAAGATGGGGTTGGAGATGGTTGATAAATTATGAAACTGTGTTGCATGCATTAATTTGAGATTTGATGGTGAGATGGTTGTAGATGGTTGAAATAGTTTGGAGATGTGATGTGTTGGCGTGTGTTCTGGGAATTTAGATGGTCGGAGTGGTTCAGTTGTTGGGATGGGTTGGATATTGGAGATTTGGAGATTGGTTTGGAGATTTTAATTTGAAGATTGATGGGTATGAACGATGAAGATTGGAGGGTTGAGAGAGTTGGAGTGGAGTTGGGGATGGGGTTTGGGTTGATGTTGGAGATGGGGTTGGAAATGATTTGGGGTTGATGTTGGAGAGGGGGTTGGAGAGGGTTGGAGATGGGGTTGAAGGTGGGTTGGAGGTGGAGTTGGGGATGGGGTTTGGGTTGATGTTGGAGAAGGGGATGGAAATGAGTTTGGGGTTGATGTTGGAGAGGGGGTTGGAGATGGAGTTGGAGATGGGGTTGAAGTTGGGGTTGGAGATGGGGTTGGCGATGGGGTTGGAGAGGGGGTTGGAGATAGGGTTGGAGATGGAGTTGGTGATGGAGTTGGAGATGGAGTTGGGGATGGGGTTTGGGTTGATGTTGGAGATGGGGTTGGGGTTGAGCTTTATATGGGGCTTGGTCGTACAATCTATCTAACGAATTTTAGTCATTTTCAATAGCGTTTGATGCTAAATTATCATAGATTTTTATCGGTCTATTAATCATGTGAGAAATACGGCCTAGCAAGTGCAATGAATCCTTTCAAAAGGTATCAAACCTCAATGTTTTAGAGAGAGCATAAGCGTACATTTTATGACTTATTCAAAATATGCTTATTCAAAATATGTCCCCATATCAAAATTATTCAAAGCAAAACTGTAATTTGCATGCATAAAAATTTGAATTTACATTAGAAGTGCATTATTTTTAATTACTTTTCAGAAAATAAAATTTGGCAGCAATACGCATATTTTTGAAAGCGTGTTTCTCAATTTCTATGATCACGCTCAGGAGCTTTCATTAGCTTAGTCGCCCCATGAAGGTTCATATTTTGTATATTTTTGGGATTTTTTTTTTTTATTAAGATTATTATATAACTAATGAATAAATAAATCAATGAAATAAAAATTGGTAAATCAAGTCAAATTCTTTAAGATGTCACATGGAAATGTTTCAGCTCTGTGCAAAATTTTGGACTCATTTAATGACACAAGAATGGCTTTTTTTTTCATGTAATTTAATGAAAGAATTTATTGGAGAGCAATAGAAGAAAAAAAAATTGGCAATAAAATGCAACAAACCGAAAAAAAGAAGAAGCATATTTTCTATTACTTTTTTTTTATATCTCATTTACCCAAAATTATTTATTAGAGATAATTTTATTGTAATGTAATTTGTCAAATGTTTTTTTGGTGCCAAAAAAAAAAAAAAAAAAACAAAAAAACAAAAAAGAGCAAACAACAAGATCTGTCAAAAATTTCTAAATTGACATAATACATAGATGAAATTTAAAGAATTCAAATGAATCAAAATGTAAAACATATCAAATTTCATAGACAAACAATTAAACAAAAATCTATTTGATTTTATTACAAACACTTGTAAACAAAAATATCACCAATATAAAAAATTTATGAAATAATTTAAAACATCTGCCTTATAGACAAAATTTTAAAATATTTGTTATATATGCAGCATAGATTCACATTTTTCGTGCAATAATTTGTTGTTGTTATAAGTTTACTTGGGAAGTTTAAAATGGATAATGTCTTATATAAAAATCTTATAATAAGATAAGAAATTTCTAATACTAAAAAGTTGGACATTTGAATTGAATCTTAAATGTGTTAGGTCGGATTATTTTAAATCGATCGATATATTTAAAAAAATGTTTACAATAATTAGAAAAGATGCGGTACTTGCTTTGTGCTTCCCTGTTGTATACTTTTTATTTAGATAAAGCTAAATTAGATCATTTAATAAAGCGGATATAAAATTTTGAAACCGTATTTGAAAATAAAAATATTTTTTTTAATTTTAACGCTTGAAAGTTCTTAGTATCTTAACAATATTTTTCAAGTACTTAATTTTTAACTAAGGAATTCTCAAGTCCCTTTTCTATCTAAATAGAAATTCATTTTTTTTTTTTTTTTGTTTGATATTATAATTAATAGATTTTGCCAAACTATATTTTGACTGCAATACCTTCACGATCCCTAAAAGCTAAGGAGGCCAAAAAGGTAGTAAAAGCCATCAAGGCATTAAATTTTCAAAAATAAAGCTGACTTTGAAACAATAAATACTTGAAGTTGTAGTAGCCTCTGACCAGGCGTTCCTATTAATTAAAAATCAAAAACCTCAAATAAAACCTCAAATGAAATGAAATAAAAATTAAACTTTTCATGGACGATAAGTAAAAAATTTGTAAATAAGTAAAAAAGGATAAATTTTATACAAATAAAAATGTTGGATTTATAATGGAATTTTTTTATTAATTAGATTTGACAAAATAATTGCTTAGAATGTATAAGATTTAAAAAAAAAGAAGAGAAAAAAACTTTTTGTAAAAGCGCATCTCTTTAATTAATGAGCTATTAGCAGGTTTTTGTCGAAAAGGCCAATTACACATTTATTTTTTATTCTCATTGTACTTAAAATGTTTAGAAATTATGTACCACGTTTGGGAAAATTCCTTTTCTTATTTTCTTGTTGTTTGACTTTATTTATTTATTTATTATTTCATGTTATTTACAAATTGCAAAAGGACTGTTCTTTTTTTTCTTGTGGTTTCCAACAGTGACAAAGTTAATTAATGATGAAATGTAAATGTCATTTGCTCCTTTTCAATTTGTTTCCTATTTTTCTTTTATTTTTAAATTTGTTGTTCTTTTTTTTTTGGTGTTGTTGTTGTTTCTGTAAAACATCCAAACTGCAATTAGTTTATTTACAAGATTTAAATCATCATTAAAATCATTATCATTGTGGGACACTAATACACAATTTGCCTGTACAAAATGCACCAATTGAAATGAAAATGAAATACAAAAATTAATACTAAAAGAAGAAAATTTGAAAGAAGTAGAAGCTACAACAGAAGCAAAAACAACAAAAATTATAACGTTTACGGTAGCGATAGCAGCATAACAAAATAAAATATACATCTCATTAAATGCAATTACAGTTATTCAAAAGGGCTTCAGTGAGAGACAACAAGAGAAGAATGAGACAATGACGAAATGCTATTAAATCGAAACACATGAGAAACAAATAAAACGAAATAAAATAAAATGAAATAAAACGTGCGTGCACAAACAAGTCGATCAAATTACAGAGCTAAAGGAAAGAAAAATAACAATCGACGTTTTATAATAAAAATGTAATTAAACAAAAAACAAACAAAACACAAGAAAAACAACAGCAACAAAAAACGAAAAAGAATTCGAAACGAAACGGCATGAATTCTCATTTAACTTTACTTATTTTGTTGTTGTGGTTGTTGTTGTAGCTCCTGCTGCACTATACTTTATTGTTTTGTAGACACAAAACTTCTACGTACTCGTTCTCTCATTCTATGGCTCTCTCTCTCTCTCACACTCTCTCTCTCCTTATCTGTCTGTATCATTATATTTGATTGAAATTTAAATAAAAGAGAATCCACCCGAAAATTCAATTCAAATGCAATTCAAAACAATTGAAATCAAATTATTTTCAATACATAAAAAAACACTCAAATTTATCAAATGTCTCTTTTAACAAAAGCCCCTCTCACCTTTATTTTACATTATTCCATTCTAAATCATAAAAGAAAGTGTATGCAGTTTAAGAAGACTTGAAGGCTAATTTACTTTGATTACTGTCACAATAAAAACCTAAAAAACATAAAAAAAAAGAAGAAAAACAAACGTCATCGTATTTCAATGTACACACTCCCTCTCTTATCTCTTTAACTATTCTTTTCTATCTTTGTTTGTCTATCACTTTTTAATTATGCTCAGATTATCGTAACAACGAATTTCCTGTTGGCACCTAATACTTTCCTTCTCATTTTGATTATTATTATTACATTTAATTCTCTTATTAATATTACACATTACAAACACTTATGCAATTTCATTTCTATTTGGCTTTTCTTTGTGCCTCAATTGAGTGAAATAAACGAAAGAGAATTTCGAACAAAAAAAAAAAAATAAGTAAGTAAATATCGTTTCGTTGAATGGCGTTTAACTTGACATTTGAGAGCTAGACATACATACACACATACACATACACATTTATCAAAATTATCAAATATAAGTAGATAATATTCTACTCTAATGTTTTCGAAGAAAAAGAAAAACAAAACATAAACGAACATGGCAGCCGATCGTTTAACATTCTACACTATTTCATCTAGTACAATAAGTAGAAAGAGATAACAAATAAGATAATATGAAAAAAGAACATGACAATACAAAATAGATAGAACTTGGAGAAGGCATTGCCAGGTTACGTAAAGAATATAGATAAGTTATAGGCAGGATATGGACACAATTAAGTTAAAACATGGATAGGCCATGGGCAGGATGTAGATGGTATATGGGTATAATATGCTTAGAAGTTGTAAAGAACTATGGCAAAAGCATGAATACGCAATACATAAAATATGGATCTTCATAGGACGTGAATGAGACATGGACAAATAAATAAGTATGAATATTAAAAGATATTGACGAAGTTTTATATATCAATTAAAAATCCATTTAAAATTTAAAATAAACGATTGTTAAATTTTAAATTCATTATGCGAGAATTACGAATTATAAAAATAATCCATTTTTGCATATTTTACATATTTTTGTATCATAATCAAAATATAATTTATGGTACCAAATTGATTTCTACAATAAAGAAATATAACCATCTCAAACCTTTCCAAGATACAACACACAAATTATAAAAAATTTCTTTATAACAAAAACTTCTTTCTTTCTTCTTGTGCATTTTTTCAAATTTAAATATAAATTCAAAAAAAAAAAACGCACTTTATTTGCTTTGAAAAATTCTAAAAAAAAATTATCAACAACTACAAAAGATTAATATTTATGTAAAATTGGAAATTTATAACAATAACTAAAAAATCGACATAGATATTGATTTGTGGAAAATAGAAGAGAAAAAAAACAAGAAGAATTAGAAAATAGAAAAATTAAATAAAAAAATTAGTTGCCATGTAGAATGTTGATTTTCACGAGCTTCTAGAAAAAAAAAAACAAAAGAAAAAAAAGAAAGAAATTTTTTAAGTACTTTACAAATTATTGTTAACTGTTTCCTTAGTAAAGAACACAAAGCCAAATACATTTTTTTTAAAATATTGTAGTTTCAAATAATCAAACAATATCATTATGATCATCATTAACGTGAATAATTTTATTGTTGTTGCCATCATCAGCATGGTAGTGTTGGTGCCATTACCATAATAAATATTTTTACTTTACATTTACAATAAACGACTGACAGTCAGATAGACTTACTGGCAAACTGACAGACATATTAACAGTCAGCCAGACTGATTGTGAATAAACTGTATGTGATTATTGTGATTGCAAAATAATACCCTGAGTGTTTTGATGCGTTACATGAAAAGGCCTCGATATATAAATGCAACAGCAAACGCATATTGAAATATAATTTAATGTCATTTAGCTTGAGGCCAAATAAACAACATCCCCTTTTATTGCATTCATATTTTATCAAATAAAAATTGTAAAAACAACCAAAACAACAATAACAATAGTAACACTAATAACGGCATCTGCAAAAAAAAAAAAAAAAAAAAAGAAAATCTGAAGTTCAAATCGAATCAATTACAAATTATAATTCTTTATATTACATTGCTTGATAAAAAGTTTATAATTTGTTAAGGCCTTCGATGTGCGCTTCATTATTGAATCTTTCTAAATCTTATTTTCTCATTGGACAACATTCATCTTATTTTATTTCGTGTACTGAGAATGAAATGAACTTTAGAAATGGCAATGAAATTAAGTTTAGAAGGAAATTTAGAAGGTAAGTAAAATGCAATTCTCTAAATAAGGGCGTACACTGATTCGTTGAAATAAGTACCTCTTTAGTTATAATAAAATTATCTTTATAATAATTATTTATTGGAATAGGCAAAGGAAATTTCTTCAACAAATTAAATGGAAATTTTTTCAAACTATCAAAACAAAAAAAAAAAAAAAGAAGAAGAAGAAGAAGAAGAAAAACAAAGCAAATGCAAGATAAATAAAAAAATGAATTTTATTATAAAAATTAATTTCTATTTTCGTTTTGAGTTAAAAAAAAACAAATTGAAAAAAATTTTATAAATTATAAATTATACGAAAAATTAAGCTTACAAATTATTTATACATTTGCGTATGAAATTATTTCAAATTATTTCTTTAAATAAATAAATAAATAAATAAATAAATAAATAAATAAATGAATGAATTTTTTTAGGAATTTATGACAACAAAAAATTTTATGTAAAGAATCTACATCAAAAAGAAAAAGAAAAAGAAAAAGAAAAAAAAAAAAAAAAAAAAATCGCCTGCAGGCTTTTGTTGTAAAACACGCCTCAATTTGTATTTTGTATAACATTTATTTTTCTTTCTTTCAATTTCATCTTCTCTATTTCCTCTATTTCCTCTATTTCCTCTATTTCCACCACAATTTAATGAGAATTATAAAATGTAAAGTGACACAAATAGAAATACAAAGCCATTTAACATTTTTATATATTTACGTTTATACTTTCATCTCTCTTTCTCTTTTCCATACTTTTTCTATTTTTACTTTTATTATCGCTTACTTTACAGGACACTCCGCATGCATTTAAACGTGTAAATTTTGGTGTGAAAATTACAGGTTACAAATAAAGTAATTTTTTAACGGCAAACGGCAACTGGCAAACGGCAACTGGCAACTGCTGCCAACTCGCATCAAATCTTGCAAACGTATAACATTTTTACATAAAGTTATAATCGTTTTAATGTTTATAAATATTTTTTTTTTAAAATCATAATGAAAAGGGTTTAGGGGTTTGTGAGCTACTTTGTAAATGTATTAACTAAATAAAATAGATTTCAATTGTGGGGCATGAAACGTGTTTTTTTTTTTAAGGTAAAAAATGAATTTGTAAATTAATATAAATTAAATAATGGTCGATTTTGTTTAGCCTAAAAGCAAAGTCATTTTAAAAATTGTGAACAATAAGTGACAATTTGAAAGAAGATTCAGGAAAAAAAAAATTGGTTGAGGAAAAATTTGGACATGCATCATTTAGACAAAAAATAGATAATTTGAAGTTGTATAATTTCGGTTGGCATGACATTTTAGAATGGAAAGTTTTTACCTTAATACAGAGGTAACTAAAACTAACTAACGTCCCTGGTCTTACTGTTTTTATTTCGATTTATGCCATAACTAATTGACTCGTCTGTCTGGCTTAAAAAATTATAGTGGCTTTTTTTTTTTTATCAAGCAGATCGAGAAATTTTAAATATATGGATACAACAATAGCGACAACAGCACAAGAATTATAAGAAATCCATAAGTAACACTGCGAGGTATATCGCCCACTTCTCGATTTCTTTCATGATAATAAGCAGAAGTTTCATATCGAGGATAAGGCTGTTGCCATTATAAATCCTTAGTCTAAATTCATCATCATCATTAACGCTAACACCTTTGAATCGTTGAGCTTTTCCTTTAGAATTTGGCGGTGAAGAGGAGTGGACACTGGCAACGGCTGAACATATCCGGCCTCAATATTTGTATAAAATCTTAACTTTCCATTTGTTTCATGTTTTATGTTACATTTTGTGGGAAAAGTATAAATTTTTGTTTACAAAAACATTTTACGCTATATTTTACGTTGGGCGTGTCTTTTAATTCATTTGATCAATTTTCAGTCCTAACCAACTTACATGAGCTTCAAATTTGAAATCGTTATTTCTATTTTTGGCGCTCAAGAGAATATTTATCACACACGAACTGACGGACCGAAGCACTGACCGACAAATATATCTAAATCGATTCAGTATTTAATGCCGATCAAGTATGCATACATTTTGTGGGATCTTCAATGTTTCCTTTCGGATATTACAAATCTAATGGCAAACCTCTAGATGATGTGTGTACAAAAAATTCAAATCTATACGGATAACTATTCTGCTTCGATACTACCAGTTTTGGGTCTTTTTTAAGTCGTTGTAAATGTTACATACGTACGCTGCGCTAAGTGGCAGAAAATACGCCTCCAAAAAAAAAAAACTTTTTAAAACGTAATTAAATAGTTGGAAGATTGCTCTTTAAGCAAAAATCATTTCCAAATTCCCAATTGATACCCAATTGATATAAAGAGGTGAAAATATTACATTTAGTCCACTATTCAAATTACAAAATATATAAATTTATTTGAATGCAATGAAAGGAACAGTACTTTTTTAAAGGTTTAGAGATTTTTTAATTTTTAAATTATTTTTCAATATCGTGGTTTTTCAGAAGCAGGCACTACATGGAAAAACTTATAAAGAATAGTTAAAGAAATTCATTACTAGAATCTAGAATCAAGTGGAGGCTTATTCAGTGACCAAAAAAAAAAAAATATATACACAGACATTGAGTTATGCAGACCTAGAAGGCCCCTCGTAGCTTTAAATTTCGTTGGACATAATTTATTTTTGGGATTTAACGTAATGAAATTTTTATAGTTTTATTTTATTATGTTAATTTAAAAGCTTTAAATATTTTACTGTAACCACGCCCATATTGTTCAATAAAATAATTTGCTTTCACTTTTTATGAAAGGCTTAAAATTTAAACAATGTAACCCAAGAGACGACGCCCTTTAAACCTTAAATTTCTGTTAAATCAATAAAAAAAAAAATAATAAAAATATAAAAAAGAAATTTAAAAAGTTATATCGATATCTAAAAGTGAATATGAAAAAAAAATTTTGTCACATTTAGAATCAAGTGAACTTGGTATAGAAATTTTAAGGGCCTCGTAGGCAGTAAATGTTATGTAATTTTTCTACTTAAAATTTCAGCGAAATGTATCTCATTTCATAATAGAAATGATTAACAATAATCATTAGCTGCTTTCTCTTCATTTACCTCAACATTTTCGTAAAAAAAAATATTATGAAAATAAAATATAAAATAAAAAAAAAAATCACAAGATTTAACTTGCCAAAGCATTTAACATTCTCATATGCTCATATATGTATTTTAAATTATATATATTATATATATATATATATATATATATATATATATATATAAACTTTTCACTTTTAGTTAAATGTCTAAATTCAGGGTTTTCTATTTATACGAGGCCAATTTCGTTGGAACAAAAAAAAAAAAAAAAGAAAATTTTCTTGCCAAAATAAAAGTAAAGCAGATAAAAAAAAAAAAGTAAATAAGAACTTTATAATCGGTCAGGACCGACTCTTAATTATCTAGCACCAGTCACTTTAGGCAAATTGACTAAAAAAGTCAAATAAATGAACTACAAATCAATGAAGTAAAAAATTGTTTCAATTTTAATTACTGGAAACTTATGTGAGGGGCTTTATCAAAATTTTTTTTTTTCAAATTATGTCAAAATAAAAAAAAATATCAATTTTTATCAAATTATAAATTTTAGCCATATAATAATTTTCTTTTAAAAAATTTTTTATATGGGAAAAGGATGTAAATGGTAAATGGTTCAATCTGAATCAAATTTTATTTTTCATGTTAAAATGAAGTAATCTATTAATTTTCGTTAATATTTATACAAAATTGTAACTTTTTTCATATAGCATTTTTTTTTTTTTAGAAGGCCCTTAAATGGGTCATGCTCCTAAATATTGTCTGATTTTAACCATCATCAACAAAAATTACAAACTGTAATTTGAAAGAGCTTGAAAGCAAATTTACAAATTTACCGTTGGCTAAACATTAAATGGACAGACAGCCAGACAAACAGACAGGCAGCCAAACAAGCTTAAATCGTATCAGAAAAAGATTCTGAGACAATCGGCTTAATAAAAGGTGAGTCCTTGTTTTTAGCACAAATGTAAGTGTAAGGTAAAATAAAAGTAAAAAAAAAAGTAAAAAAAAAGTAAAAAAAAAAAGGTAAAAAAAAAGTTTATATCAAAGAGAAATTTCATTTTTTTTTTGTTTATGGCAGAAACAGCCATAAAATCAAAGGAAACATAAAACAAAATGAAATGAAAAACTGAAATTCAATGGGAAAATAGAAAATAGAAAAAAAAATTTATATTGCGCTATTAAAGCAAGTACATTTGTGTATCCAAAAAAAAAAAAAGAAAAAAAAAAAGGAAAAAAAATTTTCAGCAAAAAAAAAAACTTTTATTTCAAAAGTTATGTCTAAAAAATAAATAAATATTTTTTAATAAGTCCTTTGCAAAAAAAAAAAAAAATTTTAATTAAGTTCTTTTGATGTTTGCAGTCAGAAGATATCTAAGGCTGGACCAGGTTCTATCATAAAAAATTTTACTCATATATATATATATTTATAATTTATTTCTAATATTTTGAAAAAAAAATTTTCAATGTTCATATTATTAGAAAATATTTTAAAATGTTAACGAAACTCATATGAACTGAATTTCATTAGATTTTCTCATTATACTTAATTTTTAAGTGATATGTAGAAAATGTAATTGAAGAAATACAAGAAATGAATAAAAATGTAAAATGAAATGAAAATACAAAAAATTGAAGGAAGGAAGGAAAATTCTGCATTGCCTGCAGTAATTTCTTAATTAGTTTTAACATTTTTCTACTTTCTCCTCAATTTCTCTACCCACAATTTTGCTATAACATTTCTCTAAATGTTGCTTTTAGCTAAGTAACCAACTAACTTCCTAATATCCTTTATATCCTTTATATCCTTTATATCCTTTATATCCTTTATATCCTTTTTATTATTATCTTTTAACATTAGACAGATTTAGTTTTATAATTTATTTGTTTAAAATGCAGCAAACCGAAACATAAAATATAAAACATGAAATATGGAACTGGAACATGGTATATGAAATTGTGAAGGCGTTTATATAGAGTTTGGCAAGAGATGATTTTAATTTGCAAAATTTTGTTATAAATTATTTAAAATTAATATAAAAAAAAATTTTCTATTAACTGAAAATAATTTAATAAACTTTTTAGAATAAAATTTATGCATATATTCTGAAATTTTGAATTGTACTCATCTAGATCTTAAGAAAGTGCCCAGTAATGGTAATGCATTTACCAACTAAAAATTTTTTTTTGTGAACCCCTAAGTTTTACCTTCAATATCTATAGGTTTGGAAATCTTAAAAATATAACGATTCTTAATGAGAACTAAGAATGGACCATATCGATTAAAAAATTTGCCAATTGAATTTGAAAATTAAAATTTGAAAATTTTTTAATGATAATTAATGGCACATTAATAAATAATGAACTAGTTCGGTCAGTTCGATAGTTTGTGTATTAAACCCAATTTATAAGATTATGGCAAAATCATGAAAATAAATCGATCTCAACTCATGGTTTCTTTAATAAAGTAAAGAGAGCAATTTTTAAACTTTCTTCTAATTTCCCATTTACTAAAACCACCATTCAATAATTGAAGGTACATTCACTTTCCTATTATGTTTGTATTTCTTAGAAGGAAGCTTTGTAAATCGTATAAAATGAAATATATTTTTGATTAACATTAAAAACTGTATCGATTTAGATGTTACTGGACATCTGGATGTCTGTATTGTTGTAAACATTATTTTGATTGTAAAATTTGAGATATTAAGCTTAAAGTTGGCAGAGTTATTGGCAGTTCATGTAAAATCGATCGAAGGACACGCCAATAGTGCAACTTTAAGTAAGACCAACTCATTTATTTAAGCAAAATTTTATAGTTTTAACTCATCATCTGTGAACTTATCATCTGCAAAAGTTAGAAAATTGAAGTAAGGAGGCTGGCTATTGGTCCCCAATGCCATGTATCGCTTATGCGAAATTTTACACTACTAAATTTTCATTTTTTTTTTTTTTTGTTCATGTTTCCTATTTACTCCTAAACAACTGGATAAGGTTCTGAATTGTAATACCATGGTAGATAGATACCCAAAATTTGGCCCTAGCTAAATATAATTTTGAAATAAAGTTTGAATAAAATGTCAAATAGGAGGAATAATGAGACTGGAAAGTGCTTGTTATTGTTGCTGGTACTAACTCTTCCGTACTCTTCAATTGTTATATTATTGTTGTTGTTAGATGAAATTTCACTTTTTATTAGGTTTCTTTAATTTTTCCCATAAAAGACATTATCGCCTTAATC
The DNA here is from genome assembly GCA_023089585.1 of Melophagus ovinus. Classification (NCBI taxonomy): domain Eukaryota; kingdom Metazoa; phylum Arthropoda; class Insecta; order Diptera; family Hippoboscidae; genus Melophagus; species Melophagus ovinus. Next base: position 23,708,759 of record JAKKIB010000174.1, on the reverse strand, counting down.
GATCATAAGTCCACACCATACATGACTTGTATGCAGATGTTTATACCTCCCAAGAGAAGTTGAAGTAGACTCTTTTTTTTTTTTTTTTTATTATACCAATCGTCTCAAAATCACTTTCTAATTCCATTTAAGTCTGTCTGTCTATACGTTTTATATCTGCCTATGTCAAATTTTTATTAGGCTACAAGTCGCAATTTTTGAAATACTTTAATTACATATAATACATGGAGGCATTTTGGTCCAGAAATGGAACCTTTTGAAAATGTTTAAAATCGGACCATTATTTTGTCTGAATGAACGAAAAGTGGTCTCTCATATGGACAAAAAAAAAAAATCACAATTTTTTTATACATTTTAATAATTCTATTTTAAATCTAGATCGATCTATTTTTGCCACCAACTCATATAAAAGGCGTTTTTCGAAAAAAAGTTTTTATATGAACGAAAACTTTAATTTTAAATATATTTTATAGAAAATTGGTAATTTATTTTTATTTTGACCATAAAAATTTGGTCCATATGGACCAGTATTTCGTTAAACTCTTAAATCTTCAACTTTAGACCTTTTCTTAACTATTACATTAAATTGTGTAATCTATTTTAGTCCATGAAATACAAGATCCCTCATTTTTCAAATAGTTGCAAATTCTCAAATATTTACTTTAAAATAGATCAAATTTTACATTTCCAAATTTATACATAACTTAATAGATTTAACAAAGCAAAAGTAATTTTAATCGGTTCAGACAAGTGTAGACGGCTTAAATAGTTGGAATGGACTATTAACTAAAGCATGCCTTTTTTTTTTTTTTTTTATAAAGAAACGCCCAAAAATTTTGTTAATATTTCCTTATAAAAATATTTTGCAAAATAAGTTGCCAAACTATTATGACCTTGACCAAAATTTTTCTAAGCATTTTTAAGCTAAACCTCGCATACAATTTGAATTTCATCCAAATAGCTCAAAAATTGCTACCTGTACTTTAATAAAAATTTATGTGGACAGACAGATAGACAAACACATACATTGTACCGCAAATGTTTAAAAAATGATTTTAAAGGGTACCAAAATTTTATATAAAGATCTAATATATCAAAAACATGGTAACAGTTTGTTTTAAAAATAAACGATTTTAGTCATTTTTATTAACTTTGATGCTGAAGTTAAATTATACAAGATACCAAATTTCATATAAGTAACACAAATTAAGGGCTGTATCTTGTACCTTAACCTAAATGGATTGCAGATATTATTGAAAAATTTGCAACAAATAAACAAAATTTTTAGCTAAGCAAAATAATAATTTTAAAAATAATTTTATATGAAATCTTAATTATGGAAAAGATTTAATCCTTATAATCCTTATAATAGCAAAGGGATATGTTTCTAAAATTAACTAAAACCAAATACTTAGAATATCAATAAAACACAATTAGCTAATTAAATGCCAAAATATGGGGCCTAATTTTTAAAAGTTTATAAAACTTAGGGGCCATCTAAAAATATTTAATAAAAAATTATCCTTAAAGGCAAAGAAACAACAAAGCAAAATTATGTGCCCTAATTAGAGCTGTAAAATGATTTCAAAATTATTTTTAATACTGGATATATATATATATATATAATATATATATATATATTATATTTTTTTATCTAGGTAAAAATTTCAATGGAATATTCTTGTAAAAATTTGAAATTTGCTTTTTGTCCTCCAAGAGTTACTGTCTCTTGTCCATTTTGAAATTAATCCAAAATAGACAGCAAGCAACCGATATTACAGGCCATCATCATCATGTTTTTTTTTTAAAAATATATAAAATTTTAGGCCATAAATGAATTCAATAAATAATTTTTCAAATTTATAAAACAAATTTCTATTAATTATGCCATACAAAATGAAAAGCCTTAATATAACACACTTTTATTTTTTATAATAAGATATATTTCAATTTAATTGGTTGATTGATTTTGTTTTGTTGTAAATAACAACAACATCAACTATTTACATACAATTTATTTATTTACAAAGCATTATAAGTTGACTAAATTACAACTTAGATTTTATTGTACAAAAAAATACAATACAATAAAATAATTATAATTATAATTATAATTATAATTATAATAATAATGATAATTATAATGTTAATAATGATGTTAATAATTTTTAGTAATTATTACTTAAAGCTACATTTATTTATAACCCTTTTTGTTGCTATTGCTGTTACTTATACTGTTCTACTTCTTCTTCTTCTTCTTTTTCTTCTTTTTCTTTTTCTTTTTCTTTTTTCTTTTTATAATGTACATAAATTATATAAAAATATTATTATAAGTGATCCAAAGTTTATGGGCCGTATTATGCTACAAAATTTCGTTTATTTATAATCAACTTGTTCAAACAATAAAATGACAAAGATAGATGAATGAATTTTAGTAAACTTTTGAAAATTTTGCAACTGAAGATAACTTAATGACTTTACAAAAAAAAAAACATTTTCCATACATTTGACATTATATTAGAGTTTGCTGTAAAACTTTTTTTAAAGCTGCCTAATTTCAATTAAATCCTTTTACCCTTTACCTAAACTCTAAGAAAATATTTAACGAAAAATTAAATTTAATTAAATAAACTTACAAATTGTTTTAGGCTGCTAATTAATAGTAATAAAAGAAAAATCCAGTATTTAGATTCTATTTAAATATTATTTTTTTTTATGAAGGTACATTTGTAGCAGAAAATGATGAAATGTCTCAGCTCTGGTGGCTAAACGAATGTTACATTAAGTAACAAGAAACAAGAAGTGAAAAAAAAAAATTAAATTAAAAAAAATTAAATAAAAAATCCATTTATAAAAAGTAGATTTTTTTTTTTCAAAACAAAATTCAATTGAATTGGAATTTATTTTTTAGATCTTTTAATTTATTTACATTTTTTTACATTTTTAAATGTAATTTATAAAAAAAGTGGAAAATAAATAATATTCATATAAAATTATATTTATTAATACAAAATATTTGAGCAATAACAAATTTGATGAATTTCATTGAAAAAGCATAAAAATTTTTTTTTTTGAAAAAGCAAAATATAACACTTTTTTTTGAAGATTTTACATAAACGTAATAAAGAATTTTTACATGTAATGTAAATTTTTTTTACATGTAAACGCTTTCTATGCCTAAGAAAAAAATTTCATTTTGTTTATTTTACATTTTCGCTTTACTTTTTTCTTTTTCTTTAACGGGTTTTTTGGTTATTGGATTTAAGAACAATAGAATTAAAAATTTATTTATATATTTTGTGTATACAGAAATCTATGTACATATTTTTATTATATACAATAAAATCAAAAAAAAAAAAAAATCAAAATTTTTTCATATAATTTGTCTCAATCTTCTTCTTTTGTCTTTACCAACTTCATATAATGTAGATCCAATTGTGAAAGAATAATAAATTAATATAAGGATAGAGAAGGACTTTATAATCGATATATAATCGATAAGCATAATCTACATGGGTTTATCGATAATCAAAGCTTATGAAATGAAATGTTTTTTTTTTTTTTTTTTTTTTTAACTTTAAAATTTACAAGGTTACTTTAAAGAACCGAAAACTGCTTCCAAAATTCTAGTTATGGAATTTATATATCGAAAATATACCCACCTATATTTTTTGTTATTTAAAGAGTAAAAATTTTTGTATCCCATAAAATAATTGATGTGATTAATATTCAAACAATGGAACTATAATTGGATCTATATATGGATTTGATAATAATTTACAGGGGCTATGATCAAGTTATCCGATTTCAATCATTTTCAAAAAATCTTAACGTGCTTAACTTAAGCCCTTTTAAGATTCATTTATGGCTTGGTAGGACATTAAATGGTCAAGCAAATTGAAAATAATTTAATGAATGAGTTTAGGAAAGAGGAAAAAACCAAAAACAATTTATTTGGAATGGACTATTGACACTAGTTTTAAGTTTGCATTGATTTCTGTTTGTTAAGCTGATTATTCAGATTTTTATCTTCTTCTATATGTTGACCGTTACGCCTTTGTGATACTAGATAATTTTTATTTATAATATCATTTTTGTAAGATGAATTATTATCATTGGCATGATCATCATCTGTTTCAACATCAATGGCGGTATCTTCAGCCTCCGATTCATCTTGATGTCCACCATTTCTCATTGATGTTTGTAGTAGTGAATTTGATGGTTGGATAGATGGCGGCGGTAATACTTGATCTAAACGCATTAAATGATGATGTGAAGATGCTGATAATGATGATGATAATGAGGCAGGTGGTTCACGTCCACTGGTATTGGGTGTACTAGCAACAGCAGCAGCTGCAACTGCTGCTGCTGTTAGACACCCCACGCCCTATACTAACGACGATAATGGCGGACGTGGTGGACTTGAATTACGTGCAGCAGCTGCCGCATAATATTGCATTGTATGTGGATGTGGCGGTGGTGGTGGTACAAAGCTGGTTGCACCGCCATCATGATATAAAACTGGTACCCGAACAAGCCTTTGAGCTGCATGGGCCATATTAGCCATATTAGCGGCTTCTAATTCAGCCGCTAATTGTCTTTTCCATTTATTGCGACGATTTTGAAACCATATTTTCACTTGAGTTTCAGTTAAGCGTAATGATGCAGCCAAACCGGCTCGTTCCGATGAACTTAAATAACGTTTTAAATCGAATGTTGATTCTAATTGAAATACTTGGGCCCTGGAGAATACCGTACGTGTTTTCTTTTTACGTTTCGTTTGATGGGTTTCACCTTGCGGCGAAGAACTATCCGATGGTCCATCTGTGCCATCATCTTCTTCAATAATCTCTTCACCATCATCATCTGATTCATTCGAACTATTTGGCAATATATAATTGGCATTTGTATGCATCGTTGAGTGTGTATGATTGTTATTATTGTTACTATTATTTGTTGAAGCTATTATTGACAAATGGCCATGCGTCATTTGATGTGTATGATGACCATGCAACGTTGTACCAATGTTATGATGATAAGTGCCATGATGAGGTGATGCCGATAATTTTGTGCTATTACCATTTGTTTGGCATACATTATTATTATTATTATTATTACCGCCATTACCCGCATGAGTATTATTATGATTGGGACTCAATGATGTAGGTGATGAAGGATTTTCTGTTGTATTTGTTGATGAACTATCTGTAAATATATGAAAAACGAAAAAGAAAAATACAACAAATTCAAAAAATATTATTCACATTTTTTTCATCATTACCAACATTAATAACAACAACAAAAACAATAACAAAAATAATAATAATAATAAAATTATATAAAATCTTATTAAATTTTTATATCTTTTTAAATCAAAGTCTATATAACGGCAAAATTGTTCATAGATTTTCTAGATAATATCAGACAGATTTGCTTTTACTTTGTCAATGACTTAACATTATTCCATGTAAATTTTTGTATTGATTTATTTTACATATATATTTTACATATATATATTTATACAATACTATAATAGAAATTTTAATGTTTTTTTATGTTTTTATATATATAAAAGATACATATATATTATACATAACTGGGCGTGACCTTAAACTCTAACTCAATCATAACTACTTTACCATACTGCGCAATCTCAGACAATCAACAAACTCAATTAATTGAGAGAATCTCAACAGTGAGCATATATACATATACAAACAGACAGAGTACTAATAATACCTAACTATTCTAACATCCTAAGTTAAATGCAAAACCATCAAGAGAAGAATTTTTTTATAATGATTTCTGTTGTATAAACATTTCCCCTATGAAAATATAAACATTCATACATTAAAATATAACTGTACAATGTAACTGTAATATGACAATAATATAACTGTAATATGTGTAAATATATACATATATATATTATGTGATAAGATATTTTACATATAAAATTAAAAAAAATTTCTATGAGCATTTTCCTAATTTTCTACTTCGTAGTTTCATTTCTTTACATAAATTTAATAGTCTAGCAGGCCGTAAAAAAACGAAAGAAACAGTTCTAAAACAGCAGAGAACAAAACAATAAAAAAAAAGCAGAAAAATAAGCAAAACTAACAAAATAAAATGGTGTTTAAGCAAAAACAATTGTTAACACCATAATTTTATCGCTGTCGGTGTAATAATTGTTGGCTATTTTGATGTATTAAATTTTTTCTACTTATTTTCTCATAAAATTCATATATATAAGCACATAAAATATACTTAAAATAAATATGAATTATAAAATAAGTTAGAAAATTATGTTTGGTTCGGTCAAATCTTGGATACACACCATCCAAACCCAAACACTATAAAATTACGAGAGCCTGTTTAAGTTTCTCAGTAAAAAAGTAAAAACTTTAATATTGTACAATTTCGCGTAGGCGTGACATATATGTCACTCGCATAACGAGTACTGTGAACTAATAACTTTTTCATTTGTACAAAATTTATGCTCTCTACACTTTGGAGTTTGCAAATAATGAACAAAAAACCATAAAATTTTGCTTAAAAGAACTGAGTTGTTCTCAATTTACATTGAGAACCGGTCCTTTAACCGGTTTTGCCCAAATTCAATATCAATTTGTCTGCAAGAACTTCCAATATTTTCGCCAGATTTGTCTGGCGAAAATGCGGCTAGGAGAATATTTAGAACAGACAAACACCCAGACGGATAGAGGGATAAACATGTCTAAATCGATTCAAAATTTGATGCTGATCAAGAATACACTTTGTAGGGTCTGCAATGCTTCCTTCTAGGCATTACAAATGTTATAACAAATGAAATGTACCCCCATGTTTGGGTGGATATAAAAAGGCTGGCAACAATAATAAAAGCACTTTAAGAAGAATTCCAGCAGCAACAATAACAAGAAATGCATGCAAATATTTGACTTATTAAATGGAATGTAAATGAAAAAAAGAGTGTTAAATACAGAAATGTATATTAAGAAAAAAAAAGAAGAAGAAGAAGATATTGCATGCACAAATAACGGGAATTCATATATTTTGTTCTAGTTTTACGTATTTTCTTTCTTTTACTAATATGCATTTTCTTTTTATTATTGTTATTGCTTTCACTTTTAATTCCATCTTTATTGTTGCATTTTTCTTTTCTTTTCTTTTCTTTTTTTGTTTTTTTTTTTTTTTTTGTTTAATCCAAATGCAATAAACTATTTGTTTAATTGCACATTCCTTGATGGAAATTTTCGATATGTATGGTATGTGTGCATGTATATGTTATAGGAATTTATTTAAATCGGATTTATACGAATAAATTCAATTGAAATTGAATTTGTATCAACTTGTGTTAATATAAAGAAACCAATTAACTAAAAAGACTTAAGAAAGCAAAACAACAAAGCAAAAACAACAAATATAGAAAAAGATGAAATAACAAATAAAACAAATAAGAAAATTATATTAAGCTGTGGCTGAACCTTGAATACCCAACACTGAAACCGTAAAATATTATGATACAGAGACTGCTTGAATTTTTGAGTAATAATTTTGTGAGGGAGAAAGTCACAAATTCATTTTCTCCCATATTTTTACCTTAACCAACACTACACTTGTATTTACAACATTCATAATACTGTTACAAATATTAAGAAAAGAGGAGAGGAAAGAAAAGGAGAAAACCGAGGTAAGTTCGGGAGTAGAATAACCGAAAACAGTCAATCGAGCATGGATCAGCGTTAAAGAAGGAATCAAGGGAAGAGAAACAAGCGGAGAAAATATAATTAAATTTATAATCAACTAAAACAAAAGACAAGAGAGATAAAGGAGTATCGCACTGAAACACCCCGGGAACAATAAGCTACCCCAGCAAAACATAATCAGCAAAATTCTGATTCTTTACAATTTGAAAGCAGAAATATAAAGTAACAAAAATTAGGAAATTTTGGTTATGTACAATTTCATGTAGGCGTGACTGATTTAACTTATTTTTTAAAATGCATTTCAGATTAATGGCTTTAATATTGGTGCAAAATTTTAGCTTTTTAGGTTTTGTCTTTTGCGAGTAACGGACGAAAAACTACCAAATTATGTTTTAAGAAACAAAAGTGCTTTCAGTTTGTGTCACACTATGGGCGTGTCCATCGACCAAGTTTTTCCATTTTCAATACTAATCTTCATGTAAGAATTTCCGATGTGCCGTTGATAAATTTGAATACGATGTCGTAGTTTTTACAACCAGTTTTTACAATGTTTACAACACTTATACAGACAGACGGACAAAAAATCGACTTGGAAGCTAATCTGATATATAAACTAAAGTTTATTTTCGATGCTCTCTTCCAGATGTTACAAAACATTGTGGCACAATAAGTATGCCCCCCAACTTCTGGATGTTGAAACACAAAAACAACAAGTCATATTAAAATAGAATTAAACAGAAATAATAACAAAAGAGAATAGAGTTACTAGTTACAATTACAACAATAACAAAAAGAAGAACAACAACAAAAATAAAGAAACTTACTAAATAACTGTTATTTAATGTTATGTCGTAAATGCGTTGTATTTATAAGCTTTCTTAAGTTCAATGCGAAATTTAAATCTATAGAGATATACGATTTTATTTACACATCCGTTTTTTATATGCTTACGTATATGTACATGTAAATGTATATGTAAAAGCATATGTGCATATTTAAATACTCTTACGTAAAACTCTCTCAGTCATTGAAAAGAGAATGCGATACGAAAAGTGTAATGCGTATCAAATAAATTGATACTTCATTGTTTCAGGTATAAAAACATTTTTTTTCTTTTTTTTTAATCTTTCTATAATTTTTCATTGTATGTTAAAAGTATTTGCGCAGAGAGCAGTTAGTTCTTTTAGATCTATCATTTTGTAACGTATATTCATTAAAATTTTTTTAAAGAGTGTGTCGGTTGCTCTCCCCGTTCTAGTATTTTTTATTTTTTTAGCAATTTGAGCATTTTGATTGAAATTTTTTTTATAACGGCAAATGTGCCTCCTAAAGATGAACTCTATTAAAAATTACGAAAGAATTGTACATGTAGCATCTTAATCTTTAAAATTGATTTTTTTTAACTTAAGGGTATTTGAGTTTTAACGCATTATTGGAATTTTAAATTAATTAAGAAAGTGATTTTCTCATTGCTCTTTGCAAATATGATTTACTTTTACTTTACCTACTTTTCAAAGTTGGTAAGGCATTTAATTTTCAACTTTCAATTTTTTCACAGGATTTTGAAAAGTTTTCTGCTGCTTTATGATTTCTTAATTTAGTTGAACAATATGATTAAATTTCCCAATAAATGAAAAGTTTCCAAAAAAAAAATCGCACAAAATTAATCAGCAAAATGATAACTTACAATTCTTAAATTATTAAATATTAATTTGCTAATTTATATTAAAAAAAAAAAAAAAATGAGAAAAATTTGACTACAACAATTTGTAAATTTAGAAATGCCACCACCTACTACAAAATCAGTTATATTGAGCGTAAATCAATCAATTATTCATCCTTTAAAAGTTTATAGATATTTTAAGAAATCTAACCAATTTCTATGAAGCACTAAACAACAAGGCAAACTATTAAATGACACATAGAAATCTGTAAAAAATTTTATAAAGAAGATCGTTTGCATGATTCTTCTAAATATTAACTTTATCATTTCCATCAATAAGCGCCAGAATAAAATATGCTCTATAAACTGAGAATACAAATATAAAGCCCTAGAATGATGAATTTTATCATATAAAATGGGAAGATATTTTATAATGCAATTATAATTTACAGCAATTGCCATTTATAAAGGGGGAAAAAAATTTAAGAGGCACTGTTGTTGTGACATTACAATAATGTTGTATATATATTTTCTTTTAAATATATGAAAATGTCAAATTATCTAGTTAAATGTCAATTATCCTTTAAAGGAATAATAAACACGTTAAGGAAAATGATATAAAACATGTTTATATAATAAAATTTCAATTACAATTACTTACCATGGGTTGGACTATGAAATGGTAATCTTTGGGTTGCCCATGGCCAACCGTTTGGACAGAGTGCTGCATAACGACCTGCTAAAGCGCCCCATTGCGATATAAAACCCAATCTATAATAAAAATATAAAACCACCAAATTTATGAAACATTCAAAGCTATAATAGCAATTACAATAACAACTACATGAACGAACAACTAATAAAATATTTAAATTATTAAAATTATCCACAATTGAATTAAAAAATAATTTTAACTTTAAATTTTGATTACTTTAAATTTGCCTTCATTATAACAAAATTTTTCCCATTCTTTTTTTTTTACTTCTTTTAATATTATACTTAATTTTTTTTTAAGTTTTTGTTGTTGTTGTTGTTGTTGTTGTTATATTAGTAATATATGTATTGAGTATTTGAATGTAAGATATTTATATGAAGTAGAGAAACTTGAAACCCCTTTTTAATTTTAATTTTAATTTTATTATGAATAATTTAATTTTTAAAATTAGTGATACCAGAGTTCTTTTTTTTAAACATTTATAATCTTCATTTAGGTAATTTATAAAACAGCTGTTAAATAAAAAAAGCTACTAAATTTTTTATTATTTATAGATTTTATATTAATTTTGAGTTGGTTTATTAAGTTACTCAGATTTTGATTTAACTTTATCAATCGCTTGAATTTCTCTGAAATTCAAAATTTTTTTGCATTTGTCATTTCATATATAAATCCATGGATTTTTGTTAGCCAAACCTAAAAATTCCATTTATCAAAGATATTTTTAAGGAAATTTTACAAAAATTTTATTCTCATTAACATTTTAGGCCTATAAAATTTTTTTTTTTTGAAAATTTTTAATAAAATCATTCTACTTTTTAGAATTTTTCACATTTTTCATATACCATAAATTTTTTTTACAAAATTTTTTACTTTCAATCGTTTGATTTTTTTATACTACAATAAAAAGTGTAGCGTACTTAAAATTTCACTTTAATGCGCCATATACATTTACATTTATTTTACATATAAAAATCCATAGATAAATCATCCCCAATTTTGAACATTTTTTTTATTAAAAGCCAACAACTTTGAATGTTTTCTATTTTATAAAAAGATTTTTGATTTATTTATTTATTTATAAATTTCTGTTTATCTTTTAAGCAAATCGAATATAAAAACTTTTCACTTATGTAAGAAAATCAAAGGCAGCTAAAAAAAGGTAAAATAATAAAATTGAAGTAAAAATAGGAAAGTTAATAAAAAGATGATTATTTTTGATTTATTTATATGAATGGAATTTTTTGTTGAATAAAATAGAAGACACGTTTAAAAATGAATTAGAATAAGGACTCTTCTCTTGTAATTTTGAAAAAAAGAAAATTTTCGCATTTAACGCTAAAAAGCTATTAACTTAAATTAATAAAGAATAAAGTTGTATCTTTTTCAAATTTCTTTTAGAAATTTTCTTTACTTAACAAACGATTTAACTCCTTCTGATACTCTCTAGCATATATCTACATTGTAAATGAAAAAGATTCCTTTTTTTTTTTTTTTACTCAACTTAATAAAGCACTTAAGTAATTTTCTGATTCTTGTAATGAAAAGAAGACAAATAAAAAAAAAAAAAACTTGTATTTAATATAAAAGACGCAGATTAATTTTGACTGGCCTGGAAGTTTTGATTGCTTCATACTTTTGATAGTCTAGTGATAATTTAAGGGAATTTAAATTTTAAAATTTTAAAATGTACGTTATAATAAGCAATTTGAGCTAAGCACATTTTCTCAAAAAAAAATTTTTTTTAAAGCAATTTAAACGAGTCCAAGTTTCAATGGATCCCATTGGTTATATGAACTTCGAAACTGAAATGCTCAGAGTATATTAAATAAATTGTAATTAAATCAGTACTTGGATCCAAAAACGAAACTTTATTTTGCTTATTATAAAATATTAGATAGATTATAAAATTAAGTTACTTTATTAACAATTTCTGTATAATGAAGATGAAAATTTTAGAATGAATTTTGTATAATTTTTTACATATTCAATTCATTTATTACTAATATAATCGAAAATATACTTAAATTGTACTTCCAAGTACAAGTGTACTTGGAATTTATTAATGTGATTCATAAAAATTAATCATAATTAAATCATTTATTAGTAATTTAATAAACAGGGTCACAATTCTGATTATGGACTTGAACCCTAGAGCTCAACATTTATATAAATTTTTTTTTAATATTAAAAAAAGATAATTTTCAATAAATTTGAGGTGTAGGGACTTTTAATTTCCCTTAAAACTTACAATTTAATGTTTTAAAAATTTTTTAAAAATTATAGAATTTCATTAAAAACCTTTAATAAAATTTTGATTACACCAAATATATTGGCATATGCCTAACGAAAATTATGTTTTTTACATAATCATAAAATCTAGAGGTATAAATTAAAGAGACTTATTAAGCTCGACATCTGACATCTGATATTATGAATCAAAATTTCCATGCCATTATAATGGCATAAGGTATTTCGAAAGCCTAAGCTTAAAGAGTTCCAAATATTTCATTTAATATTTAAGAGAAGCTCATAATAAACATTTTCCGAGTTTCCGAGTTTCCGAGTTTTTTCCCATTTTCTTTTTATAAGAAATTCCAGTAATTGTAACTTGTAACTTATAATTTTGCTTTCGTCATCTTGAACCTTGAATTGCTTGAATTCTTTTTTTTTTTCTATACTTACTTTACATATTTTTTTAAAATTATTATGGATATGATTAACTTTATGTTATTAGGATTTTTTTGGCATCAGAAGTGAAAACCAATTTGAATTTTTTTTTTTTTTTTTTATGAAAATTTCATAAGCATTTTCTGGAAAATAATAAAATTATTAAAAGAAATTAAATACAAAATAAAAAAATAAAATTCTCACAATATATGATGTCATTATGATTGATATAAGAAAGAATTCAACCAGAACTTTATGTTAATGAAATCTGAGAAAAAAAAAAAAAAAAGAAAACAAACCAATAAACACTCTACGGCCCAAAAGGATTTTGTATAGTATTTTGTATAAGCTATTTTAATAAAATAATGTTTAGCAGACTGTTATATTACTTTAACAATAATAATAACAATAACAATAACAATAACAAAAATAACAATAACAAATAAATCTAATAATGACAAAGATATTTGAAATTGAAATCAGTGCAAAAGGTTAGACTAATAATACAAAAGTGTCTTTAAATTACACAATTGCATAAAGGTAAAAAGTAAAAAGAAGAAGCAAAACAAAGAAGAAGATGAAAGTAAAATGTGCAATGCATATGCATTTAGGGGTTGACCAAAAATTCTATAAAATAAAATATCAAAAAAAGACTAAAATTTGCAGTAGCTTTGTTTTTACAAGTTCACCCTGCTTTGATTTTTTTTTTTTTTTTTTTGCTTAAAACTATGAAACTACAAAAAATTGGAAAAGATAATATCTCTTTTAATTGTAACAGTTTTTATTATACATAATCTTGGATTTGTATTCATAAGATACAAGTCATACAAAGTCTAAAGAGTTGCTTAATAAAAAAATCCATCTATCTAAAGTGAGACTTTTTTATGGGTCAAGTGAAATTTTTATGCCAATCAAAGAGTTGAATAATTTTAAGCTAAAAAAAAAAAAGGGGGGGGGGGGCAACTTTATTATAGAATTTATAAAAAAAAAAAATTGGGCAATGTATATCTGTGGAAAAATAAAATTTTTATAAATAAGTAAGTCATGGGAAACTTTACAATTTAAAATTATAAGATTTACACTCACTCACACTTCTCTCTCATTTCTTGTATTCCTTGCCAGTTACTTGATATAGCAAGTGTCATACGTGTAAGGGTCGTATTCTATTTAATAGTTGAATGTAGGGCCATTACAAATAAATCATTTCATTTAAAAGATTTCTTAAAGGATCTAAAAATTATAAAGTCCTTTTGTAATAATAATAATAATAATAATAAAAAAATAATGCAAATTAAAATTCTTTTATTCGTATCAAAATAAGTTGGTTTTTTTTTTGTTTTAAAAAGTTGAATTTTTAAAATTATTTATATAAATGTTATAGCTAAGAATAATGAAAAAATTGAAAAAAATGGAAACAAAATTTTTTTTTTCTTATTATCATGGAAGGAAGTTGTTTATTTAATATAAACATTTTTCAACATTTTTTTTTTGCAATTTTTTTTTTAATTTATTTTTTTTTTATAAACAAAAATCTCTTAATAATGAATTTATTTAATTTAAAAAGGCTATTTATTACTTTAAGGAGTTAATTTCATAAAAAAAAAGAAAATTTAATTATTTTTTTTTTTTACCACTTTTATCATTTTTTACTCTTGACGTCCAAAGATACCTTAATTAAATTTATATAAATCAACATAATCGATTGAATATTTTTAAGGCTTTAGATGAAATGTGTAGCAACAACAAACAACAAACAACAACAAACAACAACAAAAAATACCCAAACGTACAAAATATCTATGATTATTGTTCTTTTTATTGCTATTAAAATTATTGTTGTTGTTGTGTTAGAATTATTCAACTTGTCAGTATAATGATTCTCTTCTAATCAAAAAAAAAAAATATAAAAAATACAAAATGATTTTTTTTTTTTTAGCCTTAAGTGAAATATTGTATACCAATTTGTGTTAAGTGTCATTTTGTGGCGGAAGTTTGGTGGCAATTTTTAATGCAACTAGCAAAACCATAAATAAATAAAAATATCCCTTAAATTTACAGGAAAGGCAAAAAGAAATGATCTACAAAAATGGAAAAATATTGTTTTAATTTTTTCTATATATTTTTTTTTCTTTTATTTTTTTGCTTCCATCAATCATTCCATTCTTACCAACTTTTTTGTTGCTTTTAACCATGTTACTATCTCTAAGAAAAATACAATAAAATGGACCTTAAATAAATTGCATTATGAACTTTGTTTGTGAAAAGTTTGCATCGATGGATAAATCGAAAATTTTTTAAAAGTTTTTTTTTTTTTTTTTTTTTTTAATAAATATTATTTAAATTGGGGCATATATGGCAATGAAAAGATTAGTCAAAAAAAAAAAAAAATTTCATTAATTATTATTAAGCTCAAGAATTATGATGTTGCTTTAAGAAGAAAGGTCCAGAGCAATGGGTCAGATTGTAATCAAAACTAATTTCACATTTATAATAATTTTTATTTAAAAAAAAAAAACTTATAAAAAATCACATTTTCAAAACGAATTTTCAATTTATATTTAAAACGAGTATATGGGCCCCATTTTTTTTTTAAAGGAAAATCATTTTCAAAAGACAACATAGTTCTAATCTTAGCCAAAGCCACTTTCGAGTATTTTATATATAAAATTTCATTCAAATAGTTTTAAAATTGAGCCAGATGGACAGACAGGTTAGATGGATAGTAGGACATGTCAAATCTAAACAGGAAATAACCCTAAATTGATCCTTATAATAAAAGTTGCCTTTAACTCAACTCTTCTTTAAAATACCCTGTACCTTAAGTGATTCAAATGAAGTGAAAAGTGGAAAAAGGCCTGAGGTAAAAAAATTTTTATGGCTTGTTATCGACATGTGGCCAATATAAAATATTTATAAATGTTAAGTAATTTTTCAATTTTGTTCTCTCAAGATTTTCATTTGTATTTTTAAAATTTTTACTTTACAATTAATTACCCTCATTTACATGATTCTTAGGGTTTTATAAGATTAAAATTTCTTTATTATTTTACTTGATTAATTATTTGAATGTAACTCATATAATTTCAATTTGCATTCATTCATTCATCTCTAAAAAAAAAAAAAAAAAAATATTAACTGTCTAATGAGTTGATTTATTTCCTGGCGATTATTTAACATTTTTCTTATTGACATTTTATTTCTAATATAATTTTCCAATTTTTTTTTTTTTTTTTTTGAATTTCTATTTTCTATTTTCTATTAGCCTTTAACAAAATCTTACTCCAACTGAGCCGCACAAAAGTTTATACCACAAAGAGTCTCCCTTGTTCTTGGTTTAAGACATTAACCACAATTTTTATAACAAAAAAAAAAAAAAAAAAAAAAAAACAAAAAAAAATGTTCTTGCATAAAGATTTTATATTTAATTATTTATTTTATATAAATTTTCTTTCAGCATAATATTTTGTTTACATTGTTGCTATATTGAAATTGTTGCAATGGTGCATTAAGCACGCTTCATTGCACATTAATAATAATAATAATTTTATAATCTTTAGTTTTATAAATTGGTATTGAAATTAATGTAATATATAATTTGAACAACAATAAAAATTATTTTATAAATATAAACCCATATGTTGAAATAATAATAATAATCTATTTTCTAGATTTTTAATTTTCTAAAAAATTTTTTTTTTAGATTTTTAAAATTTTAATATACAAAAATCCTTATTAATAAATAAAATTTTCTTAGTGATCTTATTACATTTCGAGATTAAATTGATATCTTGCAATATGGCAAATTTTTTTTTTAGGGCTTCTTCTTTCATTTTATACCACACTCATCTTATACTCAAGGGTTTTTATTAATACCTACCATAAAATGGCTCAGTATTGTCATTGTGTAAATTGAAAAGCTTAAATTTTGAAATTTTTTTTTATTATTCATAAAATATTTAATTTTATAAAAAAAAAGGGCCTTAACTTAAAAAAAAAAAATATCAATTAAAATTTATATAATAAAGGAAATTTCTAATAAAAAAATTTAAAGGTTAATTCAAAATTTGTGCTACGCTAAAATGATAAATTACAATTCTCAATGGAGCTTATTGACCATTCTCAATAATTTTTTGTCTATATGATCATTAAAATTAATGATTAAAATTTATCTAAACAAAACAATAATTTTTAGTTCAACTCTTAAATGAACTTAAACTTTTTGTAAGCATTTCATTTAAAAATATCATCAATTAAAAAAAAAAAGGATCTTAGATAACAAAAGTAAACCATGTAAAAATTATCAATGAATTTTTTTATGAATTTTTTATAACGAATTTTTTTTTTACGTATGATATATAAAAAAAATTTTTTTTTTTAGATAATAATTAAATGATTATTAAATGAACAGTTTAATAATTTGGCCTTAATCATATGCTAAACTAAATAAAAAAAAAATAAAAAAAAAAAAAAAAAAACAAAAAAAAAAAAAAGAAAAGGATCAATTGAGAAAATTGAGCCTTGAGATAACCTAAAAATATATAAACTGCATTTCAAGATGTTCAAAAAAAAAAAAAAAAAAAAAAAAAAAAAACTACACATAAACGAGTTAATATCGATATAAAGACAAAGTAAGCGCCAAGTAAGTAAATAGATGATGAAAGAGATATTCAATTTAAAAATGAGCGCAATGCAACGCAAACGCAACGAAAAAGCAGGAGGATCATCAGTATTATCAAGATGATGGCTTGCTTTATTCATTAAATGGTTTACTGACTGGTTTACTCATTTTATTATAAATGTTTGTATAGCAAGAATTTCCCTTCTCTTTTAGGTTTACATACCTTTTTTTTTTTTTTGTTCATTTCAATTTTATTTTTTCATTTTTTTTTTTTTTGTTTATTTTTTTTTTTTCATTATATGAATGTATAGCTTACTTTTAGCACTTGGCTGATCGTTATCTACCCACCAGGGATCACGTGCCCATTTGCCTTGTATTGTACAGCACTTTATTGTATTGGATTGCAAGGGCAAAAATTTTTTAGTGACTAATGAAATAAAAATGATCATTTTTTTTCATTTATTATGTTTGTTTCTTTTTAAAGCCAGCATCTAGAGATTGGAGGTATATTCACTTTATCCTTATGTTTGTAACGTTTAGAAGCAAGCATCAGAGACCCTAGAAAATATGGATAAATTCTAAAACGATTTAGACATGTCTGAATGTCTGTCCGTCTGTCCGTCTGTCCGTCTGTCCGTTTGTCCATCGGTAGACTTGTCTGTTATAGACATTCATCTGGTCGTAAAATTTAAGATATCGAGCTTAAATTGGAAGTTCTTACATGCAAATTGGAATTGAAAATGGGTCAAATCGTTTAAACAACAGGCCCATAGTGCAACATAAATTGAGAGCACCTCACTTTTTTTTTTAAAGTAAAATTTCAATTTCATTTCATTTAATTTTCAAGCAAAATTTTATTAATCATCTGCAAACTGCAAAATATAGAAAACTGAAATTTTGCACAAGTAAGCAGTATCCGACATTGGCATGCAATGTCAGATAAGCCTTTACAAAATTTTATAATATCAAACTTTCATTTTTTTTTTATGTTTACATTTTCAATTTACTGAACTGAAAAAACTGCATCGGATTCTTAATCGTACAATATCATGGTGGGTATTCAAAATATAGCGCCAGCTAAATATAATTTTCCTACTTGTTCTTCTTCTTTTCTGTCTTTTATTTATTTATTTATATAAATTTTTTTTTTACTTGTTCAAATTATTTTCGAATTTACGTCTTAATACAAAAAAAAAAAAAAAGAAACAAAAAGAAACAAAAATAAGACCAACAGTGTAACTTTAAGCAAACAAATGAAACAAGTCAAAGAATTATATTTGATTTCGTAACCAGGAATTCAGGCGCTTCATTATACCTAACACGTGTACAGCTAAAATTTACTTAGGAAATTTTAATGATCAATCAATTTTGAGTGAAATAAACGCAAGCGTTAAAGAATTCTCAAATTTTTACCTTATACTTCTATCTATTTGCTTTAGTGTCAATATGCCTTAGCTTGTAAAATCTCTATTAAATGTTAAATCGATATCTAGATCGATGGCTCATTCGCTCAATATCAAAATTTGATTCTTGTACGCAGAATTTTTCAAATGTTATAAACGATTTAATAAAATGCGTATTATTTCAAGTTTTGGTTGGTGCAAAGAGAA
This sequence comes from Melophagus ovinus, assembly GCA_023089585.1. NCBI lineage: Eukaryota > Metazoa > Arthropoda > Insecta > Diptera > Hippoboscidae > Melophagus > Melophagus ovinus. The sequence goes on along the minus strand of JAKKIB010000174.1, from coordinate 23,689,777 downwards.
ACTAAAGTACCCAAGAAATTAAAGCAAAAAAAAAATAAAAATAAAAATAATAATGGAAAAAAAATAATAAACTTTTAAGGTTTTGAATTTATAATTCATCGTTTAATATAATCACCTCTGTTAAGGTAATTTGATCTTTGATTATAACTAAGGGCATAAAACTCATGGCATAATATTGTATCGATACAATGTGTATTCGATTGGTAATGAGAACAGTAGTGTTGATGATGATGGTGGTTGCCGGTGGTGCTGGTGGTTAGTGCTAGTAAACGTTAATGGTGGTGGTAGCTGTTTTATTGGATTGTATTAAATATTGAAAAATATACTTTTAATGAACTAAACTTATTCACCTTTTTGGGTCACTTTATTAATTCTTATTGTTATTATTTTTGCTTACTATAAAGCAATAAATTTTATATTGTAGCATTTATCATTTCAATTTCTAACCGATAGAGACTGATGTAATACTTTCTACAAATACAAATGAATTTATATTAAAACTATTGCTAGAATTAATCATCAGCTGTTGTTAATTTTATATGTATACGCTACATTATATACATTAAATTTATAACGGTACATGTAACAAACGAACAAAGAAAAAGTATTTCGTAGAAATAACTTTACTGATCGGGTTAAAAGCTTTCAAATTTCGTTCGGCAATTTAATGCTTGATCAGGCGTTTAATATGAGCCTTTAAAGTTTTAAATAAAGCGATTTATTTTATGAAATTTTATTCTAAAAATTTTTAGCTAATGGAAAGCAGCCTTAAAATTATTGTTAAAGCTCTGATTTAATATAACGATTAATAAATATTGAGAATTTTTATTAGTTATTTTTATTAGTTAGTTAGGTTTTCTTAATCACACTCTTTTCTCTTCTCTTAAATTATTTGATATAACTTGATAGTAAAGAATATTTAAATGTCGACTTTCACCGTCGTAACATTAGTCTTATTTTCCCTTTTCTTTTTCTTTTTCTTTTTTTTTTTTTTAATTTGTTTTTGCTTTATCTTTAGATTACCAATAATTTTTGTCTAATTGTTTTGAAATTTAATATACCAAAGTATGCGATAACATTATGGCAGAATTTAATGAAAAAAAAAAAAAATCAAAAAAAAATTTTTTCCAAAAAAAAAAGGAAACAAAGAAAAATATAAAACAAAATTGAATGAAATTGGAAAAATTCGCCCTAATTTATGAAAATTGAGACAAAGATTTCAAATTTTGATTACAACTAGAATAAATGTTCAATAATTTCCTTTAATTTTTTTTTTTTTTATTTTTGTTTTTTTGAAATATTATCCACTTGGCTAATCCATGCCAAATAAAATTTAACCAACAATTTTATTTTCAAAAATTTTCTAAATAAATTGACCATAAATGAAACATTTAAATTGTGATTATAGAAAAAAAATACATTTGCCATATAAAAAATTGAAAACGTTTTAGAATCTACATTAGAAAAACCTTTTCAACATCTAACCATTAATTGATACGATTTCATTCAGATAGCATAGCTGCTTAATTTTATTTTATAGTTCAAAATCTTAATAAACTTAGAAGCAAACTCATATTTCACATTTATAGTAAAAATTTAGCTAAATTTATTCTTGAAACTTGTTCATAATGAGCCATAATTTGAATAAATATTGATTTTCCAAATCAGTTTCCATTTTTTTTACATTTTCTTTCAAATTGTTTTTATGAATTATGCAAAAAAAGGAATTGATGCTTTATCAATCTAAATCAGTAAATTAGTGAATCTACTTTTCCATTTAAGTGCAGTGTGTACCTGCCGTGAAGGCTCAAATGCTTGGTAGTCACGTCCCGCAGGGTGCATGCCTACGTCACGACTAGCTTCCAATTTAAAGGCTTAAACTTTGGTATCTAGATTCGGAGCTTTCCCATTACTCCTTGGCTTAGTTTAGTTAGCTCAATAAGCCCACCCAGCTAACCATTTGGAAATGGAGGAAATGAGACCCTACACGACAAGCATATATATATTTGAACAAGCAACGCCCACGATATGGACACCACAGCCCCCACGGATCCAACCTCAATATCACCATAATGGGCTTTATCAAAACAGATAATTCCGTGGTCTCAAATTAAATCTTTGGATCTGATCTAGTGACTCATGATACCCCTAATGGCCGGCATCACCAATGACCATCTCATGAGCCACTCCCAGTTGATCAAGTGCTTCTCGGTACTGGTTGCCCCCAATTTGTTCCATTTAAGTGTGACAACATTAAAGTTACAGGAAGTTAAATAATAAATATAAAAATAAATAGAATAAAATTTAAAAAAACTTAAATTTAACTGAGACTGCAACAGCAATCTTGGATAACCACCATCCACGCTGGTTCACTTTTTTCAGTAAATTTAAGAAAGTAAAAATTTGATATTGTATAAATTCGCGTAGGCGTGACTGATTTAAGTCACTTACCTACAAGCATTGAAAACCAATGGCCTTAATATACGTGAGTCCTTTGTCGTCTGTGACCAATATCATCAAGTTTCGCTTCAAAAAAACTGAGGTGCACTCAATTTACAATACACTCCAACCTATCTCAGGGATTTTCAATATTTCTACTAAATTTGATCATGATATCTCTTTGTTTGAAATCAGGAGAATATTAAAAACACACGGGCCAGAAGACTAAATGGAAAATGATATCTAAATTCGATTCAGAATTTGATGCTGGTTAATAATGCAGACACTTTGCCTTTCTTTTAGATGTTACAAACATAATAACAAAATTAATATACTACCAATCTCTGTATTAGGGGTATAAAAAACCCATGGCGCAATGTGCCAGGGCGTAACCCATGGCACATTAATATGGTTTAAAAAAATCAAGAAAATTAAGACCAAAGTAAAAGTTGTAACTTTTAAAAAAAAAAAAGTCTGGTAAATGATGGGCATTTGAAAAAATATATTGATACGATCTGAATTTTTTATAGACCTTTTTTTCATAATAAACAACTTATAAGTATGCCAAAAATTTGACTATTTTTATCCTGGCGTATATTTTTTTAATGTAAGTCCTTGTAATCTTAAAAATATACCAATTTTACTTGAAACGTTCCCTTTTTTGACCAATATAAACGACTTTTTAGTTTTTTAACAAAAATATTTAGATAAACAAAAGAATCAAGTTAAATCGTTTCCAAATTTAATTAAATTCTTAAAGCAAAATATATTTTACACTGCCTCACATTTCATTCAGATTTACGAAATCTGAAATGGGCCAGAATATTACATTACGCTTAGCAAAAAAATTATCCCAAAATCATTTTCATAGGCTTTAGATTTTTAGATGTTTAAAATTAATTCTCTAAGAGAATGATTTAAAAAAAATTTTTGAGAACTTACCGTGATAGCATGGCTGCATCTTGAGGCCCACCAGCACCTACAGTAACCGGTGGTAAATATGGTATGGGTGTAATTAAATTTGTAGCATTTTTTTTTAACGGCTCATTACGACTTAAAATGCTAGATATTGAAAAGCTGGTGAAACCGTTAGCCGTGGTAACTTTACTATTATTATTATCATTACTAAATATTGAACTATAACTATTTGATGTATTCAAAATTGATGCTGCTGAAGCTGAAGCTGAAGTTGAAGCTGAAGTTGAAGCTGAAGCTGAATGATGATGATGATGACAATGATGATGATGATGATGATATATTTTGATTATTGTCATTGCCATTACAATTATTATTAAATAATTTAGTATGAATATTGTTAGAATTATTATTAATATTATTATGGCTGGAGCGATGATGTATTTGTAAGTCATGACCTTGATTTGTGGTTGATGTAGGAGATTCAGGTGTTTTGGTTGCTTTTGTACCCGTAGGCGTTGGACTTAAACGTTCTAAATTTGTATTGAGTAAATTAGCAGGCGTCGTTGTTGCAACTGAAACCGGATGTAACAAATGCGCCGGATGTGTTAAATGACCAAAACTATGAAGAGCATGATGCAATGCAACCGGATGATTACCACCCAATGTATTAAGAGTTTGTTGCAAATGCTGATGTAACATTGTCGTTGGTACCGTATTTAATGTTGAACCATTATGATAATGATTATTATGAGTTGTATGGGTAGGTGTGGCATGGGCAGGTGTTAATGTATGATACGAATTTGGTGTAGAAGCATCTGCAGAACGGCTTGGTGAATTTGAACAAACTGGACTATCATGTTCATGATCATGATCATGATCATGATCATTACCAATACAATCTGTCGGACTAAGTTCTGGACTACTAACCACACTAACATCAATTTCATGATCTGAAGAAGACATTTTTTGATTTTGAATTTTTTGTTTTTGTTTTTTTTTTTTTTTTTTGTTTTTTTTTTTTGACTAGAGATTTTTTCGAATAGTTTTGCTTAATTATTTGAATTTCTAGATAATTCACACAGAATATTTTCAAATTCTTGAAATTAATGATATTGCTTGCTTTTTAAATTTATTTCATTTTATTATAATAAATAAAATATTTTTATATAAAACATGTCACACATTTGAAAATGAAATTTATTTCACTGTTTTCCAGTTCATTTTTGCTTGCTAATTTTTATTTTAAATGCATTTTTTTTTTGTTTATTTTTTTTTTTTTTTTTGTTTAACAAAAAAAGCAAGAAACAAATGTAAATTAAGATAAATTTTGTACGAAAAAAATTTATGCCTTTTTTTTGTAAAATTTTAAATGGCATCACATTTCACATTGAAAATAAAACTCAATTGTTGCGTTAACACACGTCTAATCAATTTCGTGAGTGTGGCAAATTTAAAATGAAAGTTGCGAAAGTTCTTGTATAATGTAAACGTAATCATAATTGTAACTGTAACTGTAACTGTAACTGTAACTGTAACTGTAACCGTAAACATTAATAGACATTAGCGTCTGCTAACTTGTCTATTAATAAAGTAAAATTTCAGTTTAGAAAATTTTCTAAAAATATATAATTTTTCTATACAAACACACACACACACACATTCACACATATACATACATACATATATACATACATACATAATATATTATATATATATATTATATATATATATATATATGAGTCTATCTATGAATTTGTTTAGCTAATGGCGGTTTTGTGTATAATTTTATTTTTTTTGTTTTTAAAAATCGAGAACTCAAATACGTTCAGTTTCAGTGAATTTTTGTTAGTGATTGTTTCATATTTTCTATTGTTACTCTATCTCAACTTTCTACCTTTACATTCACTTTCACAAGCACAAAGAAAACGTATAAAACAATTTAACCCTCAAACCTGAACTGAACTGAATTGAATTGGACTGAATTGGACTAAATTGGACTGAGCCATAGCAAAAGGATAATAAAATACTATAAATGAGTAAAGCAAAACAAAAACAGAGCAAAATCAGCAGAGCAAACCAGAGCAGAGCAGAGCAGAATAGAAACCAGATGCAATTGTTACAAAAATAGAGAACAACAACAACAACAACAACAACAATAGTAATAATAATAATAATGACACCCATTTCTAATATTATTTTAAATATTATTGAAATTGTTGTACATTTGTAGAATTTTATCTCAATTTGGAATGTGTTAATATGTTTGTCATAATATGATTGCAAACTGTTGGTGGTTGCTTGTTGTTTGGTTGGTCGAAATTTCAAAATTCTTTTAGACTTTGCGCTAAAATGGTTTTCCACAATTTAATAAAATGCTTTCAACTCACACATACACAAACACACACACACATACATACACACACACATACAGATGTTTATAAAAAAAAACACCAACACCCTTGAAATATAACAACATTAAATGCATTATAAGCGACATCAATAAAAAACCAAACAACAAACAAACAGAAAAACAAAACAAAAAGAACAAAAAGAAAAGAAACGAAACGAAAGCAGAAACGCTTATTCTAAATCTTCTGGCTGCTCATACCTCAGTGCTGGTCAGAGGGTGGATTGTCATAGTAGTTATAATATTTGTAATTGTTGTAGTTGTTGTAGGGTAACAAATTATTGCTGGTGGTTGATTCGGTGGATGATTTTTGCAATATTTTTCATTTCTTTCTTTTTTCTTTTTTCTTTTCAGTTTTCTGTTTTCTCCTATTTTTTTTTTTTTCTCTTTTTGGTTTTTTTGCATCAAACAATCAACAAAAATTTCTCTCAATTTCTTTCTCAATATAATACTTTCTCTGCTATATACCTCTTCTCTCACTCTCACTCTCTCTCTCACTTTCTTTCTATCAATGTAGTTATCTATTTGAGCTCTCTGACATTTGTAAATAGTTTGCATAAATAAAAATTTTAAATAGCACTTAAAACAATTTGTGAAACTTTCTTCATTTCATTTTTATACATTTTCCTAAATCAATACTCACTTTGCCAATTCAATAATAATTACATGACAATTCTTTATCTTCTTCTCTTTATTCTAAAACCTTTTTTTTCACTATCACTCAATTTATTAATAATTTTAGGCAACTTCTTGAAAAATCATTTTAAATTTAATTTTTGAAATCAACTTTTTTAAATTTTACTCTAAAAAAAATTTAACTCTAGTTTCGAGTGCCATTTCTGAAATTCAAGCTTCAATTTTATGTAAAAGAATTTTTCTTGGTGTGACTTTCGTCTTCCAGTGGAAACATTTCAAAGTAGCTGCTTTCTTATTTTATCATCAATAAACTTAAATAAGAAGGAATTTTGTACATTTGTTTTGGAGAATGTTTACTGAAGGAATTTCACATCTAAAAAATTTCGATTTAGTAATTTTATGAGTAAAAATATGTCACATTTTTGTTTTTAATCAATTTTCCTTGGTGTTGATGATGAAAATTTACTGAACTATTATTAATTTTATAATCTTTGATTATCACAAATAATCAATTTAAAATAGGCCTGTAATCGCTTAATGTACATGAGCGTAGTTTTATTGAAAAATTACTTCTCCAATGAATTAAAATTTTCTAAATGTTTTATTTTTCCATTTCTTAATTGATTTAAATGAGTCTCCATGCTTGGCCTAATATGGCATCAATTTTTCTTATCTTTGACAAGTATGTCTGTCCAATTAATTTTAGATTAAAGAAGATTTATAGATTTACATTTATAAATTGTAATTGACTTTATGCTAATTAAAGGTGTGACCATGCAAACTTGAAAAGATTATGACCAATCCCATTATAACAGTGTTCACTTATATAAATGAATTAAAAATTAAAATTTATATACTTAGCTTCGTCAATCACTCAAAGAAATTGTAACACAATGAATCGCATCATATTTAATCGTTCAAGAATTATGAGAATTTCTAAGTTTATTAATCGCCATTTAATTGGACCAAGAGAATTCAATTTTTATTTATTTATTTTTTATTTTTATTTTTTTGATTTTAATTGAAAACTCAAAAGAAAAAAATTCAATGCATAAAGAATGATGATCTTATATAGAAGTTGACGATATAATTTTGTAATATTTGAGAAAATTGTTAAGGTCTTCTGAAATGCGGCATTTGGAATCGTATTAAGGCTGATATGAAAAAAAGAGATAGACAATGTTATTTGATATTTAGCTTATATAACTCTATTATTTTACCGTTCTCATTCTTTCTTTCTTTCTTTCTTTCTTTCTCTCTTTTTCACACTCTCTCCCCCCTGCCTTTGATTTTTTCCACCCATCCACACCGTTTCCATTTATTTTACTAAACAAAGCATAGAAATATGGAAGAATTTATAGTGTAACAAAATTAGAGAATTGAGTAAAAGTATAATATTGAATTAAAGGCGTGGCTTGTTAATATTATCCTTAAAATAATAACAGAACAACCAATAGAATTATTTATGTGTACACATATACATATTTATGTACATATATCTAAAGAGAGTAATAAAAGAAAAATGAGTATAAAAGCCATTTGGAATATGAGAGACTTTTTTTTCATGCGCCTAGATTTCTCTCGTTAATTTTAATGCAACACTAAAAACATTAAATAAAGAAAACATTAAAAGAAATTACTTTCTTTTTATCCTCCATATATATAATTTGGCCGACGGTAGGATTGCTACAATGTTTGTTATCCATTAGCAAAATTTATCCAGGAACATTCTTTAAAATTCATGCGCAGTTATATTTAAACTCTTTATAGCATAATACATTTGATATAATATCTCTTTAAGATCTTATACAATACATATCCTTTTATAAGGAGATATCAAAATAAAAAAAAAAGAAAAATATAATGCACACCAGAAAAAATTCAATAGAAAATTATGTAAATTATTGTATGCTAAATATACAAGCGACATATTTCTTTAGATATTTATTTGGATTTCTATGAGTATAAAATAAGGAGAATCATATCTACAACTGAGAAATGCAACAAAAATAAATATAGAGAGACAGAGAGAAAGTGAGAACAAAAGAATGTATATTATGCATGCATACATATACGAAAGCAGCGTTGCATGTGAACGAAAAAAAAAACAGTAAGAGCAGAAAGATGCTTTTTATATGCAATTCCCTTAGCATTAGTGTTGTTGTTGCTGTGCGCTTTTACAGCATTTTCCCCCATTTCATTTTTAATTCTTTTTCTTTTTTTTTCTAATAGTTTTCATCTTTTTCATATTCTTTGTGCAACAGCCACTCATTGTTTTTATTTTTCTTTTTTTTGTAACTTTATAAAATTCAACCATATTTTGTTGAATGCTTTTAACGATCAACACATTTATATGCTGTATAATTGTAGTGGTACATATATTTATATATAAACTTTATATTTGAAAACATTCAAACACAAGCACTTGTCAAAGTTTAAAAAGTTGTCACTTAGCATTTGCCACAATATAATTTCTCCGATTTCTTTTTCTTCGCTATTTTGCATTTTCTATTTCTGTGCGTTAGTTTTTCATTATAGAAAATTTAATTTATTGTAGTGTTGGTGATGCCATCCCTATCAACAATTTTAACGATTCTAATGATTTTAATGATTTTAACGATTTTAGATTTTAGTAAAACAATAAATAATTAAAATACTAAAATATTTATATAAAATTTTATTAGGCAATTTTTTTTTTGTTGTAAATTTATTTTCATATGAACTATTTGAATAAAACTAAATAATTAAATAAATAATTTTATTAAATATCTATAAATGCTTGCGTGAAGATTTTATTTATTTTCTTCTCCTTCTTCTGTTTTGAAAATTGTTTGCTTGTTTTACATGCTACCAAATAAGTTCACTACTACATTTATCTTGTGCCTTAACTTGATCAATTTTTACTCTAATTTGCTGCATTAAAAACTTTTAAAATTACTTATCTTTCAAACATTTGCAATTTCTTTCGTTCTTGCTTTTACTGAAGAAAAATTACTACTCTCTATCTTGAAAATTATATCTGGAAGGAAAATCCATTTAAATTTTACAAAAAAAAAAAAAATGTTTCTGTATAAAACTTTGATGGAAATAAAAAATGAAAAATTGTCTCTTATCATCACTTTTATATTTTAAATTAAACTTTTCATTTTCATGAACGATTTAAATTTGATGGATGTAAACCCATGAATAAACCCCAAGTAAATTGTTAGTATAAATTATATTTGATAAAATTGTTAAGATAAAATGAATTGATATAAGTTTTGTGGGTGGTTCATGAATCACAATAGGATTGTTCTTTAATGTTGGCATGAACTAAAAGAATAAGAATAACAAATGAAACTTTTTATATCTTCATCTTTTAAATACAATTTCTTACAAATATCAAAAATTATTATTACGATATTGCACCATCATTTGCCAAGAAAACTACAAGCATCAGTTGAGTCGTTCCTTTTCTTTTATTTTTATATATATATATATTTTTTTTTGCTTCTTAATCAAGATACATGACTTGTCATAATCTCAAAGTGGTTCAAAATAGGTCTCTTTAAACGCACAGGAATGATCTTCAAATGACTTATAGAATCGATTTAAATGTGTCCATCTATCTGTTATTTCTATTTATTATTTCAATAGTTCCAATTTATGTAACATTTTAATGGTTTTCGCTCATTGCTTCAGATGAAAAAAATTGCTTCAGGAAAAACATTTTAATATGGAAAAAATTTTATTAGAAATTATATCCAAATCTTATTTTTGATCAATTTATCTAAAAATAATCGGATCGTTAAATTTGTTTGATATTTGATATTTTATAACCAATCGCTAGTTAATTCTAACTGATTGGCAAATTCTTTAAATATCTTTTTATCACAACAAACTTTTCATATACTTGGAAAATTCTCATTAATTTTCTATTTTCCATTTTTCACGTTATTAATTTCATGATGAAATTTCTTTATAATTTGATCGTATTACTCCATTAAATCCATTGTATGATAAAAAGTAGTCCATAACTCCGATTTTAGCGTTTTAACGTTTGTTTTATTCGCTTTTGTTGATATTCATATATTTGTTGCATTTATATATGCAACAAATACCGCATTGTTATAAATGACTCTAATTGATGAACGACCACTTGGAGAGTTATCAAATTGTGTATATATATATATATTTTATTTTTTTAGTTTGTATTTTGTTGTTTGTACATTAAATATAGACATACATACATTTGAATTGAATTGTATATATCTAAATGTTAGCCATTTTCATTTCATGATGGCCATTAACACTTTTTTTTTATTGCCTTTTCATCCTTTTAGAATGCTTGGTTTATTTGTTTCCATTTGAATTTACATCTGAACTGTAACAATACAAATTTTCATAGAAAGATTCATTAAATATTTTTTATTCTATCTATTACAAGAAGATGGAGAAGAAGAAGAAAATGTAAAAGAAATAAAAACAAGAGAGCGCAGAGTCGCAAAAAAGCAAAAGCAGAAAATTAGTTTACGAAAAGTTCTAAGTGCTCTTAAAACTATGATTTGTGCTTAAACGTTTCCATTTATTTTACATGAATATGTATGTATATACATACATACATACATACATACATACATACATACATACATATGTTAATATGTATATATACGATACGATAGTGGCATGTGTTCATATGTAAAAATCTAAATACTTTTGCGAGTGTTTAATGTGAGCATTTAAATCTCTGTGGATTTTCACTTTTCATGATAGAGACCATTTTATATATGTTACATGGGGAGATTTTTACAAGAATTCTATATACAAATATACATATACATGCATATGCATGTTGAATAATATAGAAATTGTACTGTTATATAAATATTTATACTACGCAAATTATTTGTTTTTATATAATTTCTTCAGTTCTTCTTACATTTTATGAAATGCCATTTACGAAGGCATAAATTATGCTCTCGTTGATATGCGTATGTATGTGTTGTCATGTGTACATACTTATGCATATTTATGTACACATATTTAAATTTATATCAATGGAGAGATGTTTTCGTTTATGATTGACTAGATGAAAATCAAACGATTTAATTGCACTTAATTAAATTTAGCATAAAATTATTAAAGAGTTTATGAGAAATGTTACAATCACACTGCATTTATTAATTGACGCTTTAAAGAAACTTGCTTAACTTTTCTTAACTTAATTAAGTCTTGGATTCTAAGAATTGCTTTTTGTTTTTTTTTTTTATTTTGATTTATCATTTTCACTATAAAAAAAGAATTAATAAAAAAGCAAAGACGAATTTTCTTTAAATTTGCTTTGATCCATATGCATGCTTTTTAAAGTCATATTAATGACTTAAAATAATCAATAAAAATTTTGGACACAAGTTTCTAGAATAATTTAAATTCAATATTTTAATACTTGTCTGTAGAAAATAAGTCCAACAATAGATATAAAAAGATATAAACATCCCCTTAGCTAACAAGTATATTCAAGGAAACAATTTTCGTAAAATACATTGAGATTGAATTTTGTTTTCTAACCCATAAATTCTAAAAGAATTTAAAGCCCTTAAATGGCAGGACAACTAACTTTGCATTTTTAGATATACATTTATTTGTTATTTTTCTAAAAGCACTTCAATTATTAGAAGAACGCCTTCCCGCTTTAGATAAAGAAAGTTGCTACGGTTTAGTGCCTTGATTTGTAGATCCTGAATCATTGTCATGCCCTTTCATTATTTCATGTTACTTCTATTTTTCTTACCATTCTTATACTTCTACTTCTTGCCCTTTCATTTCACCATTCCCTCAATTATTTGCCACAATATTCTTCTATAATGAAGTTTTTCTTTAAAGCAATTATTTACCTTCTTATATCCAACCGCTCTTAGAAATCTAAAAGCCATAAAAAATAGAAACGATTTAGCTTAAAGTAATGCATTATAATGTGGAGAATTCATTTAGTATTATGCTAATAATGAAATTGAAATTAAAAATTATTTTGCTGAAATCATTCAGTGTAATTTGCAATGTTGTTTTCATATTAAATAATATTAGCCATATGATAATATTATTATTGGAGAAACCAAGTTCATATTATTTTGCGTACATATCTTAAAAATTCCTACATTTATTTATATAACCAGCCTAAAAGCATATAATCCAGATATTTTATATGAAATGGAAAATATGCGAAACAAGAATGAAAAAAAAAGCAAACCAATAATTCCGTTTTCATTTATGGTTTTTTGGTTTTTCTTATTATTATTATTATTATTATTATTATTGTTGTTGTTGTTGTTGCTATTGCTGCTGCTATTGCTATTTATATCATTATTCAATATTTGTAAGAAAGTCATAAAATATTGTGAAAATTGCAATCAGTATAAAGTCCACAATATGTACAATAAATATTCCCCCTTTTGAAACCAATATCGAATATAATAGAGCTATAATAGACTTCGCACTCCAACTAGCTCTTTCCTTCTCTTTTTCTTTACTTTTTTATTTTGTGTTTTCATCTCTACAATAACAATACTTAATAACAGTAATAATAGCGAATGAGTTACTGTTACTTTTGAATTATACCGTTGTATTAACCGTAACGAAAATGAAAAAGAAAAAAACAAAAAAAAAAAAAAAGAAAAATAATGATGACACACTTCTTCTTCTGGTTTTATGTCTTTTTCCCCTTCTACTTTATTTTGTTTGTTAGTTTTCTTTTTTTTTTTTTCGTTCGTTCGCGCATAATATCATTTGAAGAGATTGTAATAAAATTTCCAAAATACAAGGATATTTATAAATAATCTTCTTACGGCATAACATGGAGCCTTATTAACCACAGTCTTTGATTTCATTTTGTTTCCAATTTTTTTGTTTTTGTTTTTTTTTTTTTTTATTTTTTTAGTTGGCCTTCTCTTACATTTTTATGGCTATTTATCGCACATAACGAAATAATCAAATAATCAATTTTAGCCATGTTCATATGTGATGGCAGAACAAAAAAAAATTCAACTTCATATTCAATTTGTTAGTATGAAAAGAACTGTGAGCTTTGTGTATAATAAACCAAATGAGATTTAGAAAAGGTTCAAAAATTAAAGTAAAAGTTAGGTGTGGTAGAGTTAATAAAATCTAAGGAGGAGAGAAAAATTATTTTATAAACAATATGAAGGTGTGAAAGAGAGAGCATAACGGATATTGTTGTTGATGCTTTGCTCATGTAAAAATAAATTAAATATGGGAATTAACGGTACAATAAATGAAAAAATTTTATAGCTGCACTAATCTAACACATTAAATAATAACTAACAAAAATTGCAATCAATTTTATGTATGTTTAATATAAATAAATACAAAATATTCAAATACTTCTTTAACATTTCACATGGCATGGCAAATTTTGAATATTCTAAAGCTTGCTTACATATTTCCTGGAAAAATATGCTGCTTTTCTGCGGTCAACCGATACAAGAGAGAATTACAAAGCAAAACAAAAGCTATTCATATCGAAAATTTTAAATAGGCATAGCCCAATTTAAATTAAATTAAATTTGAAAAATTACTATTTTTTTATCAATAACTTTTTTTTTTATTAACCAAATAATTTAAAGTGAATTTTTATGTAAAACCCCTTAAACGCCTTTGTAATTATTTTATATTAATAAATCTTCAAAATTTATATTTCAAGTGAACTCCAACAACAGGCCATCTAAGTGGTAAACATAATTTAATGTAACTTAAAGCTAAACAAAACCTAAACTTTCTTTAAAAAAAACATGTATATTAATAAAACTTTTGAAAATATGAATATGTTTACTCAATTTTCAGCGTGAGTTGAGTATAAGAACTAAAAGAAACGGCATTTACTTATCAATGAGTGTTAAAGAGCGCCTCTGATTTAACAAGACAATTAGACTTACGTGAATTACTGTTATGTTTTTTTATGAATTCTACTGTTAGTTTTATTTTTTTTTTTTTTAATTTTTATGTACTTTTTTTATAATTTACACACTAACACATACAATTTATATGCAAAAATTTAACATTTGAAATATTATTCTCATTGATGCTATTGATGATGTTGCTATTTATGTATTTACTTTACTTTATAATCTGTTTCATTCGGCACAGCGGGTGGCCTATCTCTATCTTTTTATTTTTATTTGCCTTACTTTTCAATTATTTAGTTGAATTGCATTAAATTGAATTGTATAAATTCTGTGGTAGCTTTACCACACGCTGCGTCTAACATTTACAAGCAACACAAAACAAAACAAAGTAAGACAACACAAAAAAAAAGATGATGAACAAGTAGTATAAGTAGTTTGAAAAAAAAAAACAGTAAGTAAAACATTTGATACACACAAATAGACACATAATAAAGCTAAATAAAGTAAACAAAGAAATTATATATAATAATAGCAATAACAATAGCAATCAAACAGTCTTCGCAAAAAGATTATCGATCATCAGCAAATTAAGTTAGGTAGGCATGCATATCAGTTTTATCTGTTTGATGAAACCGGCACTACAATACAACATTAATAATAACAGTAAATACTAGCAGTAGCAACAATAATAATAATAGTAAGAATAATAAACACGATCTGATTGGTTGAAATGCAGGCAGAGTTGCATTATTTTTAGATAAATCAAAAAATATAATTTTTATTGTATCTTCTCTCTTCTCGCTCATAAGAATCTGCATTATCGAAACAAATTAGAATTAATCGTTAATGAAATTATATATAGATTCTCTTTCAAGAATAGCACACACACATTCACACACACAAATATACATATATACACACGCACACACAGGCATAACCAAATCAAATCAAATGAAATTCAATCTTAGTGTAACTGAGAAAAAAGTCTAAGTTGCTGCTACCGTTAACTTTAATTATGCCGCATGATCTATTTATTTTCTTTTGGTTTTTTTTTTTAATTCTTCATTGTTCCGCTAATTTTCCTTTATTTAGAGAGAAGCGGTTATCTTTTAATTTTTACAAATCAAGTGGAAAATAATTGCTGCCGATTAGATTTTCTATTAGATTTTCTCTAATCATTATTATCAATCATATCAGACATCAAAATTGCAAAAACAAAGAGCGCTTCAAAGAATAAACAAAAGAAGTACACTTATGAAATATGAGTAATTTGAGAGAAAGACAAAACAAAACAAAAACAGAAACTATATAAGAAAATTTTGTGACTTTACTTGAAAGAGCAACATTTTTGCCATTTTGTATGAAAGCAAAAAATAATTGTCAAATGGTAAATATTCTAAGTATACTCATTCATTTTACTCTCCCGTTTTAAAAGTTTACATTACGCGTAATTGACAAAGTTACTTATCTTTTAATAAGATTTAATGTTAAATTATTTAAAAAGGACTTCAATTTCAACAATAATTATACTAAAAGTGGCCATTACAAAATTACTGCCTTGATTTGCCACTCATGCAACTTATACTGCAAAACTTCTTTAAACAATAATTTGAATGTTAAAATGTAAACAATGTAAACAATGTAAAAGTTGTAAAATGTAACAACTTCATGACAATACCCGAACATAAGAGATTCTTAAAAGGACGTTACGTTGGAAACTTGGAAACTTTCTCCATTACTTAGTATTACTTAGAAATACGTAAGTTTAGAGATACGTAAGTTACTAAAAGATACGTATCGCTAAATAAAATTTTTCCATTTCTATTTTTTCTATTTTAATGGTCACAAAATTTCTCTAAAGAAGAAAAGGAGTTAATCTGCGAAAAAAAATCATTTAGATAAAATTCCAATTCTTCCAATTTAAGTTGTCGTAACGTCTTTTTTAGATAAAACTTCAATTCCAGGTGATACAAATTTTATATAAAAAAATGGCATAAAAATTTATACTCATTTAGAATTATTTTTTTCATTTATTGTAACGCATAAATTAGAAGATTATTTTGAAAATCTAAATTGAAATTAAATTTAAGTGGAATTAATTTTTATTATATTAATTAAAATACCCATAAATATGCTTTAAAATTATTAATATAAAAAAAAAGGCGTTGGAAACTATAAATAAAATTCTTAAAATAATTATTACAAAATTCATAATTCGACTTAAATTTTCCGTTTAAAAAAAAATACATTTTTCTTTATAGCATTTTGGAACTGTCAAAATAATTTTTTATTTTGCGGTATATTAACACAAGTCCAAAAATTATGAATTATCATTATTATTAATTAAAATTAATGAAACAAAATAACGTTATCTCTTTAGAAATAAATTTTATCTCAAATTGTTATAACTTTAATTTATTTAAAATAAAATTTTACATTCCACAAACGAAATAAAACTAATTCAGTATTTTTCTATTTCACTTATTCTCTGCCTATCTCTCTGCCTGTTCGAACGCTTCATGCAATCTCCCTTTTTTTTTTTTTTTTTTTTTTTTTTTGTAACTCTTATTCCAGATGCTTACACAAAAATCTCGAATGCTCTAGGAAGGCTTCAGATAATTGAGATCTCATTTAAAAGTCATACATCTGCAAAAAATAACTAAAATACAAGACAAAAAGAAAAAGAAAAAGAAAAGATAAATCAAGTTGGCACGAATATTATTCTTATTAAAATATTAGATCAGATTATGATAACGCACAACTTTTTTAGTTATTTTTTTAGTTTATTATTTAAATGGAACAAACTCTTTGTGGTCGGCCAAGGTCGACTATTAATAATTTTACATCATTTTATTTAATTTACTTAACAGCGTTAATTGAAAATTCCAGCATATGAAATATAGGATTTTTATTAATCTGGTCCAAATAAAAGTTTTTTATCAAGAAATATATAAAATTGTAAATTTTTGGACATAAAAATTTTTTTTGCAAAATAAGTCATTAATTTTAGCCAAATCAATTCTCAGGCTACTTTAAATTAAACCACGCCTTCAAAACAAAATTCATTGATAACAACTTTATATGGACAGACAATAAACAAACGGACAGAAAAACTTAAATCGAATGAGAGAACGATTCCGATCTCATCGATCAAAACGATAAGTCTATCTCAACTTTTTTTGAGTGTAACAAACATCTGCACAAATTTATAATACCCGTACCGCGAGAGTTGTACGGCATAAAGAAGAAAATGTAAGGAAAAGTAGTAGGAAAAAATTTTAAGAATTTTTCTTAAAATTTTTTATTTTATATTTTTTTCAAATTTTCAATAATTATTTAAAATAATTGTTTCATATTTTTCCTTTCCTTTCTCGTTGTTTATTGTTGTTCTATTTTTTGTTACCAATTTGCCAATTTGTGTTTGGCGCCAAATCCTTATGCCAATTAAATGATTTACCAGGACTTTTCAAATAATTTATAAATTATTTCAAATCTTTTATAATTGTTTAATGTTACTGGTAGCAGAACAAAAAAAATTAATTTTCAACAAAAAAATAAAAAAAAATAAAAACAAAGAACAGAAGGCAAAATACACAAAAAAAAAGAAAATATGATCAGTAGAGATTGAATCTTAGAAAGAGATAACGAATTAATAATTTAAGATGAAGCAAATTGTCTTATTAAAAATACCAAGCAGAGAGGTGGTTGGGTGGAAGGGGGGGGGGGGGGGTTGGAGAAAGAAAGAGAGGGGGTATATTCAATTTGTCATTATGTTTGTAAGGCCTGGAAGGAAGCGCCAGAGACTTCTGGCTTAATACAAAATTCTGAATCGATTTAAACATGTTTGTCCGTCTGTCCGTCTGTCCGTCTGTCCATCTGTGTACCTTTCTGTTGTAACCATTCTCCTGGTCGTAAAAAATTGGCAAAATTATTGAAAGTTTTTAAAAATTAAAAAAAATCTAACAAAAGACACGCCCACATAAACTAAGAACAAATCATTTTTTTCACATAAAATTTAGTTATTTTTTTACTGATCATTTGCAAACATCAAGTGATAGAAAAGTGCAATTTTGCACAACTAAAGAGGCTATCTAATCTAATGTCTGTCCAAAACATCATACAAATAAGGTTACGCCTACGCGATATTGTATAAAGCCATGTTTATGTTTATGTTTATGTTTATGTTTTCATTTCATTGGTGATGGGTATACAAAATTTGGCTCCAGCCAATATAATTTTGTATTCATCTTTAGAGAATGCCAAATACCTTTTTCAACATTTTTGTTATTAATTTTGTAATTATCATTAAATTTCTTTTGCCGTGATTAAACGTTTTTCTTTAAATAATTTTCCTTTTTGCTTTTGTACTTTTTTTTTTTCAAGAATATGAAAAATTAAATGATGCATTTTAAATTTAAATACATTAAAATATGCAAAAAAAATTTAATATAAAAAATTTTAAATTAAGAAAATCTTTAAATTTATTTTGTTTCTGTTGTTTGTTTTGTATAAATGTCCAACATAAAATTTTAATATAACAAAATTAATTAATTCTCATAAATTTAATTTAAAGAGTTCATATAAATTCTTAGAAGGATTAGAGAATGCTAACTTTTAAGGAGATTGCTACAAATAAGAACATTTTTCTAAAATCTAGAGCCTTAATCAAGCCTTAATAACTAGGCCTGGTATTTGTAGGACTGAAAGAAAACTTTTAGGTAATTTCGAGAAAATTTTTCTAATATGGCCAGCTAATGTAGAATTTTAATGAAAATCATTATCATAAAAAAAAAAAACAACTCATTTGATGCCAAATCACAATTTCATTAAAAATAATCCATTTAAATTTAATAGAAAAAACTGCAAACATTAAGCAAACGATTCATTCATTAATTCATTCATTCATTCGATAATAAGTATCGAATTTACTTATATAACAAATGAAAAGAATTTTATACGAAAAATATAAGAAACAGAAAAATGGAAGAAAACAAAAAAGAAAAATAAAATCAAATTAAATTGAGAATTTTAACAATTTTTAAAGATTTTAAAAAATTTTTTACATTAATGTTAAGTAGCCGGCTATTGCTTTGTAATATCGATCGATACGATCATTTTCAAAGATAAATTTGATGACATTTGAAAAGTATCAAATAACCAGAAAATGTTGAAAATGTTACGTGTGAAAAATTAAGTGACAAATTTTTATTTACTTTCTTGCAATTTTTATTTTATCAGATTTACATTACAGCAACATTTTTTTTTTAATTGTATTTTCTAGATATTACCCATTATTTTATATATGGATTTATTTTTATTTTTTGTTTTTTCTATTTTTTTTTTTATTTTTTTATTATTTTTTTTTTTGTCATAAATTATGTTAAAATGTGTCACTACATTTTTACTGGTTCAGAAGAGTTTTCTCTTGAAATAAAAGATTTCGTGCAATTTATACGAAATCTCTCTTACTCTTTGATTAGAAAAAAATAAATTATTTAATCTTATTTCCTGTATCCATGCATTAATATTGGCAAATGTGTCAAATGTGACAGATGACTCTAAATGCATCAGATAAATCAAATAAATCAGATAAATAAATAACTTAAATTAAAATGAAAATAATGCCAAATTGTATGTCCAAAATTTAAAACTTCTATGTTACTCTGGAAATTATCACACAACTGCCAGTAACTGCCAGTAACTGCCAGCAACTGCCATCATGTTTAATGCTCCAAGCATTTTATTATATGAAAATTTGATAACTGAGCCCTCTAAATATATTTCGCTATTCTTAAAATGGAGCAGACTGAGGAAAAGGGTCTGCGTATAAAAATGCCCTTCATAATTGCATATTGATCAATCATTTAAAATTTAACTTAAATTTTGTGTTTTAAAAAAAGATTTTAGTTCATGAAATTGACCAAAAAAAAAAAATTCTTAGGCTCCACTTAATTGAAAATTTGGCCTTTCCTTAGCAATGTTCATTAAGACGTATTAGAGATAAATTGTTATAAAATTTATGATTCAGAAAGAGAAATAATTTTTTTTAAATCTCTATGCCATGCATGATTCATTTTCTACATAAACTTAAGATCTTGTACCATAAAACGAAATTTTTAGTTTCATATCATTTCATTTCAATTCATTTCCCTTTTTAATAAATTTTAACGAATCTTGATATTTTCAACTCAAACTCAAAAAAAAAAAAAAACGAAAGCTATTTTGATGATGATTGAAATTAGATCACAATTTTAATTGATTAAAAAAGAAGCTTTAGAGAAGAATCTAATTTTTTTTTTTTAAAAAAAACTTATAAGATCTTTAACGTACTAAGTGGATTAGCTTGTTGGATAAATAAACTAAATTTTTCAAGAATTTTTATTATTATTTTTTTTTTTTTACTTAGAAATATTTTTGCTTACAGACGGCACTTTTGTTTTTTATAAATTTTCATAACCTCACTTCGTTAAATCGAACAAATTTCTAAGTTTCCAATAATAAATATTCCTGAATTTATATAAAAAAAAAGGGCTACACTTAAAAAACGCAAGAAGAAAATTTGATATAATTATGAAAAAAGAGAAGTTTAAGTCTCGTTTAATGGAGACCCTTAAACAGTCTTTACAATAAAAATTTAAGATATTTAATAAAATTTAAATCAAGAATTGCCTTTTCAAACAAAATTAAACAATTTCGTTCAAATTTAGCCCCAAATTATTATTATGCCAAAATATCACTTTACATTGGTTTTTCGAAAACGGATTATAAAATTTCCTCTCTATAAAAAGTTTCTTTCAAAATGCAGTGTTATATTGAAAATTTCTCTTAAACAAAAAAAATAAAACTGTCCCAAAATTAAGATAACAATTTTATATGGCCAAATGGATTAATTGTCAGATTTACAATTAAAAATAATAAGTGATGCCAAGTCAATGCATATAAAATACGAAATAGATTTGTTATATGATCTTCTAAGTGTTGCAAACATTTCCATAAACTGATAATATTCTAATAAGTAATGTAAGTAAAGAATCATTTCAACAGCGCTAAATATAAAAGAACAAAAATTTATGAATTGCTCTTAAGTATACAAACAATTATAAACAATACATACTTAACTAAATAAATAAATAAACAATATAATAAATATGCATGTACATACATGCACACATATGTGTGTGTATAATACACATAACACATGACACACATAAGATAATGTTAATTGTGATTGTTGCAATTCATCTAAGTGGGTGTTTATATAGATTTTACCTTAAATCGCTTTGCTACTTTCTTACATACAATTTTTTTCGTTTTTTTATATTTTCATCTCTCTGACATACTCTCTATCTCTTGCTTATTCATGCTCTAGCTATTTTTATACCCTATGCTAGGTATAGTAGGGAGTATTATAAGTTTGTAACGATATTTATAACACCAGAAAGAAGTTGAGGCAGATGAACCATTTCTTATACCAATCGACTAAATATCACTTTCTGATTTGATATAAACATATCTGTCTGTCCGTCTAATGTCTGCCCATATAAAATTATTATCAAGCTTTTTAGTGAAGGGGTCCGTTTTGATCTAGAGACACACCCTAGGCTCAATATTGTCATGTAGGGCCTTTCTTAAACAAAAGTCTGTCTGAATTTTATTGTAATATAGAAAACATATGTAACAAATTTGAGCCTTTTTCGAAAAGAAACTTTATAAATTTGGTATCAAAACACAAGCACTTGCTAAAATTTTGATACCAAATTTATTTCAGATAATTAAAAATTAAAAAAATTATAATTTTTTCAATATTATTGGCCTATAATTCGTTTATATGACTTTAATCGCATTGAACAAAGAGATGTAGAATATTTAAAAGTCGGCTCCAATCGACTAAAAATTCCTTACTTGTTTTATACTTAAGTACAACACAATGCCTCACAATATAAGTGTCAATTGTTTAGCTTTTCTTTGTTTTTTGTTTTGTTTTCTTCTCTCTTTTTTATGCATTAGATTAAAACAAATTTTTTTTTTTTGCTTCTTACTTTTTATTGTGCATTGATTTTGTATTGCGTATGTGATGCTCTTAATGTCAAATCTGTTACCTAAATCATTTCGAACAATGTTAAATAAAATCCGCTTTTTTGGATTTATTTTCTTTCTCCTTTTATTCTTTTATTTGTGTGCCTTTCTGCATACCCAAACATAACAAAATTTAGGAGAATATAAAATAGTACAAAGAAAAAAACTTTTTTCATGTATGCATACATTTGTTGTTGTTATTATTATTATTATTGTTATTGTTGTTGTTGTTATCACGATTGCATGCCTTCTATCTGTTTATTCTTGTGCATTTATAAAGTGAAAATATAGTTATTCGTTTACACAAATTTCTTCTTTCTATCTCTATCTCTATGTCTATATCTATCTATCTCTCTCTCTCTCTTTCTTTCTATAGCTCATTCTGTGCCTTTTGATAAATATATAAATATTAAAGTTCCTGTTTATTTTATTGTTTCTGCGTGTTTTTTTTTCTTTTTGTTTTTTTTTCGAGCATATTAATCGTGGGCGGTTTACTGAAATATGTAAATAATCCATGTAAATAGTCTAAATCTTTATTTTAACAATACGTAATGTGTGATACATTTCTTCGTTCCTCTGTTTATCAGTTTTTTCTTTTTCTCATTTTTTTTTTATAAGTTCAAAAATTACTGGTGTCAACGTTGAACTCGTTTGAACAAGTGTACCTAAAAATCATCTTAGTTTTTGCAAAATTTTGAAGCAATCTTTAAAAGTAGAGAATTCACATAAAATAAGGTTTTATAATTTCGATTTTGTACATTTCAAGATGGTTCCTTTCTAAAATTTCTCTCCGCTCTTTAAATGAATTGCGAGTTAGTATCGGAAAGTTATGCAAATGAGTTAAAAGTCAAGAAAGTAAACTCTTTTAAAAAATTTCTTAATTGAGAATTAGGAAACTCAATTTTGATAGTCTTATTTAATAAATCAGGTAATCGAGTTGCCCGAGTTGGAATTTTCATTAAAACATTTTCAAAATGTTAAACATTTGTAAAATGTTTTCATATGTTGATCTGTTTTTTTCTTTAAGTAGGGCATTATAATAAAAATGATCGTAAAAATTGACCAATATGGTCCATATGAATTAGAAACTAAACACATCAATCTCTCAAATTTCATTAAAATATCTTTCGAATTATGGCCAATGTTTCGTTAACAAATCTGCATATACAAACATCATAGAAGCAGACAACCTTATATCGATTCGAAGCGGAATTTTGAGTCTTACTTCTTTATTCATTTTTTAAACGTTCAACTTATTTAAAATGATTTCAATATTAGCCTAATGCTAATGTCATAGCCACATATCACAATTGTGATTAAATACTTACGAAAACGCTGAATTAAATTAGAATTTAGATTATCAAGAGCAAATATTACTAAATTTTGTGAAATATTATACAAATTTGAAACACAAAATCTTGAAATTAAATCTATGTAATTTGAAAATCTCTAATCGTATTCATTTCTATCGCAATCCTGTCAGCGAAAAGAATTTATATTGTGAAGTGCCCTCTGTAAGCAAATAGTAATGTTGAAAATCACAATCTTGTAAATGACAGCTCAAAAAAAAAAAAACAGTAATGTGAGAAAATATATTAAGAAGAAGGTACATTAATTTCTTAGTGCCCTATTGTTTATGTTTCATTTTTATTTGCGATTTTATTGCGAAACTATTTTTAGTGATTCCAATTCATCAATTCATTAATTTTGTAAAAGATTGTGACAATAATACAAAAAAGCACGCGTTTATAACGTAATTAATCAATAGCAGAAAACATTTATACTAATTCAAATACACACAGTTACCTCGAGGGTTCCAGATATCCAGATTTCAGCTAAATTTCTTTTGGCTATAAGGGAGTGTTCAACTTTTTTTTTCACAATATCATACATGGCGAGAATGTTAAGAAGTCTATCTAAAGTTTGCAAACACTTGCAACAACAACAACAACAAATCAGTTTTAAACGGCTGCTGCATCAAACTGCTCCATTGTTAGCTATTAAAGTGCAAAAGCCAGCGCCCTATTTTAAAGGTATTGCTGTAGTGGGTAAAGACTTTAAAGAAATTCAATTGTCAGATTTCGCCGGGAAATATTTGGTATTATTTTTCTACCCACTTGACTTCACGTTTGTGTGTCCCACAGAAATTATAGCTTTTAGTGAACGTATCGATGAATTCAAAGACTTAAATACAGAAATTATTGGTGTTTCTGTAGATTCCCATTTTAGTCATTTGGTTTGGTGTAATGAGGCACGTAAAAATGGTGGTTTAGGTGGTCTTAAATACCCTCTATTATCTGATATAACTAAACAAATCAGTTCAAATTATGATGTCCTCCTGGAAAATCAAGGTATTGCATTGCGCGGTACATTTATTATTGATCCTAACGGTATAATCCGTCAATATTCAATTAACGATTTACCGGTTGGCCGATCTGTTGAAGAAATCTTACGCCTTATAAAAGCATTCCAATTTGTTGAAAAGTATGGTGAAGTATGCCCAGCCAATTGGAACCCAAACACAAATCCTGATACAATTAAACCAGATGTACAAAAGTCTAAAGAATATTTCAACAAGCACGGTTAAAGAGCTGACTCTTAATACTTTATTAATGCATCATAATTCTACTATGTACTAAATGATAATAAACGATTGTAGAATATAATGTAGAATAAAGCAACCCATTAAACTTAGCTAAATTGTTACTTTAATTCACTTGATTATTCAGAGAATTTCGGAATTAGGAGGATGGTGGCGGAGGTGGCGGTAACTGAGCTAATCCGCCAATACCTGGTGGTGGAGGGGTACATGGTGGTGGTGGCGGAGGCGGTGCATATATACCGGGTGGGGCACCCCAGGCTGAATAAGTACCTGCCATTGGCCAAGGTGGCAATGGTGTAGTAGGTATTGTAGCGGTACCCGGAGGAGGCGGTATTAATGGTGGCAGGGGCGGTGCAATTGCGCCATGCGGTAACAGTGGACTGGTACCTGGTGGTGGTGGCGGATCACCACCAGGTGGTGGCGGTTGGACAGCGCTCATCCATGGCATTATTGGTGGCACCGGCGTGGGCGGCGGCGGTGGCTGTGTGCTTGGCGGTGGTGGCTGCGTGCTTGGCGGTGGTGGCATTAGCGGTGCCCCACCATTAAGCTGATTCCACCCTGGCGGCACAGGCGGTGGCGGAGCCACAGACATCATTCCACCAGGCACTACAGGTGGCGCACCAGATGGAATAGGAGGCGGTGGCGCTTGTATGGCATGCATTACAGCCGGTTTCTTATCAAAAATATTGTAGCCCCGATTAATGTGTACTTGAGCCAAAGGATCGCTTATTTGTTTTTGTAAGGACGGTGGTGGTGGACCTTCACCCAATTCGGCCATTAAACTCATATATTCTTCATCTATTTTTGCCTGTACATTTTCAGTAGTTTCACCACCAGCTGCCCCAGGCCGTTTGCTGCGACAATCTTTCGAAATATGGCCAGCACCACCGCACGCTGTACACACAATGCTATTAGTAATATTAGGTTTATCAGGACATAACCATGATTTGTGTTCCGTTGAACCACAATTAGTGCAACGAGGACAATCCGTTTCACGTAATGTACCATTTAATTGTGCCAACTCACGTAATTGCATGCGCCGTAAATCGTTGTGGCCTTCGGGCACTTCAATGCCTTGACGAATGACATCTTTAATTTTGTCAACTGCTCTCTTAACAGCCTCCGGATTTGAAGCGGTGATAAATGCATGTAGCGGCTCATCTTCACCAGCCAATGGTTGTCCATCTTTGCGGCCTACTTTGCCCTCTTTCACCGAACCCTTGCCACGTATTATAATTTTAGCTCCAGTCTCCTTTTCCATGGCCTTTAATGTATTACCTCTTGGTCCAATTAAGAGACCAACAAAATTTATATCCGGATGCTCTTCTTGTGGTATCAATACCTTATCAATTACTCTTGTAACAGGTGGCTTATAATCAGCTGGTGGCTTAAATTCTGGATTAACCGATTGCATTTTTTGTATTAATTGATGACGTTGTTCCTCTAATTTCTTCCGATAACGAAATTCTCGCGTATTCAATCGTTTACCATCTGAACTATAAATTGGTTCCGGCGATGGCGACCTGTCATGATCAAATAAAATACAAACAAACAAAATTTCAATGCATTAAAAGTTGATATGCTGCCAATTCTATTCTCAATCTGCTATGCTAAATTTATAGTAAAATAAAATTTTTAATTATACATATATTTATATATATGTTTAATTATAATATATATATATAAATATATATATGTATATACGTAACATAACTAGATACTCGCAAGATAATTCTGTGGATAAAATGATAAAAATGGCTGTAATTAATTACGCAAAATTATATTAGAGAAAGAGAGAGAGAGAGAGAGAGAGAGAGATTAACTGTTATTATTAAAAAAAAATTAATAATTCAATTAGCAAAGAAAGTAGCACACCCGATTATCAGCTGTTGTTTGATGAGGAAGGGAAAAAAGAAGAGTTTTTTTTTTTTGTTTAGATTAGTTGTATAAAAGCAAAAAAATATCAAATAATTCTCATTGCCCATAAAAATTCCGAACACACAACGATTAGGATTCCTATTAGAATTACGATTATGATTACCGTCACTGTGTACGGTACGGTATTGTATCTGTATCAGTTGTTACTGTTATTCAACACATTTGCCATAATACATACGTCGGGCCCCCTGTATCTTTGGAAGGAAAAAAAAAAAACAAAGATTATTTAAACTGATTATTCATTTTTGCTGTTTTTTGTTTGTTTTTTTTGTTGTTGTTGTTTGATTTGATAAATTTTGATTGGATCATATTAGATCGCACGTAACGAGCAATAAAAACCCGAATGACAAACAATTGTATGTACTCTTCATATTCATACTCCTCGTTTAGTATTTTATTACGCCATTTTGTATCCATTTTACTGTGTCCACATCTATAAATGGGCACGCACCTAAGGATTTACAAGCGAAAATCTTTTATTAGAAATTTTCTTTTAACGTAATTTCACTGAGATATTTACCGCTTTGATATTTCTCTATTTGTCCATTTTTATAAAGATATTTTAAAAAATGATATTGTCGTGAGAAAAAAATCGTACGAATTAAAATCAAATCTTCAATATATTTTCTTATATGCAACAAACTGGGACTCTGGAGTTTTACACCATTTAATCTTGACAAATCGTATAAAATTATGATAAATTTAAAGAAAAATTGGTCTAATTACGCATTAAAAAATCAATAATACAAGCATACACCCAAATGATTTAATACGATCGGGTTCCGCAAATGATACAAATATTAAATGCAAATAATCCACATAAAATATTCTCCCAAATAAAGAGACTTTGTAATTAGATGAGAAAAAAGTACATTGGCAAAATGTCCTATAGACATTTTTTACATTTTGAATGTAAGAAAATTATATCGATCTTACACTGCATTGCATTCCATAAAAGAATTAAAATAAAATGGAATTAAATACTAGGAATAAAGTTTTACCCAAATCTACAATTCTAGAGTTTCAATTTTTATTAATAATCTATTGAATTCAATGATAAAATTTTGCGGGAAAATTATTAAACTGAAAACTAAGGCAGACGTAAAAGGATCAATAAATATTAGAAGTTGAGAATTTTAGAAGATTTTTCAATGTTTATTTTCAGAATTTCTCTTTAAATGCTATTTTATGTTGTGCGTATGGAATCAAAATCAATTTCTAAATGATTTTATTTTGTCCGTCTGTGTGAGTAATATCTATTCATGTATACATTTCATTTTTATGGATACTTTTTGCTTTGAAAATGCGAACAAGTTGTAAGTTTCATTCAACTCTAAGGATTTTGGAAAATATTTGCATATTAATGCCAAGAAAAGAGAAAAAAAAAAAAAAGAGTAAAATATCAACCAACAGATTTGACCCGAAATTTTTTCAAATATTGAAATTTTCGCTGCCGACTTTTTAATAATAATATCAAATAAATTGAAATAATCTTTTCTACTGTACTCTACTTTTTCTTTTTTTTTTTAATTTCTCTTATCAAAAATAACCATCTTCTACCTTTTCAGTAACACCAATTTCAAAGGAGTGAGTTATTTTTTGTTTAAAATAATTTTTTCAAAATCTGTTCAATTCACCAATAATTTCAAGCTATTCGTCCTTAGAAAAAAGGTAATTGATTTAAGTCGGCTAATAATAAAAGTATAATTATTATTAGAAATAAATCTGTTATGTAATAATAAATTATTATAAAATGAAATATAATGCAAATACCTTTCTTCAGGATTTTGTGGTATACCCAACTCTCCGGTACGCAATTTACGGCTTATCTCCTCAATTTGTAGTTGCACTGTAATTGGGAATTGAAAATTAAGTGAAACAGAAAACCAAATAAAAAACAAAACAAAAAAGAAAACGAAATGAAAAGAAAAGGAAAAAAAAAGAGAGAAGAGAGTCGAGGCCAAGCCTCATTATTAGTAAAATTTTTCATAAAAAAAACAATTAACAATTAGAATTCTCATTGCATATATATAAATACTTCTGGCGATTGTAAATTTATATAAAGCTGAAAAAAAAAACATATAAATGAAGAAACAGAGATTTTCTTATTAATTAATACATAATTCAAATATTAGAAAAAAAAAAACTTAATACATTGATTGCACTTGTGTTTATTTTCTTTTCCCATCTTACATCAATGCTGGGGAAGTACTTAACTTCACATTTAAATCTGAAAAATCTGCCAAAATCGATCATTTTATTTTATTCTGTTCTGTTCACGCATTTTTTTTTTTTGTTATCAAGCAATATGTGGCAATTTCCAAAAATCTGGACAATTTTATCGACCAGTATCTACAAAAATCCTATATCCAAAAGATGTCACCAAATTGATCCATTTTTTTGAATATCTTTTCCTATAACAAACTTTATTAGAAATTATTATGGCATTTTTTCAGATTTCATACAATTTTTAGACACTTCCATAGTTAGATAAAAACATTTAGTGTAGGATGTTTAATAGTCGCCCTCATAATCGATCGCATAATTCTACTTATTTAGTACTTACATTTTATCAAATTAGAGAAACATGTTAAAATGAGTTAGAGAAGCTCGTTCAACAATTTGAGTTATAACAAGATAATGAAAATCTCAAATATTTAGCAAGATTATTATTTCTTTTTTTCTTTTTTTTTTTTTTTGGCTTTGGCTTTTGCTTTTGCTTTTGTGCATTTGTATAAAGTGGAATGTTTAGAAATAACTGCTGAAATCTATAAAAACAAACGTTAAGTGTGCATTAGATATAAAATGGGCAACATAAACAAAACAAAACAAAACAAAAAAAAAAAAAAAAAAAAAAAAAGAAGAAAACAAAAACAAAAAAACTCCAAGAATCTTAATTCATTTGATTACAAATTTTCCGATTCCTCTCAGTATACCTGCAGTATTAGTATAAGCTGCATCTAGTTGAACCATTGATGAATATTTTGCCATATGATTATTTCTTTACAATTACATTTAGATAATGCTAAAAAACCATTTTTTAATTTACTTAATACTTACGTATACTTAATACAAATAAAAATATACCTATAATCTATAGAAAATGGTACATAAATGTTAGGTATTTTACCTAAATAAGCTTCTTGCTGAGTCGGATCCAAACTTGATGGTAATATAGTAGGCATTCCAGGTATAAAGGTTTTATCATTTTCAGTACCACCCCATCGCGATTTTTTACGCCGCTTACGTTCGGTGCCATCCTCTTTTTTATTCAATTTTTATTTCCAGTTTTTAGAAAAGTCCAAAACAACAGCCATAAAAATATTATAGAAATTTTATAAAATATTATTATTATTATTTGAACAAAAACTAAATAAAAACATACGAGAATTCTCTGACGGGCCGTTGCTCATGGAATCATTGCTGTTACCACAATTAAAAAATGCTGCAAAAGTCTTGGTAGCAACATTAGCACCCATAAGCTCCTGTATCGTTTGAGTTATATCAAAGCGCGTTTCACGTATCTCTTCCTTTACCGGTTCAAAGCGATTGCGTTCACTCTTTTCTCGAGACGAACTGCGTCGATTACTTTCGTGGTCCTCATTCTCATTATCATTATTATAACTACGACTCCGTTCTTTACGTCGTCTACGCCTTAAATCGTAACTCTCATGTGTTCGTGAACGACTACGTCTTGAATGCGAATCTCGATCTCGGTCATGGTCATGGTCACGGTCA
Source organism: Melophagus ovinus (assembly GCA_023089585.1). Classification (NCBI taxonomy): domain Eukaryota; kingdom Metazoa; phylum Arthropoda; class Insecta; order Diptera; family Hippoboscidae; genus Melophagus; species Melophagus ovinus. Next base: position 23,659,125 of record JAKKIB010000174.1, on the reverse strand, counting down.
CGGTCACGGTCACGATCACGGTCGCGATCACGGTCTCTTTCCTTCTCTCTGTCTTTATCTCTATCCCTATCCTCACGTTTACGCCGTTCGCGATCACGTTCACGATCGCGCTCTACTTCACGGTCGCGTTCCCTATCACGATCGCGATCGCGATCGCGACTGCTTCTATCTTTTTCTCGCTTTCGATCATGATCCCACTCTCGATCTCTGTCTCTTGAACGATCTCTTTTCTTCTTTTTTTCTCGACCACGATCTCTGGACCGAGATCGGGAGCGTTCTTTCTTTCGTTCATTCCTGCTGTAATTGCCACTGTAATCATTGCCACTGCTATCTCGACCACTGTTCGTATATTGTGAGACGACCGAGTAATTTTCAGGTGAACGTGCACTACACATTACTTTTTCATTTATTTACAATACCTTTTCTATTTTATGAAATATCAGCTTCTTGCTTTTTTCGTTTTTGGTTAAATGAACTTTTAATTTGTAATAAATATAGAAAAATGTTAAGCAGCATAAGAAAAAATTTTTGTCTTACACTAGATTTATGGTCTAAGAGAAATGTGATACAAAGTGTTATATAGATTGCCACAGAATTAATATTTTTTTTACTCATCTAGATGAAAATTTAGTTTTGCCAGAAATATCTTTATAATTTATTTCAGTTTATTTTATTGCATTAATTTATTTAAATAAATAAAATAATGTTATTGTTATTATTCTAAGGTATTTTACATAAATTATTTATTTATAATTATGAAAAGGCAACGCTCTAAAAAATTTTGTTAAAATTAATACAAAAATTTATTATTTACCCAGATATGGCAACTCAGTTATAAATATTCACCATAATATTAATTGCACGTGCAATGTGTTTTCTTTTTTGTAATCATATGGGATTGATAGTGCATTGTTAGTGTAGAAAATTTATTAAATTAGGAATTTCTTGCAAAAATAAATATAAAAAGAAAAAGCTATCTAAAAATGGGCAAGCGACGTAAAAAAAATTTAGCTGATACAGTTTATGCCAAGAAATCAGTAAATAAAGTGAATCCATTTGCTATAACAAAACCAGCAACAGCTAAACATTTAAATCCATTTGAAGTTCATGTCAATAAGGAAAAATTTCGTATATTAGGACGTACATGTAAGCATGATAAAGGTTTACCCGGCATATCGAGATCTAAGGCATCCAAAAAACGTAAAAAAACCTTGGGTAGAGAATTTATGGAAAGATATAAAAATAATCAATTTATGGATCGACGTATCGGTAAACATTTGAATGGTGATAATTTAAATGATGATATCTTAAATGCAAGATTTGTGGCTGATCAATTTGAGGAATTCAAATTAACCAAAAACAAAAAGTCACGTTTCAATTTAAATGATGATGAAGTGTTAACACATCGAGGACAAACCCTGGAGGAAATTGAACATGTACATGATGATAGATCTGATGATGATGATGAGGACGACCAAAACAATCATTTGAATGCGGAATTCACAGAAGCGGCTAATTTTGGCGGCACTGATGATGATAAATCTGTAAAAGATCGTAAACAAGCTATTGAAGAGATGATTTTAGAGCAAAAAAAACGTAAAATGGAAATCGCTAAAGAAAAAGATGCAATATTCGATTTAACCGAAAAATTAGATACAAATTATAAAAATTTAATAAATCTAATGAATAATAAATCAAAAAAAAGTAGTGATGTAGTGAAAGAGAAACCGCCACCAGACGATTATGATAAATTAATGCGTGAATTGATTTTTGAACCACGCGGTGTCGTTACTGACAAACTTTGCAATGAAGAAACGGTAAGGCAAAAAAATGAAGAACATTTAAAGAAATTGGAAGACGAACGCTTTGAGAGAATGACTCATGATCATTGTAATGGTACTGATCATCATGCTCATGAAAATAAAGAAAATATCAAAGTACAACAGAAATTAAAGTTTCGTTCAGCAGATGAATTAGATGAAAGCTATTATACCAAAATTACTTTTACAGATGAAGAAACTTTAGCATATAATGATAAAGGTGAATTAAATGAAGTGTTAGCTGAAGATAAAAGGCAAAATAAAGTGGAAAACACAAAAGCGATTGGCAAAGATGAAAATGAAGAAAATATAATTGAGGAAAATAATAGTAATTTTATGAGTGAAGATGAGAACACTGATGAAGATGGATATGAACAGAACAATAGTAATGAAATTGATGATGAAGGTGAAGATGTAGATGAACAGAGTAACAGTGATGAAAATGAAGATGAGGATGAGGATGACTTAAGTAATTTAAAATTCACTGACTCTGATTGTGACCACACCAATGACCGGGACTCGGGTCTATTTGATACTAAAGAGTTACTTATTCAAAGAACTGTAACACATAAATCACAAAATGTGAAAAACAAGTTACCATTTATAGTTGTTATGCCCGCTAATTATAAAGAATTTAAAAATCTCTTGGACAATTATAAATTAAATGATCAAATGCTAATTATTGAAAGGCTTTTTAAATGTAATCAAAATGATTTAAAGGGCAAGATAATGCATAATTCTAATTTGCAATTATTTACATATATATTACGATTACTAAATGCTAAATTTGCGAGTAATCAATTGAATGATGTACGACAAGAATTTGATTTCCTCTCTAAAGTAATGCCAAGTTTGTACGATTTGATTCATATGGATTCAAAAAATGTATCAAACGTCTTTTTAAAGATTATAAAACAGAAGTATAATACATTTAATCGGAATCTTATACATTATCCATCATTGGACGTATTAATTATATTTAAATTGATATCAAATCTATATTCCACATCGGATTTTCGACATCCCTTGGTTACACCATGCTTTATATTCATGCAACATATTCTATCTAAATCTAAAATTCAAACACGTAAAGATATAGCTAAAGGTCTATTTCTGGTTACATTATGCTTAGAATATACGACGCTTTCCAAGCGTCTTGTGCCAGCTGTATTTAATTTTATATTGGGTGTACTAAGTTTAAGTATATCACAAAAATCGAAAGAGATTATGAAAATTATACCGCAGCCATTTCCAAAACATGGTGAAGCCAGTGAATTGTTAGTTCTTGAAATTATAAATAATAAAATCGATTATAGTGGAGATTTATCACAACAACAACAACAAAAAATGTTAGCTGAAGATTTAACTTGCAATATAATTACTGAGGATTTTAAAGTGCGTTGCTTAAATGTATGTCTTAAATTAGCTTATGATGCTGCTGTGGAATTAAATGATAATATTGGAACAAATTTTTTAGCTCAACCATTATTGGAAATATTATCATGTATACCATTCACAAATTATCCCGACTATGTAAATGAAAATTATAAAAGAGTCCGAGAAATATTAGAAAATTGGTCATGTAAAACATTAATAAAACTAGTAGCCCCAATGAAAAAACCGAAAGCTTTACGTTTGTTAGAGCCGCGCATTGAAACGGTCTATGATGATAAGCGACGACCAAAATTATCAAAAGATAAACAAGAAAGATTAAAATTGCTGCATAAAGTGAAACGGGAAACTAAAGGTGCCATTCGCGAAATACGGCGTGACACGGAATTCTTACAAAAAATACGCATACAACAACAATTACAAAGGTAATTATCATACCCCAATGTCATCAATTGTGTATCAATCATTATTGTGTAAATATAATTTATAATTTATACTTTATAATAATTTCAGCGATAAGGAACGTCAAGAAAAGGTAAAAAGGATTTATGCTGAGGCTGCCATGCAACAAGGAGAATTGAATGCTCTTGATAGAGCCAAAAAAAGAAGAAAATTTTAAAATTAATGTGTGACTGGGTTTTCGTTTTTCTATTATGAAAATATGTGACATTAATTTTTATGAAATATGATCAAGAATAAAAAATTTCATCCTTTTTTCCTTTTATTTTAATAGTTGTTTTTTTATTTAGTATCAGAAATTTGCTTGCAACGTAATGTTGCCATTTCAACAGCACCAGCTACTGCTGAACGGAAACCATTAGCTTCTAAAAATTTTAATCCAGCTGCTGTTGATCCAGCCGGGCTTGTAACATTATCTTTTAATAGGCCCGGATGTTCCGTTCTATCACGCACCATGCGCCCAGAACCCATAACTGTTTGCGAAGCTAACCGATACGCCATGTCACGCGGTACACCCATACGTACAGCACCATCCGCTAAAGCCTCAATCATTACAAAAACATACGCTGGTCCACTACCACTCAAAGCAGTTATTGGGTCAAGTAAATTTTCATTCACTTCTTCACACGTACCAATCGTTTTAAGTAAATCCTTCGTATTTTTGGCATCTTCTTCTGTAGCGTTTGTACCACGTGCAAATACAGAACAGCCTGATTTAACTATAACTGGTGTATTTGTCATGACACGTATCACTCGAGCATCACATAACAGATTCTGTTCCAGTGTTTTCAATGTTATACCCATTGCAACAGATACAAATAGTTTATTGGCACTTTTTCCTTTAACTGCCTGTAAAACATCTGGAATAACTTGTGGTTTAACTGATATAAATATAATATCAGCATTTTCTACGACCGGATCATTTTTTACAGTGGCCTCAATACCCAATTTCTACCAAAAATCAAAAATTTTCATTATCATCATTAAAATAATGGTAATTATTATCATTTCGATTAAACGATCGATCTAATATTGAATAAAAATTTGAATCATTCTCCGGGTAAATTCAATATGTCATTCTGTCCGTCCAAGCACACATTTTGTCGTATTTATTTTTTGAGCTATTTTAAGAATTTTTTTTTTTTTTTTTTTGATAAGGCCTTTATGAGAATGGTGTGGAATAATTTTTACAATGACTCTTTTTTTTTTTTTTTGGTTTTTTTTTTTTATTTAATAAATTACAATTTTGATATTAATCTTTTTAATAGAAATTATCAAGTGTAAAACAAAAATATACTAAATCACTGTTCCACTTTTGGGAACACTTTTTTAAATTCCTTTGTCACACAACAAAACTTTTCAAATATTGTGAAAATTTCTTTTTTTGCATTATCTTGACCATTGACTTTATGAATCCCAAAAGATAATAATTTGTATTACATATTTTATATATAAGGTCCAAAGGTTGATAGAGTTTGTACTGTAGATCAAATTGTTGCGTTGCATTGCTTTCGTCTGATTTTTCTTGCAGTATTTATTGTTCCTTATAATAGAATTTTTAATACTCTTTATAACTGATTCTTTTAGTCCTCATTTTTAATTTGTTTTGCTTTTCTTTTATGTACCTTAACTGCTTCTAATGACTTGCTATCATCTGGATGTACACTAGCTATAATCGCCTCAGGTTTTACTAAATCTAAAAATAAGTAAAAAAAAAAAAAAAAAAAAAATAATAATAATAATAAAATAAAATGAATTAAAACTGAAGCGAATGCCATTTAATTAAGTTATTTATGCTTTATTTTTTTTCTATTGTTATTTTTATTGCTATAGCATTTTTGTTTTGTTATCCGCATTTACCGGCTGATATGAAACCACGAGCTAAAGCTCGTGCTATTTTACCTCCACCCAAAAAGCCCAGTTTACCAATTTTATTCATTATAAAAATAAAAAAATTTGTACTTTTATGCTCGTTGTTGTTTCTGTTTTCCACTAATTAGCTCTCTATTTAATGTAACTGCAATTTTATTATTTATTTACTTATTTCTCTATTTTTTTTTTCTTTTTTGTCCTCTTTTGTTTGAGTTTGTTTTTTTTTTAAATGTGTCTAGAGTGAATAACAATTAAATACTGAATAATAATTTTTTAAAATATTTTCAAATAAACCAACTGCAAGTTTATCAATCAGTTAGTTGTGCCTGATGTAGAGAATGCACTTAACATTCGACGCAACAATTTTAGGCATTATTAAATATTTCAAACAATTAATGTTTTACATGATGTGTAATATAATAATCACAATTTCCTTTCAACTTTATATTTATCTTCCCAATCATCTCTTCAACTCTTCCTTTTTATCTCTCAAAGACTTAATTTCCTTAACAAAAAAAAGGAAAGAAACAAAAGCAATTAAATCCCTTAAAAAGCTTTGTTAACAAAGGATTTTATTATAAATTTCTTTAATTATCCTCTTTTGAAGAACATTTATACTTTCTCATTTTCTCATACAAAAATGAAATCAAATGCACATCAGTTATAACATTTACGCAGAACATGGAGCGAAAACAATTGATAAGAATTTTTCAAACTACAAACATGAAATTTTCTTATCTATTAGGCTTATAATATGCATATATATATATATATATATAATATATATATATATATATATATATGTACGTATGTATGTATGTATGTATCATACAAAAGCCTCGGTTTATCAGTTCAAAAGTAAAAAAAGTAGTAATAACATTATTGCCATTAAAAGTCTTGCCCCTCTCCAACTCACTCTGTCTCCCTGTAATCCACTGTTTATAAATTTTTTATAATCTGTGAGTCATTTCTATTATATATTTCCTTATTATCTCACTTCTCCCTAATTTAAAAATAATGACAATGTTAAATAATGTATATGATGAATAACATTAAATGGCAAAAAAAAAAACAGCAATAGTATTAAAAAAAAAAATGGTCAATGATACAGCACATTTAAGATATCTATTATTAATAAATATAATGACCGCTTATTGTAGATTAAATTGAAGTAATATATTGATATTCTTGTGGCACCAGTTGGTTCGATTATATTTTGGAAATTGCAAATGGTTAATTATTGCTATACGAGCAGTCCCATCAAGCCAAGATTACACAGCTTCAATTTGATTAAAGAAATGTGATATTTACTTATTTCAATATTACATTTGTCCAAATTGCAATTACCTAGTCTAATTATACAAGACTTACCAACAACAATAATTATTGCCATTTAAAGTTTATAGAACAATGCACCATAATGTTGATATTACGTCACAATTTTCATCGTAGAAGCCATTTGATATTTATTTCTATACTCCTTTAATTATTTAATTTTTTTTTTTACATAATAAATTAAGTTAATTACTTTGAAAAATTTTTTTTTAAAACTTTCACACTTCCATTCAACTATCGAATGAATGAGTTGTAAACAAATCAATTCAGGCGATTCAATTCGTTAACAATTTGTTGCGATACATGTGGAAAGGAAACAAAACATACAAACTGTATGAAATAATTGAGGCTCCCTTATAATAATGATGTAATAGGATAATTTAATAATTAAAAATTATATTATATTAATTAAATTATATTGAAAAGTAAATTATTTATATTTTTTTTTTATCAATATTTATGTTTTTTATTTACAATGATCCATTTTGCATAGTCCTAAATAATCATCAATGTAAAGGTAATTTTAATCAACTCTGCTACATGAAACATCTATGTTTATATATATATTTTTTAAGAATAAATAAAGCCAAGTGGATGATTTGTTTATTATAAATTTTATTGTAATGAAATTGTGATTGCAAAAAAAGTCTTAAACCAGAAGATTTTTACAAAAATAATGGATAAAGGTACGTTAGTGTGGTTGCTATTAGGTGGTACTTTACGCATCTTATTATGCTTTACTGAAATTGGCAATGTATTAGCGAATCGTATAGAGATAGCTACACCGCTAAATTCTTTTAAAAGAGGTTGGTAATAATAATTTAATAAATGCTAATCACATATTTTATGTGACTAAAAAGAAAAACCAAAACATATTTATACAAATTTTCCTTTTTACTCAAATTTAAAATTAATTACAGTACAGGAAGGCATCTATTTATTTAAGCATCAATTAAATCCATATGACGGTGATATGGTGCATGAAATGCCATTAATTTTATGGTTAATTATGAAAATTATCGATATTATACCGAATTGGTTGCCATTAGTATATATTTTTTTGGATATTTGTACCGCATACATTTTATATAAAACCAGTTGCTTATTTGTTCGGCACAAGTTATCTCAACAAGCCAGTGAAGCGAAAAAATATGCTAAAGATACTGAAGAACTTCAATATCAGGCACCTGATGAATTTATTATATCACAACGTATCTTAAAAACATATTTATTCAATCCATTAACATTATTTAATTGTGCTGGCCTAACCTCAACCGTATTCAGCAATTTTCTATTATCACTAACATTGTATGGATTAGTTGATAATCGTTTATTCATCTTTTTAGTATGTATTGCCATAGAAAGTTTACGAAATTTATATCCTGTAGTGTTATTAGCACCAGCAGTTTTGATATTTACCAAAAATCATATCAAAAAGGTTTTATGGTTATTTGTCTCATTTATTATTGTGTCTATTCTAATATGTTATATAAATTATAAAATTGTGGGTGATTGGAATTATTTAGATGGAACACTGGGTTTTATGTAAGTACATATACAAATGATAACATTAATAGTAAACTGTTAAGTTATTTCTTTTTTCCATATAATTTTAGATTCTTTTATCGGAATCTTCAACCGAATATTGGCGTATTTTGGTATTTCTTTACAGAAATGTTTGAACACTTTCGTACAATGTTTTTAATAACATTCCAATTAAACGCTACTATTCTCTATTTGATACCGTTAACACTAAAGCTAAGAAGAGAGCCTTTATTCTTGGCCACAATATTGATTGGTATCATGTCTATTTTTAGAGCGTATCCCTGTTTGGGAGATGCCAGCTTCTATTTAGCTCTACTGCCACTTTGGAAACGTTCCTTTAAATTTATGGCACATAATTTCTCAGTATTTTGTTTCTTTGTCGTTTCATTATGTTTTCTACCAGCATTGTGGCATCTATGGATTTATTCGGGATCAGCTAATGCTAATTTTTATTTTGGTGCCACTTTAGCATTTTCTATTGGTCAGGTAATTTAAATCGTTTAAGATTTGTTTAAATAATTGAGGAAAACAAAAAACATTATCAAACAACATTAATACAATTGGCACTTTTTTTTCCTTTTTTTTTGTGAATATCTACTCAGATATTTTTAATAACAGATTTATTATATGCTCAAGTGAAACGAGAATTTTGTTTAATTCATGGCCAAAATATTGTTGTGGATGGTAAAGAGGCCAGAATTGTTTTGGGTTAAACCACAACAACAACAAACAACAACAACAACAACAACAACAACAACAACAACAACATTCATAAATCTATTAATAAAGTTAAAAAAATCATCGCTGTACATGACAAAAATTCATATATAAAAAGTGGCCGATCATTATGACTATTTGACTCAAGGATTACTTCCACTTCTACTTTTTACTAAGAATGAAGAATTTGCATGCAACATCTTATTAGTAAATTATTGTTTTATGTGATATGAATACTACGTGAGATACATTTGATTTTAATTTGTATATTTATTTAATTATCTGTGCATGCATGTGTGTTTGTATTTATGTGAGTATTAAGCATTTAGCTTTCCGTTATATGTTTTTATTTAATTAGAAAAAAAAATTTTGTATAAAAGTTTTTACGAATTTTAATTGCAGGCTGCACCGTATTATTCATAAATAAGAAGTTTATAAAAGCAAAAAATTTTAAATTGTAAAAATTTGAGTATTTATATATATATCTAACGTTTTTTGTTTAATGAATTATTGTTTTACAATGATCAAAGTGATCATTATTTTGCAATAGAATTTGAATTTCGAATGTATTTCAATTTTAATATTCATTATTGTTCACCATATGAAAGTTATATTTCTTTAAAGTTTTTAATGTATTTTCAAAAAGCATTTTTTATAAATAATTTTGATAATTATAAATTTGATTTTTGAAAATAAAAAAAAAATTATATATAACACACATGGAGAATAAGGTAATTGTGGCATTTCGCTTGCAAAAATTGCGCATTTTGCTTTAAAGATTCTTGCAAATTTTATATGTAATTTTTTTCCACATCGTTCCATTATTTAATTTTATTTTTCTGGGTCTTCTTTTATTATACTTGTTAATTTCATGTGTAATTAATTTCCACGTCATTCCCTTGTTTATAAAAAAGGTGGTACCTTTTGTACAAAGCATAACTTAAATGGCAGCTGTTTATAAAAATATTAGCTCATAACAAAAAAGCAATTGAATAAATGTTATTTTATTATTATTGGAATAAATTAAACAAAAAACAAAAAACAAAAAGAAAGAAACAATAAAAAATCCAATAAAATAATCAGTAAATACAATTGCTATGTGTTTTGCATATATTTCACAAGAGAATAAAGCTACTGTACGGTCATGCACGTAAATAAAGTTTATGGACGATGTTAAGTGATTGTATTTTTGTTTAATACAAATCTGTATAAAACGCGAATAATTAAGTTTTTATAAAAATAAATACATCACAATAAAAACGGGAAAATTATAGTAAAATATTTAAAAGGACAATAAAATATCGTCCTATAGAGATTACATATTGACATTCAGCGTGAGTAAGTTGTTGTTGATTGAAAACTTGTGTTGATTTATTTGTTTTGATTTTTATTACAATGAATAATGAATGATAATGAAGTTGTTGCTGTTAGTCGCAATATTTATTAAAATGTCTAATATAAGTAGAAAATTATATTCAAAAATTCTCGAAATTTTTATTATTTTTAAGCGTTGTTATCCTCTACAATATATAGAGACAGTCATCACTATATTTTAAAATACTCCCTGAATATGTATTCACTCATCTCTGTAATTCATTGTTAATGGAAAAGCTTATTCCAAAATAAAGAACTTGACGTAGAATAGAATAGATTCTGGTTTTGCTAATTCAGTTTTATTTTTTTTTTTTTTTTGTTTGTCTATTTAGTGAAAGGAGATTTCAAAAAATTTTTTTTAAATGTTATATTCATCATTTAGCTCAAACTATGTTAATGTGGGTAGTCATCTTTGACTTTCTATGTACAGTTATTATTATTATTTTTTGAATTGTCAATTTTTAAAAAAATTTAATTTGTTTTTATTTCATTTCAATTGTTTGCCTTTCGTTTTTGTGTTTATTTTCATATTTGTACATGTAAAAAGAAGTTTTTCTAAATTTTTGTATACAAAAGGTCTTTTTTTTTTTTCTCCTAGTTTTATTTGGTTTTGTTACTGTTTGTCAATAAATTTTGTCTCAGAAATACCTGCCCAGTAGTACGCGTTACCATTAGTTTCACTAGCGCAGTACGTTTTTACTTTGAAAAACCAAAAAAAAAATATAGTAAAATCACGTATTTTCAATTTTAAGAGTACACAAAATAAAACGATGGGCCTGGGGGGGAGGGGTAGGGGTAGGGGGAGGGGTAATGAAAAATTTTAATGAATCAAGTAAAATATTTTTCCTTTATAGTTATTCTCCAAAATGGAAGTAAAAAAATTATCATCATCATCATTAAATTATACGGGTCGTAAACAACCCACTGCTATATTACGCATGAAACAGGATTATATGCGTTTAAAGCGTGACCCATTGCCTTATATAACAGCCGAACCTTTACCAAATAATCTATTGGAATGGCACTATGTTGTAAAAGGTCCAGAAGATACACCATATTATGGCGGATATTATCATGGTACTTTAGTATTTCCACGTGAATTCCCATTTAAGCCACCCTCCATTTATATGTTAACACCGAATGGACGATTCAAGACAAATACAAGATTATGCTTAAGTATATCAGGTATGTTGCTTCATGTGCTTCATTTCAATTTTAAATTTTGAATGTAATTAATTATGATTATAATTAATTATAATTAATTTTTCAAATAATTAATTTTATTGCCATATTGTAATTACTTTCCATTGTAATTAATTAATTTATTACTTACCATATTTAAAAATTTTTTTTTTAATACAATTAATTTTCGTCATAATTAATTTTTATTTTGATAGATAGATTTTTTCATCTTCTAATATTGTAATTAATTTTAATTATTGCAATAATGTAATTAATTTTTGTTTTACTTAGATCCACTACACAGAGTTCGATATAAAATCTCTTTTATTGATAATATTGATAATTTCCAAAATGGAATCCTCTAAAAGATAAACTGTAAATTCAAAATGAAATTTTGTATCGATTTGGATATGTCCATTTGTCTGTCCATTTGTAAAATAAATATAAAATTGTAAAATAGATATAATCTTTAAATTTGGCAAAAACATTGGAACTTCATTTATATTAATTGGTTTTGAAAAATGGCCAAATATGTTAAAGGTCACGCCTACAGTGCAATGTAAATTAAAAACTCCTCTATTTTTTTTTTTTTTGAGCAAAATATTACAGTTTTTCGTTTCTATTTTAAAAACTGAAATTTTGTAATATCGACAAAAAGAAAATTATCTAAATCGAGCGAAAATCTACCCAAAAATTGTATAACTTCAAATTATTTGTCTGTACCATTCCAAACATTCCAAACATTCCAAACATTCCAAACAATGATAATTTTCTTATTTGTTTTATTTTCTTTTATTATTAGATTTCCATCCAGACACTTGGAATCCCACTTGGTGTGTGAGTACTATACTCACTGGCCTATTAAGTTTTATGGTATGTTAAAAAAAAATTATATGGCTAAATGAAACTTAAATGTAATATAATTTTTTAAATAAGCCATAATTTGTATAATTTATTTAGTTAGAGACAACAACAACATTGGGTTCAATTGAAACTACCATTTACGAAAAGCAACAGCTCGCCAAAAAATCTTTAGCATTTAATTTAAAAAATCCCCAATTTGTAGAATTATTCCCTGATATATGTGATGAAATTAGTAAACGCCTGCAATTAGAAAAACAGCAGAATTTGAGAACTGTGAGTACAACAATAAATGGTATCATTCCGATTGGAAAAATTGATCCAATAAATCAACATAGTAATGGGCATATTGCGCTCGATGGGAATCAAATCGATAATAATAATGATGGTATAATCAATGATGGCAGTAATCCTGATAATGTACAAGATCTTAATACTACAAAAAATTCAACAAATCCACATATAAATTGGCAATCGAATCTTATTATTATTCTATGTTTTGCCGTATTTGCTTTAATAGTTAATTATGTTTTTAAAAATATAAATCAGGAATAGAGAATAGAGAATAGAGAATAGGGAATATCTAATGTATTGTGCGTTAGAGAAAACGAAACAAAAAAAAGAATAGAGAAAAAAAAAAAACAAAACAAAATAATTGTTTTAAATGAATGCTGCTGCTTCTTTTTTTTTTTTTTTTTTTTTTTTTTTTTTTTTTGAGATTGGTTACAATAGATTGTGTAACCAATAATTGAAGGGTTTCGTAATGTTAGATTCGTTTTGTATGAACATAACAAAAAATTAATCGTTTTAACTGGCAAATTCTAGAAATTTGAATACATTTTAGAATGAATCAAATTGGGCAAAAAGTTTTTAGTAATACTTTGCCTGACAATCTCATTCACCATTTTGTTTAACAATTATAAAGGGAACTGAGTAGGTGGGTGTACTTTAATAGGCAAGCGAAATTGATATCAATTAATTAAGTCGAATGCATATTTAATTAATTACACAAATTGAAGTAAATGCCTGCACATGTAATCATTATGGTTATTTTAGTATAAGCAGGTAAGAAAAATATATTTGACTGGAGTTATGTCTAAACGGTAGACACCCACCACTTATAATGAAGTAATGCAGATAAAGATATAAAAAGTTAATTGATGGGTTATTAAATTTGGCTCATTAAATTATGCAGGGATTCTTTTCTAAAATATACTCTGCTTGATTATTTGAAAAATCGTAGATCAATAAATCGAACTATATCTTGTTAATTCTGACTAGCTTTTTATTAAAAAGTGGTACTGTCTACCTCAAGTCTTTTTTAAGTATTCGCGTAAATGATGCGGTATAGTAAAATGTAATTTTTCTTATTTTTATGAAAGTATATTTAGCGAAAAAGAATGAACGTCTATTTTTTCCAGAGGTTGTACATAAATCGGTTGTACATAAATAAATATTTTCTTTGTGAGTGAAAAAGCCCTCTCATGTAGTATTGTATATTTAAAATATTGACTGAAAATTTCCCAATGTCATATAACGTGGCACAAATCTTAAGTCTAATATTACGTAGCTTTCATAAAAGCCGATACAAAACTTTATGTACAAATTTTTTTGATTTGGGTTATTTAATCAATAAAAAATACATAATTCAATCAAAAAGAAAAAATATACAAATATCTCATGAAACACGATTTTGTTATATTACGACAGTTTAATAGTTAATAGTACTTTGTAGGTGGGACATCTATTCATTCCGGTTTTGTTTACATTGCATAAATATTATCAACAGCATTACATTTTATTATTAAAGAAAACAAGTAGCTTCCATTGGTGTAAATGAAATGAGAGTATAGATAGTGCGGCATAGATAAGCAAAAGCAAAAAAAAAAAAAAAAAGAGAACTTAAATAAATAAAACACATCAATATGTAAATAGTATTGCAAATTGTAAGCCATAGGCTGCGAAATTCATTGCCTTTGTAAAGTGTATTCGGTGTAAGAGCAAAGTAAAGGCAAGCAGTTGCGGTAGAGAGATAGAGAAAAGTATGATGTGATAAATTGCAAATGAATTGAAAACAATGCATTGTAAAGTACAGTTATTTTTATTACACATTGTATGTATGCATGTGTAGAAGTGTACAGAATTTAGGCAAACGATGAAAAGAATTTAATTTACAAGCAGAGCAAAAGCCAAAGATAATACATTGAACATATCTATGTATATGAAGGTATATACTCATGGCGTATGAGGGTGCATAACTGTTGAAGATGATTCTATTCATTTTATTTTTTATTCTTATCATTTCATTTCATTTCACTTCATTTGTGCACTGCATATCAATATAAGTGTTTCATTTTACCGTTATTCATTGCATGGATAACAGTTACATTATTATTACAATCGCAATGTTGATAATGATGATAATGATGATAATGCTGATAATGCTGATGATAATAGCAGTAAATAGTAAGGGATAGTTAATGATAATGAGTCAGCATTATTTTGCATTGCTTTAAATCTGTGACGTATAAAAATGTTCGCAAATTCGTGCATATATTTTAATATAAACTTTTAATATATATCATGAATTTGACGAGAGATTGAGATGGGGGTATTATTACGTTGTCATTATGTCTGTCACGCCTAAAAGAAAGTATCAGAGAGTACATAAATTATATATATTTTTGATCAGCATTACATTCTGAATCGATTTAGATATGTTTGTCCATCTGTCCATAATTATTTGGATATTTATTCGCATGAATTTTATCAAATCAAATATCTAGAAAATAAAACAAGCGAAATTAAACTATGGTCAGATAAATTTACCTGAATCACTGTTTTATCTTGCATATTTAAAATAAGTTATATACATTTGAATAAATGAAATGAAACTATATCTTTTTGGACTAATGAAGAAATATTAATTTATTTAATTTTTTTTTTATTTCACTTAGTTTTTTCTTTTGTTTCATATTTGTATTACGTTAATTTACTTTGTCGTTGTTTATTATTATTATGATTATTTTATTTCTCTAATTTTTGTTATTTTATATATAATTTCAAATTGGTATATCGATTTTTCCAAGAAAAAAAAAAGTTTGATTATCATTATAGAATAAATAGTAATCGATATTAGAAAATTGTATTGTATTAATAGTTGTAGTAGTACCTGGTGGTTTGTGTATGTTAAATAATATTTTGTAAATTTTCTATCAAAAAGTAACACAATATTATACATTATACATTATATATTTAGTGTATTCGCATAATGGTGTGAATGAAGTCTGGCCCTTTATTGCAGTGTCATTGTTATAGATTTGAAATAAATGTCAACTTTATCTATTGATCTCTAACTATTCCATACTTCTTTCATGTAATATCTTAAGAGACAATTTCATATCAATTTTCTACATATTTGGTTTAGTATGAAAAACATATGAAATTATTTCTTGGCAAAGAAATTTATTAAATTCAATGAAAATAGCATTTGAATGATGATGGATGATATTAGATTTTTTTATTTAACTTATTTAACATTTAACATATTTGCCATTTGTAAAAATTCCATCAAATTTATTCGATAGATATTTGCATACGTAGTATTAAGGGTGTTTAATTGTAAGGCCACTGCCGATTGTGTGCATATCTAAATATAATTTATATGGAAAATTCAGACTTTCATTTTTGTTATATTTATAGTTGATGCAATGATTTATACAAATCATATAATTCAGAAAAAAAAAATTTTTTTTTTTTTCATAATATTCAACTCCGTTTTTAGAGGTAGAGTTCATGATATTTGCATTAGTAGTTGAATATCGGCAGTGACGCATATTGCTTGGTACTTTTTCCTTTTTGTTTTAAATGCATCATGTGTCATTGATTTAGTTGGCTTAAGGTTGAACACATTGAAATTAATTAATTAATTTACATATTGAATGATTATATATATAAATTGATTGTAATTAGGTTTGTATTTTATTATACATGTATTGTAAATTCTTGTTTTTCTTGCTCCTTTTTCTCTTGATATTTGACTAATAATGATGTTAGCTCTTCTCGATTCGCTTTACTTAATTGGCCATCCGTATTTTCCATGGCACGTTGCACTTCTAAATCCAATGCTCGTTGTTCATTGTCACATTCGGTTTCACTAAATTCACGTGAATCTAAAAAACCGGTTGGTGGACGAAAACCGATATTGTTCGCTCCTGTCATTGCGGCAATAGTAGCTGCTATCGATGCCGAGGTCTCTAAATTATTTACCTCATTTTCTGCGCTTTAAGTAGAAATACATATAAATTGTCGATATTTTTTAAAATCGTTTTTTGAATTGATTTTTGAATTGATTTTCATTTATATGTTAATTGCCTGCACCCTTCGCTTCATTAAAATATTTACAATATCCAGAATAATGCGTTAGGGAATTTGAATAGTATGTACTTAATTAGAATTAAATTAAATTGAACCTGTTTGACAGACAAGTTTTTACACTTAAATTTATATTGTACCCAAACTGAAAGCATCTTTACTTCTTACAATAAATTATTTTTGATGGTATCTTTATGGTAGTTGTAGGCTTCAAAATATAAAAAGCTAAAATTCGGGCAGTTGTACCCATATGCCCAAAATTAGAATGTCACAAATTTTACTTTTTTCTTTTTTTTTAACTTTAAGAATTATACGGATTACAATATTAAAATGGGCCTTAAAAGTTGTCATTATATTCGCAAAAAATAAATTTAACGGGACAGTGAGTATTCAATACTTGACTCATAGCCGAAGGCTTGAATGGTATTGATGTAACATGAAAATTATATATAAAAATAAAATTAAATTGTCGATATTTAAGATTCAGTGTAGAACGAATGTTTGGTATAATTTTGTTTTTTGTTTTTTTTTTATTTTGTTTTTGTTTTTGTTTTTGGGGGTTTAGGTACCTGAACTACCTATTGTTACATCCAGAATATAAACGTAACTCCAAGGAATCTTTAACATTAATTAGATGCTTTTTACCAACCGGATAATTAACTTTGTCGCCTGATGAAGATGTAGAACTGGCAGTATTATCTTTACTACAATCCTTACCATCACTATAACGTTGACTTTTTCGACGTTCTTCAAATGACGATGATTGTTCATTATTCGATTCTGCTGATGAATCGAGCCTAAACATATCTATAGGATAATTAAAAAAAAAGGACAAAAAATTAAAATTAATTCAGTGGGAAAAAAATTAATGAAAACTACGTACCCACAACTTTGCGTGTTATATTATTACGGAATGGCTTACAAGGAACTCTGTAAGTAGGTACATTAGAAAATTCCGTTCCAGGGCTAATACTATTATCGGATTCAGATTCGCAATGTCTAGAATTTGCATTACTAATATTCACATTTCCACTGTTATTGTTGTTCTTGTTTTTTGTGGTGCGAGCATCAGAACGTGTTACCTTCTTTAAATGACCCATTTGAGCGCCAGCCACCAATGTTAAAGATTTACTTAATGTCATTTCATCTACATAGAAATTGAATAAATAAAATTTGATGCGTTTAATCATTTTCCTTAAGGAATTTTAAATATAGAATGTACCATCTGTACTATGAAAACGTTGTTTATGCCAGATTGATTTGGCTTTAATGTGACTGAAACCTGATGGTGGCAACAGTGGGTAAGCAGTAGCATTTAAATTTTCACCATCCGGATGGCCAAACGTTTTGAATTGCATTGTATAATCGATCGGTGAATCTGTTGTAGTTCCACTTCGTGTGGGAGTTTTTGTTGTAGGTTCGGCATGATTTTCATTTACACTAAATGTAGCATACGGTGAAATCTCATACATTTCTAAGGGATAAAACGATATCCAAACATATCAAATAAATAAATTGGAAAGATCTAGAAAACTTTTTCGCTTTTTTTTTTGTTGCTGTATAAATTTACCAGAATTATTAGTTTTATCGACAGTTTTAACTGGGGAAGCACTATACACTTGTTGGCTATGTCGATTATTATGATCTTCTTTGTATTCCGGTAATGTCCGCGATTCATAGCTTGTTGATATGGGGCTACATAAAGTATGTCGATGTTTGATACTTAGAACACTAAAACAATTTAATATTTTTTAAGTAGTACACTTTCCGTAGAATTATGTACTATTTTAGCTATAATATAAAATCATCTACTGGGAAAAATTTTTGTATTCATGGAAAATCAAAAATGAAAAATATGAAGTAATTTTCTATAATATGTAAAATAGTATGGAACATTACATTAGTAAGACATTACTATGAAATGCAATTATTTGTATAATAATTTCAGTTTCATAATATTTTTATATTACAAAAATGATGTTAGTTATGCGACATAGAATGGCAGACAATGGCATAGAGTGGCATAGAGTGGCATAGAGTGGCATAGAATAGCTGAATATTGTGCTTACATGGTTATAATGGTTACAGCTAAAATAATAATAACAATTAATGCAGTTAACCAATCACCATACGTTGAATTTGTTGCGTTTATAAGATTATTCATTAAATCATTTTCTGAAGGGAATGTTAAGGGCGGCGGTATAGTTATGCCATCAATATTTGGTGTTGCGAAATGATAATGTTCGGTTGTTTTGCCAGCATCATTTGTGGCTGATATACGTAATTGATACCATTTGGCTGGTAAGAAATCACAAAATATTAAATTTTCTCGATTATCTTCAGAGTTAGAAATATCTGATGTCACAACAGTCCACCTTATGTCACCTATATAGAATTTCCGGAAAAATAAAAAAAAAAAAATATTGGTATTAAATTTTGTGACAATTTTGGGTCATATGAATTTCTACCTAATGGACGATGTTCAATAGAAAAATGATAAATAGGGCATCCACCATTATTCCAAGTGGATAATTTCAAATTTACACATGACATATTTGTAGTGATTAATTCATTAACATTCGGTGCTTGAGAAGCTGTATTGAAGTTAAAGAATACATCATTTAATATTAAATATTCATATTTTCAAGTGTTATTTTTTCTAGTGCTTACCTTTACCCTTAGTCCAAACGCTAATTTCCTCACTTGGTAAACCATCTCCGACTAAATTATGAGCTGACATTTTAATAATATACAAATTGCCACATTTTAATCCAGTTATCGTGTAAGCATTATTTTCTGGCATTAATTCTGTTTGCGACCACATTTCACCCGTAATGCGATAATATATAGTATAACCTAGTAGTGGAGCACCACCATTATCTGGTGCATCCCAACTAATTCGTATACTATCTGCTGAAGCAAATTGTACAATAATTTGCGGTGCTCCCGGTAGTTTCATAGCAATTACAAAATATTGTATTTCATCATTGCCGAATAAATTGTTTGCAGTGCATGTATAATTTCCAGATAGACTATCTTCGACACCTTTAATCAAAATAATATTATAATAGTCAATAAATGTTCATTAGATAAGTATTCATTTTATTTTTACGGTGAATTTTTAAATTTCCTTCAGTTGTTACTTCATAAAATGGGCTAAATGTAACTGGTCTGCCACGTGTCAACCAACGTGCCCGTGGTGTTGGATTTCCTACAGCCAAACACTCTAATATTAATTTTGTACCCACTGCTTTCCTTATTATTTGACCAAAAGATGCTATACGAGCTGGTGCTACAGTGTAATTCGTAAAAAAAATTACAAATTATTTTTATAGGTAGTATTTAAATTATGTGTGAAATACTTTTCGTACCGCGAGTATTTGTGGCTTGAGCGACAACAGATGTAGGTTCACCTTCACCTACGGATGTTGATGCTGATACCCAAAATTCATACATTTGATTTTCTGCTAACCCCCTTGCTTCATATGTAACTGGATAACCATTCTCATCAACTCGAACCATGTGAGCTGAAATTCAAGTAAGTACGTTTAAATTGTATAAGTACGTTTAAATTGCTATAGTTTTCTAGCTTACATTTAGCTGGACCTTTACGGCCCACTTCTCGTGAGTGAACCGTATAATGTGATATAATACCGTTACGATTTTTCGGAGGCATCCACGATATTAATATAGAATCTGCTGTTAGTGCGGCAGCTTTTATTGCAGCCGGTGCATCGGGCACATCATCTTCCGTTTGGCAATATAAAGCTTGACTGGGCACGCCATCTCCAGTAGACGTGTATGCTAATACTCTAATTGAATAATTCGTTGCCTTGTGAAGAGTATGTAAATAAGTTTCTAAATTTGAAGTACGTTTTACTTCCATTTTTGATGGAACATCAACTTTCAAATAGGGAAAACATAATACTTTGAATATGAATACCAATTTATTTGTACTTTATAAAAATGTGAGAAATTTACTTTGATTCGTAAGTGGCCGATATAATATTTTATAACCCTGAATAATGCCGCCATGATATTGTAATAAAGGCTCAATCCACGATATTTTTAAACTTTGTGACGACAATGTAGTGCAATTTACATTTTGGGGTGCTGCCTCTGGTACTAAGGCATTAAAAATATATTAATGAAAAATTGAATCACCCTATAATCATGTCCATATATTACCTCCTTCAGCTGTGGTACCAAAAATAGGTGTACTCCATGGTCCAGAACCAAAACTATTGAGAGCACGTATTGTTATTGCATATCTCGTATATTTACGCAAACCGCGGAGAGTTGCTTTAGTTGTGGCCCAACCGCTTACAATAACAGATTTTAATGAGCTGTTCATTACACTAATATAATTAATATTTTGCCTTTCTTCACTACAATTAACTGTATAACCAATAAGTTCCCCATTCCAGGATTCACGTGGTGGTATCTGAAACAAAAATCAAAGGAATCATCGTGCTTAAATTATCCTTCAATTTTATTTAAAATTTATATTTAAAATTTAAATTTGTCTAAGAGTTGGTATTTTCTAAGTTGCATTGCATACCTGCCAAGTTACGATAAGTTCGGCTTCTCCACCTGTTTGTACTTGAATATTAGACGGCGCTTCTGTGGGAGCTTCTTCTTGAGTCTTAAATACTATGGGTTCAGTGAAAGAACTCCGATCGATTTCATTGATAGCTTGCATACGCATTAGAAATGTTGTGGCTGGCATTAAATTTGTTATGGTGGCACTTTCATGTAAATCACTATTAAAGAAATTGTTATAACAAAAAAAAAAAAAAAAAAAAAATAATGACTGAAGCAAAAGCAAATGTTACCTTTTGTTAATACTTGTCGATAGTAAAGTCACATTTATACAGTTTCGATCATTCCATTCTTCGCCAGCTTTACTTAAAGCCACATGCGTTTGTAAATATTTTAGAGGTTTATATTGTACCAAATAGGAAAGTACTGGAGAATTGCCATCAAAGGGACGGCGCCACGAAAGTTTTACAGTACGTGAGCCAACTTCAAATACTTCTAAGTTTTGTGGAGTATCAGGTCGCTCTTGAACCGCTAAGTATACAACTTGTTCTGCTTGCCCATATGGGTTTTCCGCAAAACATTTATATATACCGGAATCATGACGATCTGAACGAGATATTGTTAATTTAGATTCTACACCTTTTACTGCTTTCATTTCACCAATGCTAAAGCGATAATTGTTTAGATCAATACGCCCATTGTTATGAGTCCAACTGATACTAATCGGCTCATCACCTTTCGCATGACAATTTATTGTAACGGCATCATTGCGACGTGATGAAACATTACGAGCGAATTGCTCAAATCGTGCCGGTTCTAAAATACGATAACGAAATATATTAAGATAAGGTAGGAGTTAGATAATTATTTTAATATGAGATCGAATTCTTGCAATGTTTTGTATAACTAGGTAAGTTATCTAAATATTCGTAACATCTAAGAAGCAGAATTTTATACCTTTTCCATCTTAGCCCCCACCTTATGCCTTATCGGCATACTAACTTTGGCCCAATGTTAAATAATCTGTAGAAAAATTCATCTTTGATTTACAAAGTACAGACAACACCAAGTTCTTCTTAAACAATTTAATAATGTCCGTCTGTCTGCCTATTATTATTATATTTCTTTTATTAAGATGTCGTTTTCAAATTTAACAGTTCTAGAATTCTTATACTTCTTGCTACTGTATATGACCACGCCCACAATTGAATTTAATAATTTTGTGGGATGAAAATTGGTCAATTACCTGGAAGGTGTATCAAAGTTGCATCAGTAATTTACTACTTAATACTTTAAGTAGATGTTTTTGATTAAAATGTGAATATTATTTGATAATTTCAAAAATTAGAGATGCTCTTACTTTTTGCCACTAATTACCGACTTGAGTAAATCGTTTCAAATATTGATATAGATTGAGAGTATAAAGTATAAACTTTACAGCGTTGCCGAAATTTCATTCACATATTGTTAATATTTTCATAAAGTGAGTAAAACCATAAACTTCTTTCTTCGGGATATTTTCTACCTCCCTCTCGCATTTGATGACGAATAGAAATATAAAAACTTTTTATAAAACTTACCATTAACATTAATGCGAATCACTTTTTTTAAGCCTGAACCGATACCATTTGTTGCCTGACAAGTGTAATAACCTTCATCAATATCAGTTGCAAAATTCAACACTAAAGAATGATTATGCATATTTAATGGCTTAAAATCCTTGTTGAGTTTTTCTATTACAACAAAAAAATTTAAAGAAAAAAAAAAAATGCCAAAAATAGAAAAAATAAGAAAGATACAGGCAATGTGGATAAAGAAATATTAAGAAAAGAAAAATAGAAAAGTAAATATTTTCGTTTGCAATTTCCTTCAAATGCATAATGGAATTTTGAAAGGTTAAAATATTATTTCAGGATAATGCCTTCAAGTATAAGCACATAAGTTAAATTTATGTGCATTATATACATTCTCCTTTTTTTTTGTACTCCTCTTTCCTGTTTGTCTATTTGTTTCGTTATCTTTCACTTTATCTTTCACATTTAAGTGGTATCATTATAAATTTTTCACATTTAATGCATTTTGAAAATTATATTGAAATAGAGTCAATTAACATACATTTTAAAGATACTTTTTTTATAATGTATACATATATATATATATATATATAGAGAGAGAGAGACATATATAAGGAGAATGTTACCTTGCCCTTTAAACCAGGTTATCGATGGAATTGGAAATCCTTCTGCTTCGCAATTTATTGATATTGTATTGCCAAGCATGACGGCTGTGTCCATTGGTTCGAAAGTCCAACGTGGAGCAACTATAAAATCACAATAATAATAATAAAAATACAACAACAGCAGCAACAATAATAATAATAATAATAATAATAATAATAATAATAATAATAATAATAATAATAATAATAATAATAATAATAATAATAATAATAATAATAATAATAATAATAACAATAACAATAACAATAACAATAACAATAACAATAACAACAACAACAACAATAATAATAATCTATAAAGGCAATAATAATAAACAAGAATAATTCAAGATACAAATGCAAAGGAAACGAAGCGAAAGTAAATGCAGAAAAAAAAAAGCCAAAACACAACTTTCTTTTCTCTCTTTACTCACTCTCTCTTCTTCACTAACACTTTTTTATACTATTCTCTTAAATTTTTTTTGTGTTTTGTATTATTTATTTGTTTGTTTTTTTTTTTGTGTAATCATGTAAAAAGTGCAGATAAGGAAACCAGAAGAAATCTTACACAAAAGCCATGAACAAACACGCACAACGAAACATTATAAAATATGCTTGAATATTGTATAGAGTATATATTATTAAGAGTAATTTTTATCAAATAAATGAGCAAGAAAAAAAAAGAAGAAGAAGAAAAAACTATAAGTATAAATATGAGATAAGTATAAAGAATGAATGAAGAAATGAAGTTAGATGATGTAGTTAGTTGAGTTTGGTTAATGTAACATCAAGTAATAGATAGCAAAGCCTTTAAGGGAGATTATAAAGGAAGTACATTTTATATATATATTTTGCACATATGTATTATATTTATATATATGTATAACGTATATCTAAAGATGCACAGATAGAATATATGAATAGAAAAATTGAGTCTCAAGAGTATCATGTGGATATGAAACACTTTTGGAAAATTTCGGTAAAGGTTTAAATAAAGTAAAGGAATATTACAAAAAAATAGAAATAATAAAAACAACGATAACAAGAAACAATCAGCAATACGAATATAATAAGGAAAAACTAAGAAAATCAAAGAAATTCAATAAGAGAGAACGAACATCATTATCATGGACGATTATCAAATGCATTTCTTTCATGTTGACCAAATTGCAAAAAAAAAAAAAAAAATAAACCCATTGAAAAGATTTCATTTGAAATTTCATATTTAAAATTTTTTTATTATTATATAATCTATCTATAATTTTGATGTAATTGGGATTTCCTTATAAAAATATTTTGATTCAATTCAAATGGACTTTGCTGAAATTGTTGCTGTACATTTCAAAATAAGTGAAAAGTTGGACTTAAAAAGATCTTTGAGCGACAAGTTGTATTTAAGAAAACCTGTCATTAGAAGTTGATTATACGTACAGTATAATCAAGTCTCAAATGGACTTGTGCTCGAATAGATTGTTACCACAATTTCTATAATAACGTTTCATAATCTAGTCTAGTTATTTAATTTAGGTAACGTATTACTAGTTGCTATTTTACCATGACTATTAGTTTGGCAAGTAAGTTGAAATATTTTTTGATTCAGAATGTCAAAAATCATAAAAATTGAAAAAATCATTTTAGTATGAAAGAAAAATTCCCCATTTGTTATATTTTGTTGTTGTATTTTGAAACACTTTACAAAAATGATTTAATGAATATTTGCCACAAAATTTTATATTCTCTTTATTTCTTTCTTTGCACAAATTGTATGGGATATAAAAAAAAAAAATGTATAAAGTGTAGAAGACAAAATATTTACCATTAAAATGAATTCATTCTCAAATGAACGATAATGCACACAAATACAAATATGTTTATTATACGTTTATAAATATTTTGTGAATTTGTTACAAAAGCAATGGAAACCAAATCCTAGATATCTACTACTGAGATTTCATTTAGTAGTTTATGATACAGACAAATAATTTAAAGTTTCATAATTTCGTGAATTGGCCTGGCTAATTTATATAAATTTTATAGAGACATTGTACATTAGCGGCCAAATTTAATATGGACATCACTTTCTTTTTTGCATCCATCAAAATGTTTACCACACATGGATAGACGGATAGACGGATAGACGGATAGACGGACATATACATCTAAATCGATTCAGAATTTGATACTTATCAAGAATAAATATATTTTTTAGGGCCTTTAATGTTTCACTTTGGGCGTTACAAGCTACTTGATAAAATGAATGTAACCCTAATCTCTGGTTGGTTTTTTATAAAAAGCGTAGAAGCTACATTGAAAGCGATATTTATTGCATGCATATTTATCTACACTTTTGTATTTACCTCTCACTTGTAATTCAGCTGTATAGTTCACTTTGGCTGCTGCATTGCTAGCATAACAAGTATATTTACCGCTATGTTTGGCATTTATATCTTTGAATACTAACAATGAATAAAACTCTTCCTTTTTCTCAGTAATCTAGAAAATTGAAATTGAAATTTTAATTTTGCAATATTATTACGTTATATATATATATATCTTGCATTCTATTTCTGTTTCATTCTATCTCTAACTTTTTCAATTATTTTTTTCTTCGGCTTTTTCTTATGCTCATACGTAAAATGTATCGATTGTATTGCATATCGATACATTTGTGCATGGATTAAATAATTTTGTGATTTTATTTATAGAGCTATAAGAAAAAAAAAAGAGACTTTCAAGTTTTGCTCAATTATTTTTTTTTTATTTGTAAAAGATTTTCATTTCTGCATTCGAAATTTATTTAAAGAACTTTTCTTTTTCCTTTTTTTTTTCACCAAGTCTGTTCAATATAAAATTATTTAGTAAAAATTAAAACGTGAATTTTATGGTTTACGAGAGAGGAGGGTTCACTATAGCGAACCAATTATAATGATCCATTACAACGCTCAACTCAATATCTGAAACGATTTGAACAAGTCTGCCTCTTTGCTTGTCTTTATCTGAACTTATTTAATCGTACAGATCAAATTTTAGAGATTTAGAGTTTTTAATATTTATATTCGTATCTCGATCTAGTGGTGTACGCGATATTGAAGAATGGTGAAATTGCTACGCTTTCATAAAGTCCTATGTTATTTTACACTAAACGCTATTTTGAAAAAAGTTTACACCGTTTGAATCTATTCGTTGTACTTATTAGATTGCTTAATTGATATTTTTTATTGACTCTCTTGACTAATCAAATAATGCGGATTTTATAATCATATAGTGCAGGATCCTCTGTAATCAGGTGTAACTTTCTTTATGATAGTAAAATTGGAATTAACATTAGACGATAATATCAAATTTCAAGATTAATCAAAACTTTTTGTAATTTTCATTTTTCTTAATTTAAGAAAGGCCTTCAGATTTTTGTATAATGAAGTAAGTGCTATTTTTATGTAATACTTACCTGTAAACTATTTGGTATAGGTAGATCATCTTTTTTCCAACTAAAATAAATGGGCATGTCACCTGAGGAAACGGCGCATGTGATTTGGGCTCTACCACCTTCTTGTAAATTTTTTGGAAATCTAAATGGTTCTATAACTGGCGGACCTAGTAGAAAAAAATTATAAATAATGATAAAAAATTTTTTTAACTAAATTATTGATTTTTGGGAAAAAGAGAGTACTAAAATTGATACCTCTATTTATTTATTTATATTCAATAGTTACATAATAATCTTAAACGACTAATAAGAAGAAAAATACAATGAATTACCAAAGTTATAAAAATAACAACAATAGTAATAAAAACACAAAAAAAAAAAAACAAAACAAGAACAACAAATAAAACAAAAAAAAAGCATATCAATAAGCTTACATAAGGGGCACAGATAATAATACAAAATATGAACCTTCATGGGCCGACTAAGCCGACTAAGCCAATGAAAGCTCATGAAGTATATGCACATTATTAAGAGCATGATCACAGAAATGAGAAATACAAGTGATGTAATCTGGCAACTATTGGTGTAGCACAACATACTTGGTATAATTTAATGGGTTAACAGACGAGTCGAACAAATGAAAATAGTTATTGTGTAACTTAAAGGATTATAGAGTTGGTAATTGGCAAGATATTGTGGCAGCTTTACAGGTACATAATGCCTAGAAAATCTTGAGGAGGTATGATATGAAATGCCCTGTAGCAATGTCGACGAGGAAATATGGACTTGTATCAATTTTATCATAAAAATAATGGACAACACTTCACGACGTTTATACAAAGTGGGCAAATTGAGTAGCTTTAGACGACTTTCATACGGAGGCAAGGGTTGGTTAACATTCCATCTTAAACCATGCAGAGCAAATGTAAGAAAGTTTTTTGTACGTCTTCAATGTGGTTAATATAGCACTTATAAATCGGGATCCACACAATAACAGAATACTCGAGTATTGGTTTTACAAGGGACTTAAATAAGCGCATAGAAACATATGGGCCTTACACTTCTTTAGCTCACCTCTTTACGAAGCCCAATATTGAGTACTCAATGTACAAGTGAAATCTAATCTTTGAATCAAATGTAACCCCTAAATCCTTATAAGTGATTACATTTTCCAATTTGTGACCATTTATCCAATAACATGTAGAGAAAAACGAAGTTCGATCAAACGATAACTTTTTGCATTTCTTCAGGTTTAATGACATACCATTGACAAGGCACCATTTGTGCTATTGCTCAAGGTCAGTCTGAAGTAATCAAGAATCCTCCATGGAGTTAAGAGATAAAAATAATTTAACATCATCAGCACACAATAAAACACGGGCACAGTTGACACATTCGGGAATATCGATAACAAAAAGAGCAAACAGTAGTGGACCTAAATGACTGCCTTGTGGAACGCCTGAAGTGACTAATACTTCACATGAAAGCGTACCATTAAACAAAACACTCTGCGACCGACCAGTCAAGTAATTTGAGGACCAATATACAAGTTTGTGCGGGAACTCTAGCCGATATAATTTGTAAATTAATGAGCCATGTGAAACTTTATCAAAGGCTTTTGAGAAATCAGTATAAATTACACGGGTTTGCTCCTGATCACAGAATCCATGGAAAATTACACTAGACAATTCTAACAGATTTGATGCCGTAAATTTGCTTTAACTTTAAGTGCTCCGTGACTACTAATTCAAATATTTTTGGAATCACACTAATCTTTGCAATACCTCTATAGTTTAAAATAGAATTTCTGGGACCATTTTTTAATAAGGGGATAATAAAACTGGTTTTCCATATATCGGGAAAAACGCCATTATTTAGGCAAGTATTAAAAATTTTTGTTAAAGGAACACTTAGTAATTCAGCACAGTGCTTAATAATACAGGGAAAAATCCCATCAGGACCAGGTACACAGAAAAGAGAAAATAATTGGACATTGTTTAATTGAAAGTAATTTAAATAATTAGTAATTTTAATAATTCTTTTCAATAAGTTATAAAACTAAGAAAGTATGAGATTTTTAGAATAGTGCTTTAAAATCTTTTGGAAATTTCTTTTCACAAATCCATTGGTTTATGCTTTAAAAGTCCCAATACCTTTAAGGCAATTTTCGTAACTTACGAAACAAAATTCATAAGAATAAAAATACTTACTATTAACATTTAATAATATATCACGACGAGCTTCTTCACCGGTACGACTTTTTACAATGCAGGTATACATTCCTTGATCACGTATGGGATCAACATTTTTAATAATAAGATGACCACCCTGTTGTACAGGACCCAATATAAAATCTGAATCTTTTTATTTTTTTTTTATTTTTTTTTAATTGTTTTTATTAGTATTGTAAAAGTGTAAGAAGAAGAAGAAGTAAGAAGATATTAAGAACTAGATAATGCTG
The DNA here is from genome assembly GCA_023089585.1 of Melophagus ovinus. Classification (NCBI taxonomy): domain Eukaryota; kingdom Metazoa; phylum Arthropoda; class Insecta; order Diptera; family Hippoboscidae; genus Melophagus; species Melophagus ovinus. The sequence continues at coordinate 23,629,546 of JAKKIB010000174.1, read as the reverse complement.
ATATGATCATCATGTCCTTATTTCAATCTTACTTGATATTAATTCTTGATGTTTCCTTTCCCATCTGATCTGATCAATTGGATAACCCGAAAATGGGCAATGCATTATTATTTCATCATCAGCAATAGCCTTCAATGGACTAATGGCACGTACATAAGGTGGTCCTATATACATAGAAATTAAGAAGTTGTTTTATTGTCCTCCAAAAAAAAAAAAAAAAGCCAAAAGAAAAATAAATTAATAAATATTTCTAGGTTGCATCATTTATGTAGATTTTTGAGAAAGGGAATTACATGCCGTTTTGTACTTATTTATTTTTTTTTTTTTCTAATTAATTCAAACGAGAATTACTAAGCCATTAAAATGATAAAATGTCTAATATTTAAAGGTAGTGATAATTTTTTTCCATTTGCATTTGACTCTTTTGGGCAAAGCTTTCCTCGATTCGTTTATAGTTAATTCGCTACAAAGACTTTTTATGGGGCACATGAAACGTGTATTTCATGCTTCGTTTTCGTGAATATACTTTTTGAAAAATTTCACAAAAATTTTATTTTTTACAAATTATTACAAAGCTCATCAAACTTTTTTTTGTTTACCCAACATATTCTACATTTTATATATTTTATTATTCAATTAATTTTCATTCGATCGTAATTTTGATAATGATTTTGTAATATTATGTTATACATTTATATACAAAATTATTTGCTTAAAATTTGATTTTTAATTAAACTGAAATTTAGAAATATAAAAATTTGAATTAGCCGTGGGTCATATCACATAAAACTTGCCCTAATAATCAAAATTATATTAGTTACCTTTTTATTCTCCATTTGTTGTATTATAAATATAATTAAGCAAAAAATTCCTAAAATCTAGAAGGGCTTAAAAGAGAATTAATGCTAAATGCATGTCCATTTTTCCATGTGTCCATTTAAGATATTTAAATTTTAGAAGTTTAGCAAAATTTTCGAAAATGCTTAAAAAAAAAAATGTAATTAAAAATGTAAAAAAAATGTAATTTTTTATGTGACATTGAGAACGCTCCATTTTCCCAAATTGGATGCATTAAGTGGCAAATTTTTAGTATTCATTATAATTATTTAGTAAAGACCTTTTTTTTTTACAGAATAATATTTTTGGCCCATAAAATCTGTAATGTATAATATTTTATGGAACTTCAAATTTTCATAAATTCTTAAATTTTTCATATAAAAATTGTGTCATTTTGAAAATTTTTTTTAATATAAATCCTTTACCATGAAATATTTGTTTCATGAATCTAAATCAAATACAAAAAAAAAATGCTTTATTTTTTTAAGGTTTTTAAGGGGAAAAATCTTTTGCAAAGTTTTTTTTAGTTTAATTCCAATTTTTTGGTATAAAAATATCTATGTAAAGATTTTAAATTAAAATGATGATTTATTTTTCCATATTTCCATTTTTCCATATTTCCCTACTGTAAAATATCTCTATTGAAATCTATTGAAATCTGACTTATATTTTATAGCTTAACTTTGTAATCATGTGCATCGTCCAATCATGTGATTTTGCGATATCGAATATAATATTCTGATTTTTAGTTTATATCTATATATCTATATATATATGTTATGCTAGATGTTGACAACTTTCATGTATTAATAATAAGAGACTTAATTGTTATTTGAAAATAGCATTTTATGCATTAAATGACAGCTCAGGATGTAAAAGTATATTAATATTAATTACATCAAGTATATTCATATAAGTGTGTGTGTGTGTGTGTGTGTGTGTGTTGTGTGTGTGTGTATGTGTGCATACATACCGTAGACATTAAGGCGTGCTGAATGAGCAACACTGCCCATAGAATTGGTAGCCATACATTTATATAAGCCACCGTCATCTGGCCGTACATGAGTTATATTTAAATGACTTATTACATCACCAGCCAAATCGACATATTGTCCTATAGCGAAACGATGATGTAATGATACATCCATAATCGGTTGTGAATCCAATAACCAAAAAAACTGTATAATCAAAATAAATACAAAAATAAATATTTTTTATATATTGAATTTTGTATTGAGAAATATAAAGCGTTAGAATTTTTTTTTTTTTTTTTTTTTTTTTTTTTTGCTGAAAAATCTTACTTGTGGTGGTGGTGAACCTGTAGCAGAACATTTCAATGATATCATTAATCCTGGTTGAACATTTTGCTCAATAAATGTATAAATCAATTCTGGCACTGTGTCTATAATTTATAGATGTATAAAACAAAAATGCGTCATTTGCAAAAAAAAAAAAAAAAAAAAAGGAACTTGAAACATAAAAAGTTTATGTAATTTAAACGGGCTTACCGCCCAATCTAAGTTCAGCCATTGCTTGGGCACTAGATTTATGATTTTCTGCTAAACATTGATAAACACCACGATCACGACGACTTACATTTTCTATTAGCAATGAAGTTTTCGCTGATATGCGTACACTAAATATCATGGACAAAAAAAAAAAAAAAAAAAAATTCTTTCATTATTTGTAGAAATAAAATTTTGATATTTTTTCAATTTAATTAATTCGCTTTTAGAATTCACTTGAATTCATTTTGACTAGACCATCCAAAATTTGGATATATATTTATTTTGCTATTATATTTGTAATAGACATAGATATATTTTTAATCAGCATCGAATTCTGAATTGCTTTAGACATGTTTGTCCGTCTATCCCTTTGTTTAGGTATGGTAAATTTTCTCGGTGTCACAATAAAAAAAAAAAAGATATTTATGCAAAATTTGGCAAAAAAAATTGGAAGCTCATGTAAATTAGTTGATAATAAAAATAGGTCAAATCGTTTAAAGGACATAAAGGATATAAAATGACCACACCCATGCGAAATTATAAAACTTAATTTATCTGTTTGTAACCTCAATTGCCAAATAATGTCTGAGTCGTAGATATTCAAGTTTTTTTTTTTTAGCACCAGCCAAATATAATTTTTCCCACTTAGTAAAATTGTTAATTAAGATGTGTTAAGTTAATTTAAATTATTAGTGGAAATTATTAGAGGAAATTTATTTTACTTTATAATTTCATATAAAATTTCAAATAAATAATTAAGGCAATTAAATTAAATCGTAAGAGGCATAAAATTTTGTGAGCTTACTTACAATTACTTAATTGATATTTCTAGTTTCTTTCAATTATAATCATTTCTAAGGCAATGGAGTTTATATTTTATTACTTTAAAATTTATTATCTTAAGTAAAACATTAATTCAAGTGGACTAAAGAGAATTCTAAATAAAAGTTATCAAAAAATTGGAACATTTTCTCATAAAGACAAAACAAGAAATTGCTAGTTTAGCGATTCAATTGTTTTTAGTATGAAAGTTTAGAAAAATTTTTTATAACGATTACATATGAATTAATTTTTAGCAGAAATAATAACAAAATGGCGATATCGTTTCATATTAAAATCTAATGTGGCATAATTTTCTATGTTGCCAGATGCATAATGAAAAATGTCAAAATAACTTCATTTGGCAACATCGGTCTTGTAAAAACGCTCAATATGCATGCATAGGGATACATCTTTTACAAATACACATACATATTATATATTTATATATAAGTTGTATGTATAGACAAGATATAAGTCATATATCACATCTCTCTGTCTATTATACATATAAATAGTCGAGTATTTTATCTCATATTTTCATTGAGGCGTAAACTGTTAACGCTTGACTTAATGCTATTATTTATCTTTAGCATTTTATATGCATAATGACATACAAAATTTATTTACTTTTTTTTGTTCTTCCACTTTCTTTTTGCTCTTACATTTTTTTTCTTTTCTTTTTTTTTTTGTTTTTGCTTTTTCCATAATATACTTTTTATCAACTCATAACTCAACAACAAAACATCTATTTGTAGTGAATTGTACAATAATAAAAATTTTCAATTGATTTTTGCTGAAATAGAAACTGCAACTATGACTTAAATAACTTGATCGAAAGCTTTTTTTTTATTATATTATGACAATTGATATTTTTAGTGTAGCGTACACTTTTCATCATACAGATAAATGTAACAAATGTATGTAACATCTGATATAACTTGAATTAGATCTATTTGTTATTGTAGCAATAAACTTGGTATCATTAAATCGATTTAAACTAATCTAATGATCTAAATAAAATTGTTATGGAAGAGTTGAATACAAATTTTTAGACATTTTTATGAAATTTTTCATGTTAAGCAGATTTTAATTGATAGGCAACTGGAATTGTGTATGGGATAAGAGAAGTATTATATGACAAATTTATTCCATTAATTTATGCATAAAAAAAGTTTTTCTAATGAAACTCCATTCAGGGCATTGTTATGTCGCAATAAAAAAGTATCCCCCCTCCGTCCCCTTAGTTAATTTTTTTAGCATTTTTTTTTTAGATTAATTATTGAATTTTGCAAGTTATTCGTGAGTTGCGATTTTTTGTCAAGCTTTCTTGTTTTGTAAATGATTTTTCTTTCTTAACGTTTTGAATCATATTAATCATTATAAAAAAAATGTTGAGAAATAAGTATTTAAGAGTCGGCAATGATCAACTCTTAAACATTTTATTTATCTTTTATATATAATTAAAACATACATATTTCATATCTACATATATACATATAATATATATATATATTATATATATTATATATATATGTTTGCATGTATGCATAGAAATTGAAGTTTATATTTATTTGATATGTGAAAGTTTTTGCCATTATTATTATTGATTTACATTTTGAACTGTTATCTCACAACTTTCGTTTGTAATGTAAACGAGTAATACATTGCATGCCCATGCATGTATATGTATGTATTAGGTCGTTTGAAAACTTATCTTATTTTTCTTATTAAATTTTTTTATTTAATAGAATTATATTTTTTTATACTTTATCAATAATATGGTCTTTCATTTATGTTTGTGTAAATTAAAAAATAGATTTCTTTTTTTAACGACAATACATTTTGATTTATTAACAAAATATTGTTATTTTATGTGGAATAACAATATTCATGTTATGTTTAATGGAAAACAAATCCCCAGAGTTTATGAACATTTAATTTTCTCTTCAATTTCGAATTATTTGATTTTTATATTGCTTACGTTTTTGTTTTTGTTTTTTTTTTTGTTTTTTTTTTGTGTTTTTGGTTTATTATAAAAGTTATACGTAAATTGTTGATTGAATGCCAAGCATTACAGCCAATAAAACTGTATAATAAATAAGTTTTAGTTTTTAATTGTTTAAACGTGAAATTATTGAAATCTTCTTAAATTTATCTCAGCATTTTTTATTCCATTAAATCAGCGAAATCTTATTGAATACAATTTCGTTTTTTCTTTCTTTTTGGAATATTTAATGAAGGAACAATTGCGAGCCCATATCATCTAATATTAATTTATTAAAAATTTTTTTTTGTAAATTATTCGTCACTTAGCTTTGAAGAGTTTCTGCACCACCTTTTGTATAGGGTATTATAAATTTATGCAGACTTATGTAACATCAAATCTATAGGTATGTGCATATGGGCTTAGAATCTTTTCTTGATATAAAATAAGTCTATCTGTGGGTTTGCTCTGTTTCAGAGCTACCATGGTAGCAAGCATACATGGTAGATATTTGATGTACTAAACCCATCTATCTATGTAACACCCAAAAACAGTTGTGACATGCTTGTATTTTATAATACCCATCGACTCAGACTAGACTTTCTGAATCGATTGAAGCCTGTCTGTCAGTTCGTCCGTCCGTTTGTTATCTGGCCATGTTATCAAAGTACAGGGCGCAAGTTTAAAGCTATTTGCATTAAATTTGGTATGTGGGTACTGTTTATCCTGAAATCGCCCAGGGAACAATTTCGATTATCACTAAAACTAATACAACGACCACGTTCCATACAACGATCTACTTTACAAAAGTTTATTATGTGGTAAAATTAACAATTTTGAGTATGCCTTTATAAAAGTTATAACATAAGGAACTTAATAGTCGACATTGACCGACTCTAACGGATGGACCTGTTTCAAATTGTTTTGATATACATTTTTATAAAATAGATATTAATTTTTATTTCTAAACATAAAAATCAGAGAATGTTTTTTGTGGGTTTCCGATATCATAGTTCATGAAGTGGCACTTACTTATTTCTAATTGAATTTAAACCATTAGCCATATCGTCTATTGGTTGACCATTATGTACCCATATTATGTTATCTATCGTTGAACCGGTTATTGTACAATTAAAAATGGCCGTACCACCAGAATTGACAATTTGAATTTGGGGTAAGATATGTACCGAAACATATGTATTCACAAATAAACGTATCTCGATCCGTTGCTCACCAAATTGATTAGAGGCTTGACATATAAAATTAATTGTAACGTGACGGGACTATTTGTCCGACTGTCTAACTATCCATTTATCCGTCTATCTGGATGTTTAACGTAAATCATACAAATAAACACATTTCCTATCACTTTCGTTTGCTTAGCCTTCATAATCCAATTCAATCTAATCTAATCCAATCAATGTAAATATTCTCTTCATTATGTTTACTTGTATATATGTATACACTTTATAGGTATAAAAGTACATTACTAGTGACACATGTCCACGTGAGTATCACATTTAAAAAGACTTTCTATATTGTTTTATATTTTCTTATTGCATTCCATCGCGAGTGCTCTCATTTTTTCATTTGCGTGCGCTCAATATTTTCATTTTACTTTTACGCTCTTCTCTCTCATTTGATTGCATTTCATTTCACCTATTACAACATAGCCTGATATATCTTGATTAATTGTTAATTATCTTTCACGATATAATGGACAACAAAAATTGTATTTTAATGGAATTTTTAATTAAAAAGCTAGAAATATATTGTTTGAACTTAATGTCATTCTCTTTCAAAAAAAAAAAAAAAACAAAAAAGAAACAACTCAATTTATTTTTAAGATGTCTCAGAAAGAAGAAAAACACACAGAGAGAAGAAAAACACACATGCACACAAATGTTATGTGTTTGTAATATTTTGCAAAAATATTGTAATAGTTTGCTTTAGAGAGAGAGAGAGATTACACTTCGAACAAGATTTTTGTATGTAATTTACACTTATTTGAATGCATGTTAACTAATGATAATGCATATTTAATGCATGCATATCTTTATACAGTAGTATTCTGCTATTACAATCTAATTATCATTTTAATCATTTTAATTGTGAACATCATTATCATCATTATCATTATTATCATTATTATAGTTTTTTTTACTATATTCTAACATAAAAATGATAATTAATTCTGCTCGTTTAATTGTCAGTTATATTCTATTACGTTACCTTACGCTATGTTATGTTATGCCATTCGTTATAGTTACGAGGTAAAATAATTTTTTTTTTCTTTTTTTGGATATACGTTTGTACATATATATACATACACACATACATACCCATTTGCCTTTATCACGTTCATCTAAATTTTTTATAAGTAATAATGTACGGGATTGTATTATGCGGGAAGTTGATGATGATATTGGATATAAGGCTGATGAATCAGAAACTCGATACCATCTGAAAAAAAAGAATCGTTAAATAAACAGAGATTATAAGTGAAAATGAAACACACAAAAAAAAAGAAGTGGTTAGTTCAAATTGGTTTATATTTCAGATTAAAAAATATTTTATACCCTGCCATTACATCAGTAGTTGGGGAGTAAGTGTAAAATAACTTTACACAAACTTCATACATCCATTTTTTCGTTTTAATTTAAATTCGTATAATGTTAAGCACAAACTGCAAAAAATACTGATTCTCTTTTTGTCACTTACTTTTTCCTAGTTCAAAGGTTCTATAAAACAATTAATAATTGTTTGGCCTTAGTAGCATTCAATTACGACATTTAATGTACTTCTGCCGCTTATATTATATTGATTCAGATTTTAAATTTTTTTCAGATTTCAGATTTCAGATTTCAGATTTCAGATTTTCAACTATAAAAGGTGGAATATGATAAATAGAAGAAGTACGAATTTTTACCCAGATAATTATCGATCTTTGTCACTTGTTAAGTATCATATAATTTTTAGTATATTTAGATTTAGTATAATTCAACAATCACGAATAAGATAAGCAATACCTTAGAATTACATCGTCATGACGGGGGCATCTAAAATTATTATTATAAATTAAGTCGAGTAGGGTTTTTGTTTTAGATATCAGTATATATCATTTATAAGTCCATCTGAATCCATCTGAGTCCATTTGAATGGGGCACAGATTATTTATAAAACTTTATCAATAAAAATATAGATAAACGTCAGGAAAATTATAAGCTCGACCTTTGAACAATCAAACCTAAATTTATAGAGAAAATAATTTTAAATTTTTTATAACTTGTATGCTTTAACTTGTCATGTCGATTATAAAAATATTGTATATAAAAATTTTGGCTTAAACTTTGTTTTTCCCATATTCACCCGGAATATTAAATGTTAACTTTTATAAAAATGTATTACATTAAATACGAACGTCCATTGTTATATAATCCAATAGAGGAAAATAGAGAGAAAGAGAGAGAGAGAGAAAGAGAGTAAAAAAGTAAGAAAATTATATTTAGCTGGGGCCAAATTTTGAATAGTCACCTTCAATACACCATGATATTACAATTCAGAACCTGATTCAGTTTTTTCCGTATCCGATTTGCATGATTTTTGGATGCACCAATGTAGACCAATGGTTTTATGACTATTGATCTACATTGGTGCATCCAAAATTTTAATCATCTAATTTCAAAAAATTTCAAAATTTTTTGAAATTCAAAATTTCAATCTTCTACTTTCTGCAATTTGTAGATGATGTGCAAAAAATTACCAAATTTTGCTTTGCTTTAAAAACTGAGGTGTTCTCAGTTTATGTTGCCCTATGGGCGTACCCTCTAACCGATTTGGCCTATTTTCAATTCCTATCTGCTTGAAAGTACTTCTAATGATTCTGCAAAATTTGAGCACGATTTCTCAAATTTTATGATTAGAAGACACACATATGGACAAATGGACAGACGGACAGACGGTCAGACATGTCTAAATCGATTCAGAATTTTTTTTTGAAGCTTTCTTCTAAACGTCAAAAAGTTAATGATAAACTGATGACCTAACCACCCCAATCTACAGGTGATGGGTATAAAAGGAGTGAAACTTACGTAAATATGGGAAGTGGATTTCCTTGAATAGCACACGGCATAAAAACATCATTGCCCCTTTCCGCATAAATGTCCATAACGGGCTTTTGTGTTGTATGCGGTGCCAAACTTTTATTCAGTTCTATATGAAATTTTATTAATGTTAATATTATTATTATTATTATTATTATTATTATTTTTATTATTTTGTTAGATTTTTATTATGAAAATTTCAAATGTCATGTCATTCATGTGAATGGGAATTTTAATGTATGTACCTTTAATTTGCAACATAACATCATTACTATGTTGTCTATCACCATTCAAGCTATTCATTGCCACACATGAATATTTAACTAAGCTATCCTCGGCACGTACTGAACGTATATATAAATCGCCAGATGTGGAAAGGACTACATAACGTCCAGCTAAAAAATAAAATTTAAGCATTTTTGTTTTCTGTTCTTATTCCTCTTATTCTTTTTCTTTTTCTATTTCTATTTTCTTTTTCTTTTTCTTTTTGGATTTTTTTAATTAAATTTTTTTCTTTTTTTTTTTTTTTTGGCTTATTTTTTGGTTCGTATCTTGAGAGAGTTATCTGCCATTAATTAGAAATAATTGTGTGCAAAATGAAAATAATGAACGAATGATTAAAAAGAAATTAAATGAAAAAATTAATTTTTTAATTGTTTTTACACTTTAGCAAATTTTTCTATAAATACTTTAAAACCAACGTAGATATGTATTGGATCATATAAAAAATGGCTAACGGTTTATGTAATACATAGTTTGGCTTAATATTAAAATTAAATTTTAATCACGTGCTTAAAATTTATTTTCTATTATTAGTGATCATTTCTTATATTTTGGGATGCACCGGTACAGGATTTCAACTATTTTATTAACGAAAGCATTGTGGTCAAGCAAATTTCAGTACCATCTCTACCGGTCTATAGATCGTCATCAGTAAGAGCGTTTTGTAGACATCAACATAAATGGCGTATGGGGTCATATGTTGGCTGAATTAAAATTCTCGAACTTCTCGAAATTCTTTGCTCAATTTAGTCTAAGGTGGGTAATAAGGTGTGAATACGCTGGCACTTTTATGTTGGAATATTATTCCTTTTTAGTTTCCTCACTCAGATTGAGAGCACTAGAAAATCAAAGTTTCTCTTGTACTCGACTGAAAGAGGTCGCAATAGATAATTAGATCCAAACAAACATTCAGCATGGTCTTGCTTCTCTTCATTCAGATTTTGTGAAAGAATATTGCGCTTTCATTAAAATCCATTTCCCTTAGCTCGTAGTAGCCAAACATAGAGCTTCTTAAATGATGATGTGACCAATATTTTCTATTACAATCGGCAGAAGCAAGTTCAACTTTAATATTCAAATTTCTGCTATAACAACAACGCTCATATGAAGGCACAAATATTTTTCAATAAATGTCAACTGTCAACTGAGTCTCTTTTATATGTTTATATGGAAGAAATCCAATAAGTTTACATACTAATGAAATGTATGTGTACATTCTTATTTATAGAAGTAAATATTCCTTTAACAAAAAAAAAAAAAAAAAAAAAAAAAAAAAATAATAACGAAACGTAATAAAAAACGAAGAGTAAATCTATACAAAAATAAATCCAATGCAAACTTCTTACATAAAATTATAACGGAAAGAGAAAAGAAAAGAAAAGAAAATGTAAAAAAAACGAAGCAAAAAAAACATTGTTTGTATATTTGATAAGAAATTTTTCGGTTCACTTTGTAACGAACGCATGCATGTATTATAAAGCTTTCGTTCTTTTCTTATGTCAATTTGTGTATAAATTCTGTGGGTATCGCACGTATGAATGTGTGCATAGAATATTCTGCAAATATTATTATGCTACATACACTCATACAACCATACACCAATTCATATATATTTATAAATATTTACACAAAGATCGAAGATTGTCTAATAAAATCTTGTGATATGTGCTACGTGCTTAATGCCAAAAAAAATGCCATGTAAATAAATGTCAGCACACTTTGTATTTCTATAAATTTTATATGTATACAAATATGTCATATAAAAATGTATCTGTCTGTCTGTTTATTGATTTGTACATATAAAGGTGTAAGAGAAGATTATGTTGATATACACAACATAAATATATTTTATTGATGAATAATTTTGTCACTTTTTTTTTTTTGTCACCTTGCCATCCAAATACAACATTTCATTTACATTTACATAGCAGATTTGACATTTATACAATTTATTACATGTAAATTATTAATTTGTTTCAATTGGTTAGACTTTTTAGGCAATTTATTTAACTTTTAAATAAAATTTTTGAGAATTTATGATTTAAAAAAATGTTAAATATTACTAATTTGAAATTTGGCGAAAAAAATCTTTCAGCGTTTCTTTCTTTTTCATTTTTAAATTATTTACTATCTGGGTAAAATAGTGAAAGAATTCTTTACTCAAATTTTACATTTCAATAGTTCATTTTCTTAATATTTAGATTTTGATATAAAAATGAGCAAGTTATAATGGCACTGCTAATTATACGGCTTCTATAGAAAAGTAAATATTTGAGGTAATATTTTAAATATCATGCCTGCATGACCTTCAAATATCATGCCTTCAAGTAAGATTTTTGTGTTGTGACTTTTTAGTTGCTTTGGAAAATAGTTCACGCATTAAACATTTTGAAAACTAAGTTCAAGCAAAATGCAAAAAATTTTTTTTGTTAGCTTTGCTAACGGATCCATTTTTACACATTTGAAGTGGCAAGTTTGTCAGCTAAACTAACAGGGACTAAATTTTAAATGTCAATTTTCAAAATTCTAGCATACAAATAAAATTGTAAAATTGTAAAATTGTAAAATTGGCATCCACTTAACTTTTTTATGATTAATTTTATAACTCAAGAAACAAGCATCCATTTAATGATGAATAAGAAATTGATGAATTATTGATTTAGGTGATATATTTACAACATTTTTATTAAATTGAAACTATTCATGTTAAGTTTAAAGGATTTATTTTTTTTTTTTAATTTTGTATATAGTTTTTCTTTTAATTTTATTTAATAAATCTTAACCAATAAAACATTAATTAACAGAAGGAAAAATATTTTATGATAAATGAAACTAAAATCACATTAAATAATTTAAATAATAATTTAAAATACGTTTCTAAAAGGTTTATATAACAATATAAAAATAAGTAGAATATTGCATAATATTTTATAGCTTACCAACATCCGATGATTCTGGTAATAGAATCTCTTCACCACGCCGCCAATTCGCAACGTGAACATATGACCGCACATAATCTGATATGGAGCATTTCATCAATGCTGAGTTGCCTAAATAAACTTCAGTACTTTCTACATGTACATGAAATTGGCGCCGTACAACTGTATGACATATATCAAATATTTATACAAAAAATATATAAAAAATATATAAATAATTAATAAACAAATAAACAAACAATAAAGTAGGTCGATCGAGTACGAACGATCTCTTAAGTCAGCTAGAACATGAGCGTATACATTTTACATTTGATTTTTAATAAATCAATTGATTCTATTGATTTTATATTTTAATTTTTAAAGTGGTCAATCTAAGAGGGATATTTTTCAAATAGATAAACGAATTTTTAAAATTGTTATAGAAAATAATTTTTTTTTTTTGAGCTTTCCTTTGGCCTAAATTTTGATAATGAACGTCTAATGAAGTTACTTCACTTATTATTATCGAACTGATACATTTATAAAACATTTGGCTCTTCAAGATCATTGCGAGAGAATATTCATGTATTGGATATTTGCAATGTGGGTCATACGAAGTAAAACAAGTTGTAAAGTGAAAAATTAAAAGGTCCATACTTTCAGTGTATGCATAATCATATTAGGCCCTCAATTAAGATTTTTTTTTTTTTTTTAAAATATAATATCAAGTAAATATTTAAGCATATTATAATATATTTTCAGATGGGCCAAATAGTTCCAAATATATCGAATATTTAATTTGTCAGGTTTTATTTGTATTTTAAATTTTCAAAGCATCCACAAGGCCAAGTTATTGTAAAATGTGAGTTATTAAAAATTTTATTTAAAAATCAATGATCAAGAAAATACCACGCCTAAAAAAAAATTATCAATTTTCATTATTTTATTATAAAGTTTGCTTATATATATTTTTTTATATTGTTAGCCAAAATTAAAGAGGTCCAATCACATCTAAAATTTTACCATATAAATTTTAGTTTATTCCAGATTTATTCACAATAGAAGATAATTTTTAAAAAAACCTCTGTCAATAAAATATTTATACAAAAGTTTAAGCTCAATTAGTTTCAAAATGAATTTTTTTTTTTTTTTAATATTAAAATTGTAGCATGCAATTTTTATATTTGGACAAAATTCATATACAATTTGAAAATATTAAAAATTAAAATGTATTAAAATTAGAAACAAAATCACGTACATAACCTAAAATATATTATTACAGGCAGAATGTACGTGTAAATTGTAAATTGTAATTTTCTATGTAGATTTGGTTCGATTTTATTCCAGCAGTAGATTTTATATGAAATTTAAGTAGAAATATTTTAAAAGTTATTGAATTAAGGTTAAGGTAGACTTTTGTATGACCTTTATAATTAAAATTTCTAAGCAAATGGTTTACAATTAATTAAAATTAATTAAAATTTTTCCTTAGACCTATGTCATGCATCTAGAAAATAATGACAATTCTTTGAGTGCTATTAATTTCTAAAAATTTTATTGAAAATTAAACAAAGAATTTGCATGAGGTCAATTCAATGATATGAAATATAAATTTGTTATAAATTCATTTATGTTTGATCATACGAATATTTTTAGAATTTTTATTTCAAATGCTATTTGATTTATATGTAGCTTTAAATTAACTTATAAAATTTTATATTTGCTTTTCACATCATTTTTGCGGTTCATTAAAATTATAAAAAAAAAAAAAAAGGAAAGTTTTAAATATTTTCACGTTGCTCAAAAGTTATCACTTTTCCTTTATAATTTAAAAAAAAATAATTATTACACATGAATATCAAGAAAAGAATGTTTCATTACTGAAGATCTATTAAATATTTTATCTGCCTGAATAAATTCAATAAAGTAACTAAATTCCCAGATGATTTGCTTATCAAATTATGGATTTAATGCAAGCAAAATTATTTATAATTATGTTATGTATCGATTGTCCTAATAAATGATAAATATATCATTATTTCATTATTTCATTATTTCATGTAATGTGACATATTTTAAAAACATTTAACATTTAACATTAAGTTGGTCGAATACGACTCTGCGTTTTGTATGATTAATGTCAAGGAAGAGAATTTCAAGTCAGTAAAATTTCAAAATTGCAATTTCTTTTTTTATTTAAAATATTCACAATATGGGGCGTGGTGGATCAAGTCAGATATACACATCTTTAATATCGTAGTACAAGATAATGCAGATTTTCGCCAAAAAATATATCAAAAATTGAATTTGCTTAATAAAAGCAATAAAAGCAAAAAAAAGGCATTTCACGTGAAGTGATCATAAAAAAGACACGTCTGGATTATGTTTGGTTTTTTTTTTTTAGGTATAACTTAGCATCAATTAACGTTAAAATACTTTAAAAATAATAATTTTTTTTTTGTAAAGGGGAACGTATTTCGCTTTGAAACATTTTTAATAGGGTTCGATTCTAAACCAAAACAAAGTTACGTAACAAATTTCATTAAAATATCTTGCACATACAAACAGACTGATATGTCTAAATCGTTTCAAAATTTGTTACTAATCAAGAATATATATATATATATACTTTTTAGGGTCTCCAACATTTTCTACATAATCTCTGGATAATTTTTCTTTTATGAAGTACAAAATACCTGCTTGAATGCGAATATTTCGGCTTAAAATGGTACCAGCTTCATTAGTCGCCCGGCAACGATATGTTGTCTCATGAATATCACTGCGATAGTATTGCGCTAAGAATGGTGGAAAATATAAACTTCCATTGGCAGCAATTTTTCTTTAAGTAAAAAATAGAAAAATAAAGAGTATGGAAAGAAAAATGAAATGAAAAAAAAGCAAAACATGACAATGCAAAAACAAAAACAAAAAAAAAACAAAATGGATTAAATATTTGAAATACAAACAATTTTAAAGTAAATTGATTTATTATATTGAACTCTTTTAATAGTTGTATTGTATTCAATGCAATACCTAGGTAGAAAAGTCAGCGGTCTCTCAGTCAAATAATTTTTACATAATAATAACTTTCAAAATGATATTATGAATTCAAGTGGCGTAAGTTTTAGATGAACCATTTTTAAGTTAACTTTCTTTCACTGGTCTCAGTTTCAAAATTTCCATTAAAATTAGAAATTTGTCTAGAATTATGGCGCTACCATAATAGAACAGTTCACTGGTACTGGAAGTTTGATTATGGCTTGAACATGAATTTGCTATCTTTTAGCAATTTTAGAACGTTATTTTAGAAGGTTGTTTTTCATCTATTTGGTTTTTTTAAATATCTTCAGAAAGTATAATCAAAAGCAAGCATTATGAGCCACTACTCAGCATCTTGAAGCTGAGTTTTTTATTTTATGGCATTTTTTGTAAACGATTTTACTATAAATTGATGACATTTGACCAAATCTGGCTTTAATAAATAAGATCAAAATATATGGATTAAAAAATGATCTACATTTCATTTCATAAATTTTCGTATTTCATCTGAAGGTCTGAACTCAATAAATTTTAAAGCGATTTGCTAAATGCGATAAATTTTCCTGTTGCTAGTTATCAAATATTTTTTTTTTGCTACTATCACAGAAGTACATTTTAAGAGACTTCTTTTTAAGAGAGCGCTTAGGGAACAGTATAAAAAAATACATAAAATTGAAGAAGTATCTTTGGAAGTGAATTTACTTATGGCATTAACTTTTTAACAAATTTTTTTTTTATGTACTTGCCCACTTATAACACACATACACACAACACACACACACACACACATTTATATATATATATATATATATATATCTTATGTGTACATGACAAATTAAATTTTCATGACAACTTACCTAAGTCCTGGTACTTGTGAAACTAGTGTGCCATCATTAAGTATCCATGATATCATTGGTGGAGGATTACCATGGGCTGTACAACTAACTTGGGTACCAGTATCATTACTAAAGAGTAAACGTGTTGGTGGTTCTTGTAGAAAAGTAGGTACTCGAAAATCGCTAGTGGCTTTTGTTAAATTGTGAGGCAGCAATAGCAATATTAAAGTAACTAGCGGAATATTATACGATATAGTTGGCAATTGTTGTTGGCATATATAAACTGCTAAATAGTTAAATAAGAAAAGTATATACGAAATTTATATTTGACTATGGCCAAATCTGAAATGCCCACCACCCGTATACCGTAGTGCATTATAATTTAAAATATTGCTTCAGTTTTTCAGTAGTAGATTTTTCGTATTGTACAATTTAATATGGGGTAATCAGTCCAGAGAAGCAATAGCTTGGACAACTTGGAGTGGCTCCCGAGATGATTGTTGATAGAGCCGTTTATCAGGGGCGGTCAGACGTTACAAGATCGGATCAAAATTTTAATTTGGCACCACGTAATCACCAGTTTTAATTAAACCCATGGTGGCGTTAATGATATTTACTTAGTAGGGGCTGTGATGCCCTTACCGCAAGCAATATGCTTGTCGTGTAGGGGTCCCATTTCCCCAATATAATTGGCAGCTGGTTCAGGCTTATTGAACTAATCAAACTAAGCCAAGGAGTTTATGGGAAGGCTTCGAACCTGGATACTAAAGGTTAAGCTTCGCATATAAGGCGCAATATGGACTTTAAATTGAAAGCCAGTGTGATTATCAATGGTCAGGTTATACAGTTGTGTACCAAGCAGTTAAGCTATCACGATTTACATGATTTTTGATTAAACTATTATAGACCAATGGCCTTGTCCGCTTTCTATATTTTAGAAATTGCAAATAATGCCCGAAGAAGCATCAAATTTTGTTCAATTTACAATGGCATTGTGGGCATGTACGTTGACCGATTTTATTTATTTTCAGTATCAACTTTCGGGTGATGATTATAAAAATCTAATTAAAGTTTAGAGAACACTTTAATGTTTTATATACATTACTCAATTTTTTTTTTTAATAAAAAAAAAAAATTCTTGGTATTATTTATCAAACTGTTTAAATCTCTTCTTGACAATTGTTGAGTCTTTAAGTAATGTGGTTGGTTTTCTTAGGGCTTTTTGTTGTGTGATTTTATAATTAAAAATTAAACTTTTAACAACTTTATATATAAAATTATTATTTATAAATTAAAATAAAATGCTTTGTAAGTAGCAGATTCCAATTTGCCATATTTGATTCATTGGAATTGAGGCATTACATACATTACATATCTTTGCCTATTTATGATCTATGATTTAGTTGATTTTATGATAAATGATTTTATGTCACATGAACGTTAGACACAATGACATACAAAAATATAAATTACATTTCATTATTGTTTCATATTAATGTTATATAACATATCTCATACTATTTTGAATTGTCATTTTTATTGTTTCATGAAATTTATAGTTACAGTGTTTTGAAAATTACCTCTTAAAATGAAACTGAATATTAGACATTCACTCATTTCTGTGCATGTGCCTCAAAGATTTTCTTAACGTTAACAATTTTATGTTATTGATTTAATTGATTGCACAATTGATGGTTTTTGTTGTTGTTGTTATTGTTGTTACGATGTCTTTAATGATATAATGGAGAAAAATCTCTGAAAATGAAAATGAAAATATAAAAGAAATTCCGTCTATTAAATTATAATAAAAAATAGCAATGAAAATTTTATAGGCGCTAGCATATAAATCTCCATTCGATTAAGGTTGAAAATATCATCATTATTTGTTAGCAAGAACGTATCATTAAGCCATTTATTATGGGGAAAAAATATTCTATACAAATGGGTCCTATATTTCATTTGCAAATATAGGACCCATTAAGCCCAATATCATTGCATAATGGAAAAGGCGAGCAATATCGATATTCCGTTATATAGAGGGCAGACTAAAATTGTAAAACGTTATTCTTAATATTTGACAAAAAAAAATTTTGTAATTCACTTATTACTATAAATTTGTTAAAATTATAAATAGTTAAAATTTATAAAATATAAGCGGGTTTGTTCACAGTTGGTTAGGATCGGTCCTTTTTTTTAATAAAATTAAAATATCACAAAAATTTTGAGAGTATAAAATTGTAATTATCGAATTATATGAGAAGGTTGTTTAATAAATATCTACAAAATTGTGCTACTTAATTTTTTTATATGGACGTATAAAAGATGTTCGGGCTTATGGCGATTTTAAATCAATAGATGTAATAGGCAAGTAGATCTATTCCAAATGGCAAATCATCTAACACAATGTCTTACAGGAAATGTAAAACGTAATAATTCTATTTAGATCAAAATATATTTTCATCAATTTTTTTTTTTATTAAAAAGGTATGAAAAATTATAATCCGATAGAGGAAGTGATATAAAATGAATTTATATAAAAATAAATGGGTCCTATCTCAAGTTCAATTAAATGCTTAATATTATTTTTTTACAAAAATTTACAAAAATGCAAAAGCGAAATGGAAAGAGGTCAATGTATACCAACTCGTCTTATTTTATTAAAATATTGCAATTACTTTAAGCATGTTTAAAATTTATATATATGTATGTATATACAGAGAATATTAAATATATTTTCTAAATGTATAGAAGTGGAAAACCTTTTTAAAGTAATTTAACAAATGAAAATAAAATAAATAAAAGTCCATTAAGTATATGAAAAGTATATGATGATAATAACAACATAAACAACAACAACAATAACAACAACAAAATAAAATAAATAATAATAATAAATAATAATAATAAAAATAATAATAACAACAACAAAAACAAACAACAATGTCATCAACAAAAGCAACTACGCTGAAGAGTAATGAGAAGACGTTAAAGAAGAAGAAGAAGAAGAAGAAGAAGAATGTAGAAAAGGAAGAGGAAGAAAAAGTTGTTGAAGTTTTCCTTATCCCCTTTTTAATGTATAAAAATAAAAAGAAAAAAAAAAAAGCAAAAGCAAAGTATAAGTAATAAAAGTAGAAAAAAAGGGTAAAAAAAAAAATATGAAGTAAATATTTCTCTGTAAACAACAACACTTCTAAATCATATCACACCATTTATATAAAATAAACATACTCTGCAAACTTATAATGTCATAGCAATATGTAATGCATAGATGTGAAGATGATGTGGCATACGGAGTACAACTAAATATTTATGGGATTTCTTGGATATTTACTTAGAAGTAAAATAAACGTATGTCCTCGTGACAAATATAAATTGTGAGTGTAAAGAAATGATGTCATAAAGAAATTGTCCTTTTTTGAGAACTAAAAATATCGAGAAGCAGTTGTGCAACTAGATGGTGATAAGTTTATAAATTGGTGCCTGTAGACACATGAGTTAAGAATTTCAACTGGTGCCAGACTATTGCAAGTTTTTAATGATTGCTCTGAATATCAAAAGTAGGCAGTTTGTAATTGTAAATTTACTGCCTAACTTAAACATATTAGTGCCTTTTATTTAGTCTCATCAGTCAATGCAGTCCATCCAGTCCATCCAGTCCATCCAGTCAATTCAGTATAAAAGGTCCTGAGATGTATTAGAAAAACTTTTGTATGAAATCAAATCGAAAATTTCTTTGATAAAGTTTAATGTGGCATCAAAATATAACGGTACTGTGAGAAGCCTATTCAAATAAATTTTTGACCGTATTCCTTAGCATATCAGCTGCATGCCTGCACTTAAGTGTTTTTCTATTTGTCTGCCTGGCCATCTATCTACTCATCTAACAGTCCATATGTTAATGTATCTATTTGTTCGTGGACAAATCAATAACTACTCTTATGAAAAGTATTTCTAGGGAATTTTTTTAAAAACATTTACTCAGTCAGTTATTCTTCTTGCTAATTACGACGTGTATTTCTCCTTCTCCTTCTCTTTCTCCTTTTCCCTCTCTCACTCTGTGTATTTCCATATCTTTTGTTTTTTGCTTTAATTATTTATAATTATACATAAATCGTAAACATATCTACGAGTTAGTAATTTGTATTATTGAAATTTAGCAACTAAAGCTTTTAGGTTCTTCAATTAAATAAAGCAAAGCAAAGCAAAGTAAAATAAAACAACAGAAAAAACTATAGCAAAGACAAAAACCTCATCCATGTGTAATGTGTAATGTAAGTGAAACGATTTGTGTGAAAACAACAAGAAATGTAGTAAACAACAAAAACAAAAAAAAAGGCACATACATAAAATGTGGCATAGTGTGAAAATTGCTGAGAGCAATATTTTCACATTTATCACATATTCGTTTGTGTATTCGTATATTCGCTCGTATGTTTGGATATACGTTTTAGGTGTATTCAGAAAATCCATAAAACATTTTGAAGACTCAATTATTGTATTTAGTTAGAGTTACTGCCATTATCAAATTATCAAATTCATATACATAAACAGATGGATGGAAGGACACATAGATATATATACATAGGCATACATACAGATAAATTTTCTTGGTGATATATACAGATAAAAGGTTTTTGTATATAATAAAAAAAAAAAAAACAAAAAACGCTACATTAATCTGAATGAACAAATAGAAATATTAATAATTGTGGTATTGACGAGCAATGGGGGGTAATACATTTCTTAATTATTACATACGAATACACAAACGTTCGTATACATACATTCGTACATACGAATTGAGTTGATGGAATACTTTATGCTAAATGGAAAATATTTGCTATTGCTTTGTATTGTAAACATTTTCATTATTATCATCATGTTCAATTAATTATGAATCTCTATTAAGTATGGCTTATTGCTGTTATTTCATAGAGATAAATTTTAATTATTTATAAATTATAATGGTTAATTATCTCAGTCGATTTCAGATTTACTTATACTACTAGAAATATTGCTATTACTATATTGCTAAATTTATATCACTTGAATTATGATATGACAATGATAAGCAAAATCATTTTATATAACGTTCAACAGTTGCATGTACATTTATTTATTTATATTTTTTAATAGATGAATTTTTTATATAAATTATTATAGAATGATTATGAAATTTGATGCACAAAGGAATGAGGCGAATAAGTATTGTACCCAACACATATTTTGCATTGCCATGGCATCAGTTTATGATACTTTTTAAATTATTATAAAAGTATTAATTTTATAGGTTTGAATTTTGTTTAAAAATTAATTGCTATAGACAACTTGTATTCCTTTTTTTTTTTAACTGAAGTTAAGCTTATTCAACTTATACCAAATATTAATTTTTAAAAAGAGATCTAGCCAAGTCAAGAATGTAAAAAATATATTAAAAAATCATCGATCCAAATGTAGCAACAATTTTGAAAAAATCTTTTACTACAAAATTTTAAAAAGTAAATTGGTAAATTGGAAGTAAAAATTGCCTACTCCAATGTAAAGTAATTGAATTTCATCATAATTTTTATTATAGTTATTTAACTGATGAGACGCTTTATAAAATACATCAATCCTTAGTTGAAAATAAAAAAAGAAAATTAATTTTCAATCATAAATTGTAAGAAGTTTGCAGTAATTTTCATCCTTTCACATGAAATTCCATTTTCATTTTTTTCATCCTAATTCGTAAGGACTAGAAAAAAAAATTTTTTTTTTGTACATAAAAAATTTTGAAAAACAAAAACCTTTCAACATTATTAATAATAGTTAGGTTGTCGTTTTGGCATCATGATGATATTTGATACATCCTTGAGTCAGTTTACTTAAGTTTATTATACAAAAGGATATAAACTGAAATAAATTAATTCACTTGGGTACATTATTAATAAAATAGAAAAGTTAAAAAAAAACTTTTAGTTTGAAAGCTTTTTCAAATTTTATTTTAGTTTTTCAATCATATTCCAACATAATACCAGGTAATACATACAAGAGAATAAGGACAAAGGATAACAGATGAAAAATTTTATAAAACAAAAAAAAAAACTATTAGAACTATTATAAAAAAAAAGTTGAGATAAATTTATTTGGGAAAAATGTACTGAACTATTAAAAAAGTAGAAAAAAGAAATGGAAGTAAATTTGTTTGAGAAAAAATGTACTTATGAAAAAAGACAAGCATTTTTTTTTTTTTTTTTTTTTTTATAAATTTTATATGCAACAGGTATTTATAGAAAAAAGTAAGGATGGTATAATAATGCTGTTGAAATATTTGCCAGAAATAAGCATCAATTCAATAAATGTGCTTTATCTTTTAGGCCTTTCCTGCTGTCTACTTATGGTAAACAGTCTTCTGTTTAAAAAAATTGAGTTATTAAACTTTAGTCAATTGGTAATAATATTAAAAATTTTTTTTTATATAGATTGAGCCTTCAAAATAAATCAATTTGATGCCAGGACATAAATGCCAGGAATAAAATTTTAAACGAGTACGATTTTCCTTAAAATAAAAATCACTCAGTATTTGTTAAGTGAAAAATGCTCCAGTCATAATATTGAACAAAATCGGCCTTATATTGGTAAGATTTATTTTTAGCTAAATATAAATTTTAATTTTTTAATTTTTCAAAAGAGATCGAGCCAAATCAAGAATGTGAAAAATATATTAAAAAATCATCGAAATCTTTTAAAACAATCGCTTACTGCTACTTTGATCCAAATGTAGCAACAATTTTGAAAAAATCTTTTATTATAAATTTTAAAAAGTAAATGGTAAATTGGAAGTAAAAATTGTCTACTCCAATGTACATATTCTTCCTTCCCTTTATATTGAGTTTTGTTATTTTCTTAAATTTTTTTTAAAACTTTCAGTTTGAACATTTTCTATGATTTAATGTACTACCACAAAATAGTATATTTTTATATAAAATAGATAATAATTATAATTATGTATACGTTGGCATAATAATTTCACACTTTCCTTAATAAGAAAACTTTTACAATGACAAAGTTTCCATTGTTATAGAAGGCTACAAAAATATTAAGAAAAAAGGTAAAGAAAATAACTAAAATTATGAATGGACATTGATATTAAAAACATCAACAACGCCCAAGACAACAACCATGTCAACACCCAAACAATACATACCAAATACAATCAAATACAACCAAATACGTTTATAACAAAAGAGAAAAAAAAAAACACTAAAAAAATTTAAAAAAAATTTTAAAAAAAAAATATAAATAAATATAAAAAAAAAGCTGAAAACGTTAAAACTGATAAGAAATATATTTCTATAGGAAAATAAAACAATCCATTCATTTCATATATAAAAACTTATTAATGCATTACAAAGTAAACATCTGTTGGAGTTAGAGTACATTCCCATGAAAGAAGGAAATTCCCATGATTTTTTTTTTTTTTTATTTCAAATAAAATTTCAACTACTTTTTATTTTATTCATATGATATTCATATCATAACTTTTTGGTAGTACATTGGCATAGAAACAATTTCAATATAACTAAATGGGTAAATGGGAAGATGAATGTTGCTGAGTGAGGGATAAATGGATGGTCGAGTGTAAAAAAGATATTTGAGATTTTAACAATTGCCACTACATTAAGTTGAATATTAGTGTAGCGTTGTGGTGTAGAAAGTTAAATTTAAAAGAAGTTATAGTTAAAAGATGACGTTGGTTATGATTGTTCATAATTTAAGCATTTCACTGGTATCAGAACAGATTACAAGATTATACATAGAAAAAGGCAAATCCAAATTTTTTTTTTTTTTTTTTATATTATTATATCGACTTACAATAACTTTCTAAACCGATTTAATTATGGCTGGTCTGTCTTGATGTCTGTGTGGCGTAATCATGTCAAATTTCACATCATAATAATTTTAGAAATAAAGTAATATAATGCGGTATATAATTAAGTTTCAGGCCAGAAAGGGGGCCTATTAAAATTGGTTAGAATTGAGCCATTTTCCAAAATGTTAGATTTTCGAAAAGGCTTGTACTTCAACTAAAAAATTGCATGCACTGAATTTGTTTCGGTGGGGTCCATTTTTTGAACTCGCTTCTCTATGACAAACCTTTAAAATAATTTTTGACTTATAATTCAGCTATTTGATTTTTTACTCATATTCGAATATTTAAAAGTCGATCTCAGGCAACTGTAAAGTTCTTACCTGGTGCATATACATACACGAAGCTCTACTAGGAATACATGGCATTTAATCTAACATTATCTAAGGGTCTTTAAAGAATGCTTAAAAAAGAAAAAAGTAGGATATAAAAAGTAGGCAGGCAAATCAGCAGATAGAGATATAAAGACGTAGAGTGTACTATGAGAAAGATAAAGAATGGACGCTATGGAAGCTGTGCGAAGATATGAATAGAACTATTGGGGGTTGATAGAAACTAATTGAAAAAATCTAACGATACACAGTGTGTAGGAAAGTTTTTAAATAAACATAACACAATCTAACTTAACAAACCTAAACAGCAACAACAACATTAAAACAAATGAAAAATGAGAAACAAGAAACTTGACGATAAACTATTTATGAATATCCATTCCATTCCATTCCATTCATACGATATAACGGCCACTTCAACAACTTCAATATTATAAAATCATCAAATACACACACACACACACACACACACAACACACACACAAACACATTTATACATTTTGTGTAGTGTCTACACATTCACCTTTCATACATTAAAGCAAATGGGATAATGCGATACAAACTATAAAATTTAAAACTAACATGAGATATAATTTAAAAAAAAAAATGTATATGCACATGTAAGAGATACGTGTCTATGGTTGAATCTTTATGTGTATGTGCATGTGTATGTGTATGTGAGAGTAGAGCGTATGTTCATAAAATGACTGCTGCCTTTTCTAAAGTGCACGACTGCATACATTTATAAATTTTTAGCTACTAAACACATTTTCATGATTATTATTTTCTATAAAATGTATCTACACTCTCTCACACCTTCTCTTTATATAACTAACTCATTTCCTTATTCTCTTATGTTGCTGTATCATTTTTAAACTTCTACCACACCGAAATTGAGATAGAATGATTTTTTGAAAACTTTGTAGAACCGTTAAAATCACCAGGGCAACCGATATTAAATCAATTTAACAAGCTATCTCTGTGTCTGTCTGTTGGTTGTAAATGTTGTCTTATTGGTAAAAAAAAAAAAAAAAAACGCTGTGTCAGAAAAAATTTTGATAGAAAAGTTGTACAAGTTGGCATTAAAAGATTAATCAAACTGTTAGCAAAAGATCCATAATACTTTAAAAAGGGGAAAATCTCAAATTGTTCTTTAAAGAAATTTAAACATCTCTATAGAAAGTAGATCAAAATTTTCCTAATTTATTACAATCATGATTGTACAATTTATATAGAAAATTGAAGGCAAAAAATCGATAACGCTTATTAAGTACAGTTTGACATCTTCATCATAAGATAATACAAGATTTTTGGTCTCCGTCGATTATGAATTTCCATTTTGGCCTTCCTTTATCATTTCCTTTATCATGATCTTTCATTCTTACCTTTTCATTGTGCTTCTCTTCTCTCTCTCTCTCTCTCCTTCTTATAGATGCATACTCCATACTCCATATTTATAATTTTCATGTTGTTAGTGGTGTTGGTGTCATTCTTGGTGTCATTGTTGCTGTTATTGTTGCTGTTATTGTTGTTGTAGCTGTTATTACTTTTTGCTATATCATTTGTTATTATTGTTTTAAAGCACTCTATCGTGTGGCGTTCTATAAAAATTATATTGTACACATTCACTAATGGATTGTATGTTTGGATGTTTGGTTGTTTGGTTGTTTGGTTGTTTGGAAATTTTGTATGGATGCATGTTACAGCATTTAGCCTCTATAAATGTGTCTATATAATTATATATATATATATATATATATATAAATATATAAAAATATATATGGATGCTGTTGTTGGTACATTTAAAAACTTTTATATGTACAATGCATTCATATTTAACTTTAATGGCCTTTATGGTAAATGAACGTATACGCCAACATGAAATATATGCACAAACATGTACATTTACAAATGCATGCACAAATATGCGAATATATAATAAAAAAAAATTAAAATAAGAATAAAATAAAATAAGATAAAAAAGCAAGAAGAAAAAAACGCTTACAGCAATAATAATTTTTTCTTTGAGTTGGAGCTGTTGAATCGTTTTAATGGTCGTCACCTTTATGCTATAAACACTTTCAACTTAACTAAAGGACTATGAAATGTAATAAGAATAAACAAAAAAAAAAAAAAAATTAAATAAATAAAATAAAAAAATAAAAATAGAAAAGCAACAACACTAAATACAATAACAATAAAAAGAGTAAATTCTAAGAGAATTTAATAGAGTGTTGTGTTTATCGTATTTGAATAGAAAATATGTATTACAAAATTTTTATCATAACTGTAAAAAGATTTCTCCACTTTTCTCTTGCTTTTCTCTTGCTTTTCTCCTTTAATACTCATTTTCATTATTATTATTATTATAACGGTTGATTTCAGTATTCTTCAGGTTTGCTTGCTTTTTGCTTAGTTATGTTTAATTGATAAGCAGATTTGACATAGAGAGAATTTTTTTTTTAAAATATCAGCCAACGAATTTAGAATCAGTTTCTCGATAAATGACCGATCTATCTAACATTTGATCAATAATTTTTTTATATTTTTACAATTTCTAGGCATAGGCATATTTTTGCAAAGTTGTGAAATGATTCGAGCAAACAGAAAATTTGGAAAAGCATTTTCGGTAATTTTGGAACAATTATTAGAGCTTTTATCAAACATAGAGATAGATAATTTTCTATAAAAGCACTTTAGCCAACAGGAAAACAATATTTCATTATAAGATATTTATGATATGTTGAAAATTTGCTCATTATTAGTCATTTTTAGATAAATGCAGATACAAACAATAGAACAATAAAGTGTTTAAAATTCTATGCCAACCTAATTACGATACTTTCATTTTATCTCATTTAAATGCAATTGTAATTTGAAATCATGATTTAACTAAATGAAGTGTGGAAATGTTTTAGTATAAATTCTTGAAAAACTAATGCAAGAACATCATTTACTTTAATTATGAAGTGTAATTATTGTTTTATTTTCTTTTTATTCTTGGTTTTCTTTTCTCTTCTACTTTAATCTATCAAATTTGAACTATTTAATCTATTAAGTTTTATGGTTGTATGAATAATAACTAAATATGAAAATGAATAAAAATAGCATTTTTTTACAATTATTATCTAGATAAAGCATATTATAATTAATGATTTTAGTTAATGCAGAAAGTTAAGGCAGAAAGAGCACAACATTTTCCATAAAATTCTTTGAATTGAAATTTTACATTAGATTTTTACATAAAACTTTTTACCTTTTTTTGTAGAATGCATTGAAAAATTCAAAATTGAAATCTTTACATAAAATAGAATAAGTAAAATTTTCAAACAATAATTTCAACGATCATATAATTAGAAGTATTTGATCTAAATCAAAAATACAACTTTCTTTTGCTGATTACATTTTATGTCACATTAATCGTACAAAGGGAAAAGTATAAATATCACGTTCAATTCTTGATGACAACTACAAGAAAATGTGTAATTACTATTTACATTTTTTTAAAGCAGAATTCGAAGTTAAGCACACTTTGTTTAAATGTTTGAAATAACAAGAAATATAAATAAATAAAAAATTTCATTTTTTTTTTTAGCTTTAACTTTATATATAAGTTGACCATCCGATGTTTGTCTAAACATTTAGGAAATTGAACGCACTCAAACGAAATTGACAAAATTGATCAAATTTTTAATAATCAATTTTCTTTTTTTTTTTGGTTCATTCAACAAAACAAAAATGATAGAAGGGAATACGAATGATATTTAAAAAAAAAAAATGTAGAGGGAGCTTGCCACAGCAATAGACTTTTAATAAATTTTCTTCTTTTTCTTTTTGGTTTTTTTTTTGTTTTTTTTATTGCGCTTATAACGACCACGCTAAATTGTAGGCACAAAATTTTGCATTTAATGTTAATCTTATGATTTGTTTCTAAAATCAAAAGTCTGCTGAAATATTCTTCCTTGCTTTCACTTGAAATTTGTAAAAATAAAAATTACCTGAAATTTTGTTTCCATATTTTGTGTAGCATTTTTAGCAAAATCGAAAAAAGTTTACCAAGTATCATTTAAGTACAACTGACTATCTGAATGTTGGAGATTAAAAATTCGACCTTTAAAATTTTCTAGAATGACTCACAATTTTAATTTTTTTTTATTTTTTTAATCATTTTTATCAAATTGACATTTAGAGAGATGACATTTCTACTATTCAATTTATTGTTTAATTTTGACTTTTTTTACGATTCTTATTTTTTTTTTTTAATTTTTTTTTATAAATTTGTCTTGTAGTGACTTTGTAAATTATTTTATAATTTTGGTTTAATATTTGATTTCTTTATTCATTGTTATTATTTTTTTTTTTTTTTATTTTTTCTTTTTTGTTTGCTTTGTAAATAATAATATTAAATAATTTTGATTATTAATATAGTTAATAATTGAAATTATTATTTCATTAATTTTACAATATATTCAAAATCTCTATTATTAAAAATTATAAATAAATAAAAATAATTGTTGAATTTAATTAACATATTTAATAAATGAAAAATGAAATTATTTCGATATAAATATTTAAAATATAAATTCAAAATCTATTATTAAAAATTTTGTTAATGGTCAACTTATAAACAAATAATAAAAAAAACGTGAATAATAATTGTTAATGAATGAAAATGATTGATGAATGAATCAAATGAATGAATCAATAGAAATATTTTTTAAAGTTTTGCCAATGATTTGAAAATAATATAATTTTGATATTTTTCAAAACCGTTACCGCATGCTGGTCATTCAAGTTAATTTTATTTAAACTCATTAGCATCAATTGAATTCAAGGCATTTAATGAAATGGAATTCAATTTGATTTAATTCAGATAATTTATAAAATATTTTAACTGAATTCTTAAAAGCTAAATCAAATAAATTACCGTAAAATTTGTTTAATAATAAAAATCACAAAGGTATAACTTAAATAACTCTGCATTACATCATTTTACAAAAAAAAAAAAAAAAAAAAAATATGAAAAATGAAAATAAAAAGCAAATACGGTTAAGTTTATGAAATATTTTGAGCCAAAACGAATTAAATTTCTTTTTTTATTAATTTTTTATTTTTAATAAAAATTTTATAAAAAATTTTAAAGTGTCATGAAATGCATGAAAAATCTAAAAGGAATTACATTTTTAAAATTTTCTAAGCGGCAATAAATTTTTGCAAAATTGTTTTGGCCGTTTCATGCAAATTAAACTTAACAAAAGGAAATGGCCCTCATAAAAATATCTTAATAAATTTATTGAAGGCTTAATTTAGAAGTGCAAAATTTATTTGGGTGGGCAAATAATTTTGAACCATCAATATTTCTATTAAATTCTGCCTAAGAAAATCTATTTTCTATTTATTTTATTTATGAAATATTTTTCTGAATAAATTGATTTGGACGACCAATCCGGAGAAGCACCTGCTCAACTGGGTGTGGCTCATGAGATGGGTTCATAATGAGTTTTACGAGATCCGTTCCAAAGATTTAATTTGGTACAACGGTATCACCAGTTTCATATTTGCCCAAGTGATGATATTGGAGTTGGCTTCGTGGGGGCTGTGGTACCCATGTCGCGGGCATAGCTTGACCTAATTATGTTTATTTTGTGTTCCACTATTATGTTTTGTCGAGCAGGGTGCCATTTCCCGAATAAAATGGCTAGCTGGGTAGGCTTATCGGGCTAATCTAATCTAAGCCGAGGAGTAATAAGAAGGCTCCAAATCCTTACACCAAGGATTAAGCTAACTAGATGAGGTGCAATAGTGGCTTTAAATTGGAAGCTAGTCGGGACACCTACCGACTAGCTTCCAGCGCTAGCGATCATTAAGTATATTTATACCATGCATTTGAGCCTTCCAGGCAGGTATGCATGTAAAACACTAACTGTACTAAATACTGAGCCATAAAAAAAGATAATAAATTGCTGAGTTCCATTCGCTTTAAGGTTAATGTCATGAGGGTTTATTGTGCTTAGAGATAATATGGTCGCTCTTATCCAGGCTGATAAATAAAAGACAATTGTAGGCATCAACAGTTTTTTCTGTTTCTGTTTCTGTTGCTGCTCTGTATTTCTCCTTTCAGTTTTTTTTTTTTTTCTTTTTGTTCATCATTTCATTCCTTGCATTTCTTCATATTCTATATTTTATTTTATTTTTATAAATTTTTTTTTTTTTTTTACTGTTTTTATATTTACACAGTCAGGATGGTTGGTCGTTTAACGCTTTTATTACAGAAAATGTATCCATAGAACTTTACGTTCATTATATTACTCCAAAATAGTTAAGAGCTTATGGCTTATGGCCATAAGATATGAATGGTGTTTGAAGAGTGGCGAATGGCAAATTTCGCTGGAGAATTATTATAAATATTTGCCGGTTTAAGTAATTTTTAGTTATTTTAGTTATTTTATGGAATGCAATGATTGGCCCGTTTCATATAAATTTTTAATATTTAAGTAATGTGGACCCTTTAGCTTTAATGTAAATTTTTTTATATATGTAAAACAGAAATTTTTTATAAATCCATTTTTTTAAGATGCTTTACACTTTTATATTAGACAATAATTCAATGGAAATTAAACAGAATCCTTAATAAAAAAAAATCAAAAAAAAATATTTTCATTAAAAATATGAAAGAAATGAAAAATGATTTAGAAATAAAAATTCTCGTGTCACATACAAAACTTTTACATTTTTTCATTATTTATATTGTCCTTACATCATCATCAGCATAAATCTCACTAAGGAGGCAATTAGAAGATTTAATATCTTTAAATTCTTTAAAATTGTAACAATTTTGCTTTCTACAAAAATTCGATTAATACTTGGTAAAGTTCCTCTCTCATTAGAATTAATTCGTTATTATAATCGTAATAAAATTTAGCGAGTTTAATTTATGAAGGGCAAATAAATAAATGTTTTTATGAAATATATGAGTCTCAATTGACTTGGATCAACATTTGAAGATGTAATGGAAATTCACATGAAAAGGTCTTTTCGTTTTTTTTTTTTTGCCTTTTTATTTTATTTATATTTTTTAAAGAAACTTTTTTTTCTAAGGTTGCATTGCATGAGGGTGCTTTCTTTAAGTCAGTTCACTTAAGTTCAGTTCACTTCAGTTTAGCTCGGTTAGGGTTGATCTGGTCTTATTATTTCACTTTTGTTTCATTATACTTTTTCTCCCCCTATTTTACCTTTTTTTTTTTTTAAGTACAATTAAAGCGTAGGCATTGCGTAGGCAATGTTTTGTTTGTATATTGTTTTTGTAAGGCTTTTAAAAATGTTGCTCAAGTGGGTGACAATATTAGGAAGTTTGGTTTTTTGTATTGCTTTGTTTGTTACATAAAAATAAGAAGAAGAAAGGTGTCATAATTTCGAATGTACATTTCTATTCATCGACATTATGATGACATCAAAAAGTATGAGTAAAAAGAAAAAAAAAAGTAGAAAAAAAACAAACAAGTATAAAAATGAAAAAATAAAAAGAATATTTAACAGAAAGTAAATTATGGCATTTTTATTTTCTTTTCATTCGGGTATTGATTTATTTTTAAAATTTTTTTATGTGCTTACACATGAAATCTAAATTATACCTTTTTTTGTTTTGTTTTTTGTTTTTATTTATTTATTTTCCTAAATATGCAATGAGAAGATGAATTTTTTTATATTAAACTTGTAGAATTTATTAAATTTTGTATGAGCAATTTCTCTTATAGTGAGATTAAATAAATGAGAGATATAATTTCTAAATATCAGTTTTTCTAAAGAGAGTTTAGATTAAAACATGTTGAAAATTCTAGAGGGCGCAAGTTAGTTCTCTATTAAATTGAATGCCTAAACATTTTCTTAGGCAGTTGAAAAGTATGTTACATAAATATTAATAAATAATCTTATGTAACTAAGAACTTAAGTGTATCAATCTAAAACTAAATCAATAACTGTTAGACTTGTAAATTTTTTATAAATCGATTTTATCATATCATCATGTATTTTATATGAGCAATTCTCTATTCTTAGATTTGCCCTAATGATAATATCAATTTATTAATTCATTGATAGCTCAAGCTGTGAGCATGAAAAAAATTTTTATTTAAAATTATTTATTTTTATAAAAACTATTTACCTTAAAATGTAAAGCTTAAAAAGTAAATGTAGTATAAAATTTTGAAATCCATGAATTAGGCCTTTCACAAAATAATATAATCGTACATAAAAATTACCATATGAAGTTCTCATTTCTCATTTTACTTCTTAGTGTGTATTAGATTTATTTTCCTCTGATCAGCATTTTTACTTAATTTTTTATTTTACTAAAAGATATCTCATGCGTCAGGCCAAGAATGCCCTTACATTTTTGATTAAGACCCTTGACTTTACGTAAACATAAAAAAAAATAAATATCCATAAAAGATCGAAACTTTTATAAGCTTTAAGAATATTAGTATTACTTTTACCTTGCTCAAATTTTTTTCCAATTTTGGGCATATTAAGCATCTAAACAGATTTCGATGTTGAGTTTTATATATTTTAAGAAATAATGCTTAAACTATTTAAAAAGTTGCTATATAATACATTTGATAAATTAAATGGATGCGGCCAATTAGTTTCATATCTAAACTTAGACAAACGGTATAGAATAAAGACATGAATAATCTGTCAGTATAAACTACTAAGAAATATGAAACTGCATGCCAAAACTATCATTAAATGTCCACTTTGTGGCCAGTTGAAAAAGGCAAAATATATTTTTCTTTTGAAGGCATTGAGCCCTGCGCACGCCACACTACATAAAATTTTGAATTTAAGACCTCATTTAAAATTAGCATTTAGGCTTAAGATAAAGGGACAGAAAACTGATTAAGCGAATGGGCAAGTTAGTTGATCGTTTACTTGATTCATATATTGATATCAATATTTTCTAAAATGTAGATGGTTCAATAGTAATTTAGAAGTTGTTGGGCCCCATAAAACATAAATATAAAACATGATTAAAATTCCCAAATTTTATATAAATTTTATATGATAAGAAATGAGTAAGTAGAGCAATAAAGTACGAGAATTATAAAAATAATAATTGAATAATGAAATATAGCAAATCATTCATAATGATTATGGGTAAATGCATTCAGATCTCAAATAATCAATGTGATACAAAACGTCATAATATTTATAAAAAATTAAATAAGTAAAGCAAATCAATCATGAACGATTATTTTGTATCCGATATCATACATTTAATATAATCGTTCTGGTAGGAATATGAAAAATCATAAAATTGAAAAAAATTCTTGTAGAAGCTCTTTTCTTATTTTACAAAATTTATACATTTATGGGAAAAGTATAATTGAATTTATAATTTTTGTAGGCAGAAAGACATTTTTTGGGTACTGCACGTTCTGTGTAATCAAAATCAATTTATTTAATTAGTATTAGCTTTTATTTGAAGGGTAGTCATACATTTAGAACTAAAAAAAACTTAAAAAGTCGAACGATCGAAAAATTAAAAAAAAAAAACATTTCTTAAAAGAGGCGAAAGATACTTGCATAAGGGCATGGAGACTAGTGTTTGAAATGTTTGAGACTAGTCTGAGAAATTTTAACTAAAATACATAAGACACAACAAAATTAGGTGGAACAAGAATGTGCCTCATTACAAGGCTGATAAGCAAGCAAGAGCACTATAAGAAGATCAAAAACAGCTTAAGAAAAGCGTTACAAAAGTATTTAACTGACTTTCATATGGGACATAAGTCCCCTATAAGAAAAGGGTCCCAGATATCAAAATCGATCCCATATCATATATTATTCGATGAAACACTCTTTGTCACAACTGGAAGGGTTTGGCACTCTAAGCCATGAAATGGTTTATATAATGTTTGATAGCTTTGTTAATCCAAATTATAATGTATCTGCTAGATGGCCATGCTAAACGTATGCTTAGTAAACATTATAAGGAAAATTTTAACAATTTTTCGTATTACAACTTTTTTATAAAACGTAGCTTCCATTCAAACTAATTTTATTATACTTACCACCCAAGGTTGAAGATAACGCATAGAATGAAGCCTCGGAGACCCTATAAAGTATATATATTCTTGATCAGCATTAAATTCTGAATCAATTTAGATATGTCTGTCCTGTCTGTCTGCCTGTGTATCTGGATGTGGTAAGCATTCTTCTGGTCATAAAATTTGGGAAATCATTGGACAGAGCTTAAAATTGGCCCAATCGATCAAAGGATACGCCCACAATGCAAACTAAACTGAGAACACCACATTTTTTTAAGCAAAGCACAATTTCTTGCCCTTTATCTGGAAATTGGAAAAGTTAAAAGGTTAAAATTTTGAACAAGTTATACGTCTATTGGTCTACAATGTTTATATAAAAATCATGGAAATCAGATAGGTCCATGCGAATTTAGACAATACCAAATTTTAATTTTTTTTTTATAAACGTTTTCAATTTAGTCCCAGAAAAACTGAATCAGTTGCTGGATCGTAATATTATGGTGTATTGGTGTGGGGTAACCAAGCCAAATATAATATTCACTTTTAGATCTAGAGATGTTTATGTTTTCCAAAAAATGTTTTTAATGATTATTAAGTGATAAGTTAGAAAAAAACTGCAACAGCCCGACAGCCCAACAGCCCAACAGACCAACAGCCACAATAATATTAACAAGAAAATTTAATTTTAAAATTAATTATTTAAGGGACCCTTAAAATGCCTACAAATAAAACTCATCTATTAGATTATATATATATATTTTTTTTAAATTACCTGCGTTTTAAATATCACTTTTTGTTGTTGTTAGTGCCTTTAATGATGTGTTACTTTTATTGTTGGTTTTTTTGTATTTTTTTGTGTTTTTGTAATTTGCGTTTTTATTAATTTTTACTTTTAATTAATATTCCGGTTTTGTTGTTCTCTCTTTTTTTTTTCTTTTTTTTTTTTGTTAAAGGCGCGATAAAAAATTGTATATTGCATAAAACTGTCGTAAGCCGGAAATTTGAAGCCATTTACCATTTAACATTTTCCGCTAAAGCTTTTTTTTTCCTATATTTTATTGACTTTGCATTTAATTTTTTGCAATTTACAATTTTCTATACACAAACTTTTTTGGTATTTTTCCTCTTAACCCATTACAATTGCATTTTCTTCTTTCCTCTTCTTCTTTTTTTTTTTAGGCTTATATTTATATTTGTGGTTTATATTGTCTATTACATATTACATCAAATTATGCTTCAATTCTGGTTACATTCATTTTTTGTTTGGCCTTTAAGCTTAAGTTTTAATATCACTTTTTCTGTTACAAAACTAAACTCACTATTATTATCACAATCACTGTCACTGTTAGATATTTTTCTTTTTCTTTTTTTTTTTTTTTTTTTTCTTTTTTTTTTTTTTTTGTTTGCTCAATTTTTCTTTAATTATTAGAAATCTCTGCCTATGCCTCGAATACTAATCACTTCACATTCAATGTATCAAAGAATGAAAGTGTGAAAGAGAAAGATAGAGAAGATATAATTGTGACACTTAGGCAGACAAAATACAAAGAAATTGTCAGTATTATCAAAAGCAAAAGCAACCAAAACACACCGACACAAATTACACATTAATATGCTGCTACATAGAGCTGCATAAGCATGTATGTGTTTGTGTTAGTTTTTTTTTTTTTTTTTTTTTTTTGTATTGTATATTTATATTTTGTATATATGCAATTGCCCAGTTTACCGTTAATGCGTGTACAACCATTCAGAATTCGTACTAGAAATGAAATGATAGCAAACATTTAGGCGCATTAACCTTTTATACACACTTATATATAATGATATATATATATATATATATATATATATATATATATATGTATATGTGGGTATGTGTATATGTTTCATGTGTGAGTGTACGAAAGGCATTTATAACAAAAATTGTCTTCTATGTATTTTATTTTATCAAATACTAAATTATTGCCTGTATCTCTCTCTTTTCCTCTCTTCCCATTACACATTATTTTTTGTACACATATACATATGCACTTACATAATTTATCCAAATTCATATACATTTGTGTGTATGTAAACATTATTATTTATAAAATGTCATTTATGTTTACAAACGCAATGCAAGTACAAAAATACTAAATGCATGTATGTATGTGTATGTTGAAATTTATATATATACATCTATATATATATATATATATATATAAATTTATATGTACGTTTTATTAAATGTGATAAATTCTCCATCTAAATTCATGTGTGTTTAGAAAAGATTTTGTCGACATTTTATATACATACATACACATACATATACATATACATATAATATATATATTATATATATATATATATATATATATATATGTATATAAGCATATAAAAATATAAAATATACAATAAAATGTTATAATATAATTTAGAAACTCTGTTCAAGTGGCCTCTTTCTTTCTTTCTTGTTTTGGTTTTTCTTTCTTGTTTTTTTGTTTCCTTTTGGTATTTGTGACGACCATGGATGCCCTATAGCATCGAAGCTATTAATCTTCAATAGCCCTGATACTTTTAATTGTTGTTTTGTTATTAATGTTGTTGTTGCTGTTTATTATTATTCTTAATTATTGTTTTTATTAGTTTTGCCTTTTTTTTTGGATAATTTTTTGTAATTGTTGCTATTGTTGTTATATAAAGTATAAATTGATCATGATGATAAAAATATACAAACATACACTCTAATACAATTTTTGAGTTATGCTGCTGCTATAGTTGCCATTGTGATTTCTAATAATAATAATAATAATGTTATTATTATTATTATTGCTATTGTTATTGTTGTAATTTTTAATGTTAACATTAAAACCACAATGATAATGATAATGATAATGATAATAGAACCGACCATAATACATTTTTGAAAGGAGAAATGTATATAAGTTTTCATATGCTTTTATATGTGTAAAGTTTTTTTATGTAAATAAGATGATAACCGTGAAATACGTTAAAACGATTTGAAATTTCATGTAAGACTGAAACAATTTTCTAAAACTGTTATCAGATGCCCAGAATCCATTTTCATTATTCAATTTGATGCAACAAAATCAACTGTCTGCTGTCTATTGGAGGACAGTAACAATAATGCAATGAGCAACAGCAACAGCAACAGCAACAGCAACAGAAACATTAACATTAACATTAACATTAACATCATTAGTAGTAACAGCAACAGTCACAGCAATAGCAATAGCAATGATAGCAACAGCAACTGTAGCAACTGTAGCAACTGTAGCAGCTGCGGCAGCAACAATAGTAATTGCCACCGGCAGCAATATCGGCAACATAAATGAAAAAAGTGGTATAGTTGAACATCTCTATAGAAAGATAGAAAGTTATGTAAGAACACAAAGTGGTAAACGAAAAATGAAGAAAAAATTCAACTGCACACATGGTTTATGTTATTGCAATAATATAGTAATATAATAATATAGTAAGTGCACATGTAGTAAAGACTTTGTCCAACAACAAATTCTCAATTTTTAGTTTTCTCAATTTTCTTGTTTTCTCTTATTATTATTATTATTGTTGCCCTAGTTAGACATTTAGAATGTTGTCACAAAACATTGAAAACATTTTCTCTTGCTCTCACTGCTACTCTTTCGTTTTATTTAATGAGTAATACGTAAGAGAACGATTAAATATTTTATTTACAATAATATAATGCCTATGTATATGTAAATGTATACACAAATATATGAACGTGTGATAGAAAGGCCAATGATGCGTATGAATGAAATATAATTTTTCATTTTGTTTTTTCTCTCTTTTGTTTTTCTTCGTTTTCCTAATTCTCTCATCTCATCTCTCGTAATCATTAAAAATTTACGCGTTTTAGCTGACACTAAATGATAATAAATGGTGAAAGTAAGTCAAATAAAAAATAAAAATGATCATTAAAGAAAAAGCTTAATATTTTCTTCATGTTTAACGGTCCATTCAACTATAACTATAAACATTTTATATGGTTTTGTATGGACTACGGCACACTTTATACAGCAATGCAAAGCGTAATGTATTGTTATGTAACGCGATTAAAAGGCTTTGAAGTACCCCCATGCTTTTTTTTTTGCTATATCAAACGATTTAATAGTTTTAAGTCTAATTGTCTCTCTGTATTGATTTTTAATCTTAATTTTTCAGATATTTAGTCAAAATATATTAATAATGCTTTCAAATTTTGACTTAAGGGCAAATTATTTTAAACATTTTAAATTGCAGCAACGCAAATTGATATTTTGCAGACGATTCAATGCATTATTTAGGAATATTAAATCTAAAGAGACAATTTTTCTGTCGGCATGCATCATCTCTCAGGAAAAGTAAGGCCTTAAGTTTCGTTGCTTAATGATTTCTGATTTCGGCTAAAATTTTTCAGAAATAATCGAGAGAAGCACCTGCTCAATTAGGAGTGGCTCATGAGTAGGTCGTTGGTAATGCCGGCCATGAGGGGGCATCGCGAGTCACGAGATCCTACCAAAAATTTAATTTGGTGCCACGAGATTAACAGTTTTGATAAAGCCCAACGTAGTGATATTGAGGTTGACTTCGTGGGACCTGTGGTGCCCATATCGCGGGCCTAGCCCGTTCAAACATATATCTGCTTTTCTTGCAGGCTCTTCTTTCCCGAACAAAATGGGTAGCTGGGTAGGCTTATTGGGCTAAGCTAATCTAAGCCAAAGAGTAATTGGAAGGCTCCGAATCTAGAAGCCAAAGATTAAGCCATGTATATAAAGTTCACTACAGGCTTTAAATTGGAAGCTAGTCGTGACGGTAACAAGAACCATGTATAGTTGTTTACCAACGCTAGTGCTCATTTGTTCAATTGTGAACCATGCAGCTAAGCCTTCATGGCAGCCTGTATAGTGTTTGCATAAAATTCATCTAGAGTTAGGTTAGAGTTACTCACAAGAAAGGTTTCTGAAATTTTTGCAAAAATTTATGTAGTTTAAGTTTCATGAAATTTTTCTTTTAAATTATAGAATCAGATATTGAATACTAAATACAATTGTGGATTTTTTTTATCTAGTTTTAGAAAAAGATAAATGCTATAGAAAATAGAGACCCTCAGCCAGCGATAGCAAGACTTATTTTAATCCAAACTTTCCAGAAACCCAAATATTTTACAAAAGATAAAGTAAAATTTGCATCTGCTTGAACATTTAATATTTGGAGCTACGTAAATGTGGCTCCAAATGTTCTTTATTCAGCCATTTATTCTACAGTTACTGTAAATAGTTCTCTTAGGAGTAATACTAAATACGTTCCCATGAGCTGTGGTTTGGATCAAAATTCACAAAGTATGAGTTTTGTGAAAGCTCCAACTCAAAGGCTAATTAAATGGATGAATATTAAGAAGTTATACAGAATTTTTGAAATGAAGCCTCTTACACAAAATAGAATTGTACAAGTAACTCTAATCTGGGGCAGTAATAATGAAATTTTTCAATTTATCTTTTCCAATACTCGTAATTGATCCTAAGTTTAATTTTCATGAATTTCATTTGTGAATGTAAATTTTATAAAATGTCACATAAAAAAGTGCATCAATAATAAACTTAGTTGAGGTAGAAACTTATAAAAAAGAAACCGGAAAGAAATCAAACGAATCACTGAACAATTGATGACGGCATCTGCAATTAACATTTGTAAATTTTACAATACTAAATTAACCTTTTATTTTTATTCAGTAAATTGTTCTTAAAGAATTTAGAAATTCATTAAGTTACAGAATTTTGTGTCATAAAATTTCATAAGAATTTCAATTTAAAGACAAATATAACAAAAAAATCAATAATGCTGAAAAATATTTATTAAAAAATGATTAAAAGGCATTACATAGATTTAAATTTAAACTCAATTATTTTAATATTAAATTATAAATAAAATTATTTTAGTATTTTAATATTTAATTACAAATGACCAGCTTAAATTTTATGTTAAATTAATTACCACTT
The DNA here is from genome assembly GCA_023089585.1 of Melophagus ovinus. Classification (NCBI taxonomy): domain Eukaryota; kingdom Metazoa; phylum Arthropoda; class Insecta; order Diptera; family Hippoboscidae; genus Melophagus; species Melophagus ovinus. The sequence goes on along the minus strand of JAKKIB010000174.1, from coordinate 23,588,931 downwards.
CAATGCATATTGTCCATTCTATAAAGTATCATTTTACAATGTTACATAGAAATATGAATGAAATTTACAATGATTAAATAAAGATTTTCATGTACAGTTGAATTGAATTTAAACATTTTTGATTAGCACGTTAAAGAGTTTCCATCCACATAATTTGCTCTATATATTTTTTTACATATATATATATATATATATATATATACATTTACATAAAAGAAAATATATATGTGTTAGCCAACTTGAGATTCAATTTAATACAACAATGTGTATTTGTTATGAATATATAATATATTTATATATATATATACATATATATATAATAAAGTATTGTGTATGAATAATAGAGAAGCAACAATAATATTCGAGGGCACATCATGCAAATTACTTGCGAGTTTACGCGCCAAAAACTTTCTACCGCCATAACAATACTAATAGCAATAAAATTGCATAATAAAGCACAAAAAGAAATGTATATGAAATGAAACAAAAAAGCAAAACAAAAAAAAAATGAGAAATATAAAATAAAGTGAAAACAAAAAAGGACGCGAAACTTATTTTGCGACATTGAACGTGAAATTGTTTTTTCTTTCCTTTCCATTACTTTCTTGTTGTTGTTATTACTATAACTGTTTTTATATTTCTGTATATTCTGCTCAATGTTTTGTGAATTAAAAAAGTTTGTTGTGAAAACACATGCACATACAAGTAAAAAAAAAAAAAATAAAGACAAAAAGCAAACAAAATAGCATAAAGAAAAAAAAAACAAAGCGTGGCATAACAGTAGCGCAATAACTGTAAAAACCGCAACAACAATAGTAATAATAATAATTCATATGCATATTGTACTATTATATATTCATGACACTCATTTGACTGACTGGCATTTACCGAATTGAGCAAGGTTGTTCATGGAGACATTAAAGTAATAGAAGAAGAAGAAGAAGAGAAAAAGAAACAAATGAAAATATGAAAATAGAGTGTGCGCGCTTTCTATTTATTACTCTTTGTTTATCTCTCTTTCTATTTGCTCTCCCTTAAATTGAAGACATATATTGAGAGTTGATGTTAATGATGAGAGAAATTTCGCTTACTTATTTTCCATTCATTTGTATGGTATATATGTACATATATATATATATATATATATATATATATATATATATATTATATGTATATGTTTTCATGTATAAACATAAATTAATATAATCCATATAAAAATTTATATATTTATATAATATGAATAAAGAGAAACATATTTATGACATATCTTGACCTAAGCCAATGTTCACATGAATGCATTTATTCATGCATGAATGCATGTATGACTTCTCATTCTTCATATACATACATACACACACACACACATATATATATATATATAGATAGATAGATAGATAGATAGATAAATAGATAGAAATACAAGCCACACACAAACAAACATGATACAAATAAACTAAGTTTTAATGTTGAGGTTAAAACTAATGCTATCATACCTTCACAAATATACAAAATGATATTGAGAGTGTATATGTGTATGAATGCTTGCATGTTGATGAATGTTATTTGTATAGATTTCTATTTGCTTGTATGCGGTTTATCTAAATTTTCATTTCTACGCCATCTAATCACCAGGTATCAAATCTGCAAATGTACAATTCATTGGTATAAAATGTTTGTGTAAAGCATTTAAACGAAATTTTACTTTGCTTAATTACTAAATGAATACAATTTTATATATGTATATATGTATGTATGTATAAATACATATCTATGTACATACGTATGTATAACTGAGAACCTAATTTAATATTAACCAAATGTAAAATCATTTACAAAAAGAAAGACGTTTGGTCAAACTTATACGAAATTATATATTTTTAATTTCCTTTTTGTAAATTCTAACATTCTAACATTCTAACATTCTAACATTCTCAGCAATATTTATACATACCCATCCTCTTTGTATCTTTATAATGATGCAATAAATTGCACAAGCTAAATTTACAACTTTTACAAAGTATACAATTAATTTGATATTTTTTACATCAGTCTTTTACAAAATCTCACTTCATCGTCAAATTTACAATAGATTCTTCTTAAATCAAAAGTACAGTTGAATTATTTAAGTCGCAAGGCAAAAAATTGCTTCAAATTATATATAAGCAACTTTTGCTTCAATTTTAAAAATGTAACATAATAAAAAATACTTCATTACGATTAATAAACAATTTTTTGTTTTTTTTGAGTATTACTTCAAATGAAATGACGAATGATTTGCATAATCAAACTTTCACAATCGGGCTTTTTATAACAGTCGTTGAATGGTAATCAATTTAGGATGATGCGATAATTTATGTGTAATTGATTGATTTAAATCAACTACAATGACATTTTTCTTACATTACATTTTTCATGTTTTACATAAATCTAAAAAAATGCAAAAATTCAAAAAACATAAGTTCCTCAAATGATAAAATTATAAAGTTTATACAAGACAACCTACAACTTAAAGAGTCTTTTTTTGCCAATGTATTATAAAATTTTTACTTTCTACTTCTTCCATTTTATTTAAAAAGTAAAAAACAAAAATAAGGCATACAAAGATGACTGCATAATTTAATCTACAGGAAGTTTATAAATGAAACGAAGTAAATAAATGTAAGAGTGAGGGAGCAGACAGACATTTTTAGGAACTTCTAAGCATACATTAGCTTGTTCTTAGTTGAAGTGGTACTTCTCGGAATTGAGAGCCTTTAGAATTTATAGACGGATTTGAGACGTTATACAACAAGTTGAGCAGACAAAAAAAAAATAAAACATTAACTCAAGCAGAAACGACTTGCTGATACCTAATACGGTCACATAATACGTAATACAATTAAAAAAAAAAAAAAAAGATATCAAAGTAAGAATATCTAATTTGAACTTAACAGTAAACAATTATTTTGTATTTTCGTTGGGGCATGGGGCGTATGTGGAACATTTAATACAAAGTAATACAAAGTACTTTAGATAAATAAATCCAAATTACTAACATTCGATTAGCAATTTAGATAAATTACATAAATAACAGTTGGCACATACACAACTGATTATGACAAATTTAGTTAATTTTCAAGAAATTATGAAATATAAAAGTAAAATGTACAATGACAATAAGACGTTGCCCAAAAGAAATTTCTATATTCACTTTGCTTTTTTTTATATGTTGCAAATCTGTAAATAGATTTTTTTTTGTAATTTATTTAATCGTTTTTTCTATGCTAAATGCTTTATGTACTTTAGAGAATTCCTCTATAAAATCTTCAGAGTATTTTATTTCATTCAATCCTTTTTGCATTCATTTAATAAATTTTACCTTAAAATATCATCGTATATTATCTTTTTGTTTTTAAACATAATATATGAAAGACAAAAGGAAATGAACTTTTTAAATATAAATCTCTTTGTTAAGTATCCTGTCATCTATGAATATATTTGCCATATGATTCTCAGTATATAATTTTATAGTCTTTTATATGAAACTCAAACTGTTATGCTTTATAAATTTTCGCCTTCATATAAAATAATTTGATGTCATGCATAAAATATATTTATATATATTGTAATAAAAACATCCATTACTTTTCTCTACTCTTCCATTTTTTTTTTCTTTTTTTTAACACGAAAAATATATATTACCACTTCTCTTAGATGCCAAAAGGCTAAATATGAACCAAAAAAGAGAAATGTATTTTCATAAGTTGTCATGAACTTGATACCCATTTCACTTATTCATTAAACATAGAAATGAATTTGAAAAACAACCATAATACTTCTAATAAAATAATATTTTCCAAACTAAAACAATTTTCAATTTCTTTATCATCATTTACCATGTTTATAGACATATGTGTCTACATATACATATACATATACATATACATATACATATACAATAATATATATACATAAATAGACTGCTAATATATTTTCATCAAATATCATATAAAGTTTATGATAAATAACAGTTAAAAGAATAATTTAGAGTTAATTTAGTTATTACTTAAGTTAAAAATATGCTTTTAATATTAATTTTGGTAAGATAAAATATATAAAAATATTTTGCAAAATATTTTTATTTATAAATTGCATGAATTTCTAAAGAATTTTCTAAGTAATTACATTGTGGAGTAAATAGATTTTGAAAAATTATTTTTAATTTAATTTTTTCATTTTATTCAAATTGCTATAATTTTTAAAATATTTCTAAGTAATTTACATCTGCTGGAGCTCTAAAATAAAATCTATTAAAAAATTAATTTTAAAATTAAATTTTTCATTTTATTCAAATTGCTATAATTTTCAAAATATTTCTAAGTAATTTACATCTGCTGGAGCTCTAAAATAAAATCTATTAAAAAATTAATTTTAAAATTAAATTTTTCATTTTATTCAAATTGCTATAATTTTTAAAATATTTCTAAGTAATTTACATCTGCTGGAGCTCTAAAATAAAATCTATTAAAAAATCAGTTGTAAATAGCTTTTTGTAGTAGCACTCTCCATATAATGATCTATTTTTTTAAAAATTTATATGCAGCAGAAATTTTAGCCTAATAAATCAGTATGGAGAATTTGGTTTAGATTGATCTATTTTCTTAAACTTTGTTTCATGTTTAAATAAATTTTTTAAATTTTATTTTATTTTTTTTTTTACTTGAAACACAAAATAGTTTAATAACTTTGATTGTTGATTTCAACGATGAAACAAAGTTTTTTATTTTTTTATTTGAAGAAATCGAACAAAGAAAACATTTAAAATTTTACAACATTACTTAATTTTTGATATTTTAGCTTTTAACTAAATGGAAAAATAAATGACTTTGATATATTTCTTTTATCAAGATGTTCTATAATTTCTAAAGTTACAATTTTAATTTTAACAATTTGTTGTCTCTTTCCATCATTCAATCTTATTCGTTTCCTTTTTGGCCTTTACTTTTGCAACATAATATTTACATTACTCTTTTACAAAACAAGAAACTTAAGTGGTCCTTTAATGTATTTTGCTGAATTAAATGCAGAAGTTTTTATTATTTCTAAAGTTATACTGCTGACAAAAACATTTTTAAATTTATTTTATATAGCGCACGATATTTTGTAAAAACCGAAATTCTACAAATACTTCACTACCTCTATTTTTTTTTTTTTTTTTTTTTTTGGAAAGGCAACCAGTCCTGATAAGCACCTGCTCAATTGGGAGTGGCCCATGAGATGGTTGTTGGTGATGCCGGCCATGAGTCATGAGATCCGATCAAAGATTTAATTTGGTTTTGATAAAGCCCAACGTGGTGATATTGAGATTGGCTTCATGGGGGCTGGCCCATATCGCTGGCATAGCTCGTTTAAACATATATAAGCTTGACGTACAGGGTCCCATTTACCGAATAAAAGGCCTAGCTGGGTAGGCTTATTGGGCTAATTTAAGCTAAGCCTAGAAGTAATTGGGTAGGCTCCAAATCTAGATACCAAAGCTTAAGCCATGTATATAAGGTCCAATGTAGGCTTTAAATTGGAAGCATGCACCCTGCGTGACGTAAGCATGCACCCTGCGTGACGTGACTACCAACGCTAGAGCTCATTAGGTACGTTTGTGTACCATGCAGTTAAGCCTTCACGGCAGGTACGCATGTAAAACACTTACTACACGGCCCCTATTTTTTTCTCTATTTAATCTTAAAAGCAGCATAATTATTCTAGAAAATGCTAGATTTATAGAGATTTTTTTTAAATTGTGAGAATAAACGGCTTCGTAAGAATTTTAATAGAATTTTATTTTGATGCAATCAAGTACGTTTTTTTTGCCCAATTTTATAGCAATAATTTAAAATTAAATCTTAACAATTGTATTTATTAAATATTTTAAAGACACTCATCAAAAGTTTGGAAATATATTCATTACATTAAAGTGTTTGTTGTATGCGAAATGTGACTTTATAGATGCCATAAAATATCGTACATTATTCCCGTGACATTATTCCCGTATCGTACAAATTCTAGTGGTTTGAATTTTGAATTGTGAAAATTGAAATGGTCAAACTAGGAAATAGAGAATTTCAGAATTCTTAGAAAAAAAAAAATCTGATCGGAAGATTATTTTTACATGTTTTTGAAGTTCATTATTCATTAAACATAAATTTGCTTAAGCTAAAAACATTGAGCGTTATGTAAAAATATTTCAGACATTTGACTGAGTGGACTGCTGGATATTACGGCATATTTATACTTCATACGATTTTACGATTTGCTTTAAATTATACATTTTGATGTAATAAATAAATCAGAATTAGTTACGTGATTCGATTTAAGCTTGTCTTTTGCCTTTTAGAGTACAGACAAGCTGAGGCTTATAATCGATTTATCATAAAAGAAATTTGCAATTATGTAAAATATTAAGCATATATGACCCATTCATTTTTTTTTTTTTTTTTTGGACAAAACTAAAATTATATTGTTTTGATGTATTAATTTGTAATTGAGATTTTAGATTTCTATTGATTAAATTTAAATAAATTAATTTAGGAGTTTTAAGAGCCAACTTGAACCGCTTATAATATTTTCATTTATTTGAATTTTCTTTACCAATTCTTTTGTGGTCTTTAAATTTATTTTATTTTAATTGTAATGGATGCAAATAAATGAAATGAATGCGTTATTATTTGAAATTTAATTAATCTTCTATCAAATGATAAATATGAAATAAAATGTGAATATAAAACATAAAAAGATGAAAAATGGAAATCTAAATCTAAAATAAAACCAAGTTGATTATGTAAAAATCTGTATCAATAAACAATTGAAAATAAATTGAAAAAATTTAAGTAACATTATTTTGCCAGTTGTTTACTTCAAACTTTACTTTTTTCTTCTTCTTTTTTTTTAATTTCTATTACTGTTTTTATTTTTGGTTTTAAATTTCAACACTTTAATATTACTTTCTCATTTCTAACATTTTTCTCAACATTATCTATTCAAAAGAGTTATATGTTTTTAAGTAGCTTCATGCAACCTAACTATTTCTATGAATTTTATATTATCATAATAATGATCACAATAATGATGATAATAATAATAATACATAATATATATACGTATTTATGTACATGTGCATGTGTGTATTATACATTTGAAATCCCTTAACGTTAAGTATTTTCGGAGAATTTCTGTCTCTCCATAGTTTCATAGTTTCTCCATCTCTACCTTTTTCGTTTGTAACAATTTTTCATTATCATTAGTTTGCCTTTTACTCTCTTTCTTTCTTTCTTTCTTTCTTTTGTTGTCGTTATTGTTGTTGTTATTGATGCTTTTATTATTGTTGTTATTATTATTATTGTCGTTTGTTATAATTTATTTTCTCTCTTTACAATTTTCATATATGTATCTCTTGAGATTATTTACTTCATTTTGGGTTATATTAGCTCTTTTGGGAGAAAGAAAGAAACGAAACATTATCATGCATTAAATGTAAAAATACAAAATTGATTGCATGGTGGAAAAAGGCAAAGACAGATATATCTACAGCATTTTATTTTTATTCTCTTTAAAACATTTTAAAGCAAATAAAGAAAAAAAGTAATAATAATAATAAATAAAAATAAAATAATGTAGTGCGAGAAAATTATTTTATTTCGATCATTCATTGACTACAAAATATGTTACAAACGAACGAATGAAAATATATTTTCAAAAAAAAAAAAAAAGGAAGGTATTTCGTAAATGTCCTTTGTCTATTTGCTTTTATTTTAATTTATATTTCATGAACGAAATTCATTTTATTTGTTTTTTGTTATATCAAGCATTTCTTTTAAGGGATGCTTGATATAACATAAAAATTATATAAACCGATTTCAAAGATGGCTTTTGAATAGAACAAAATTTGCATTTGCCCGAATTCGATATATTGATCCATTTTTACGTTTAATATTGCACTTTTTCGAAATATTTACCTTCAACCCACAGAAATGAAATTTTAAATAAGTGAAATTTTGATAATTTCAAAGCGAAGAAGGTAAAGTATTTTTATTATTAGAATTAGCTTTTCTTTTTTGATTTGCTTTTTTTTTTATATAAATACACTTACTTTTGGATATACTTAAAGTCGGACAAATCAATTGTTATTTATTGAAGGAAAATACTTGATAAAAAAAAATTTTTTTTTCTTTTTCTCATTAATTTGATTTTTATCAAATCAAGTTATTTCAAATTTTAAATAAAATACATTTTACGCATTTTATATATGTAATACTTAATTTTATTTTTTATAATTTGCTTAATTTTGTTTTATATCAAAATGTCGAATTCAATTCATTCGGATATTCAATTGACTTTATTTTCACAATTTTTTTTCTCTTACTGCTTCAGCTTCTACTTCTATTGGCTGGTTTTTTTTTTATATTTTTTGGTTTCTTTTTTCTTACTTCTCCATTTTGGCTTTTGAAAGGCAACGTAACGTAAATATGCCAAAATGATAATACTAACAATTGAAAAAGTTACAATAACAACAATAACAAACAACAACAACAGTAGCAATAAAGAAAAAAAAATGTTATCCTAAACGAACGAACGAACGAACGAACGAACGAACGAACGAATCATTGCCATACTCAGTTATATAGAATAATCCAAACATATACATAATAAATCCATTTACACAAAGAGAAATATTTTTACATAAAATAAGTGCAATTTAGAAAGAATTTTATATGAAATCAAATAGTAAGAGACTTTAAGAGATCCATATATAAAATCAAATGAAACTATTATAAACGATCAAAGTCGACCTTTAAATATTCTACATGACATTGCCAAATGTAATTTTTGAGACTTGGCAAAACAGTGCGTAAGAGAGTCGAGAAAATTAAGTTAAGGAAGTTTATTGCAGTAGTTCCTCATGCTCTGAGTCAGACTTAGACGGGAGGCCAGGATACAATGGTCTCCCTCACAGACCAAATTAGATATATATAAATAAGGGATTCGATAGTGCACTTACCCAAATATTTGTTATGGAAAACAGAAAATAAAACACCAACTCTTGTATTTAGCTTTGATCTCTTGTACGGTTTTATTTTTGAACCCAAAATCTCCTTTACTTTAACAATTTTCCATTTTCTTTTAATATTTATATTTTTCTTTTCTTTTTTATTTATTATTATTTTATTTTTCATTTATACGTCCGATAGCTTTTAATGCCATACATCGAATCCTGTCGCGCATGAAAGCTTTTTCTTTTAACCTTGCTCTCCCAAACAAAGGCAGCTACGGATAACAAAACTCTTACAAGGAATGATTTAGATACGACTTTTCTCTTGCACTGAGCTCAGTTTTATTGCGAAATTTGCCATGAAAATTTTACTTTAATTTTTTCCCATAAGAAATCTTTTCAAGATAAGGCTTTATGTAAGGAATAACCGTAAAAATAGAAACCATTTTGAAAAGGCTACATTTTTTTTTTACATGAAATTGCGCACTCAACAAAAAAGTGATTCGCAAAAATAAGTGATAGACTTTTTATAAAAAAATTCTATCATTAAGAGATTTTAAGTGTAACGTACATTTGCAAAAATTTATTAGACCTTGCACTATTCCAATATTTTTTTTGAGTATATTTTTTTTTGCCATAAAATAAAATGAATAAAATGAGACTCATGCGAATAAAAATGAAATGAAATGTTCAGATAACTATTATGGATCTCAGTCTCTTATTCAAAAAAGGTAAAAATTTAAGAAATGATTATTTCAAATATTATGAATTTTTTGTGAATTTGTGAATTTGTGAATTCACCTAGAAATTTATCATTATTTTAAAAATTTTATTATAAATTGTTTATAAAAAATATTTTGAGTGGTAAGTCTTTATAGTTTCGTGTTAACCAAATGGTTAACATTCTCATCAACATTTGAAATGTTTGAAATTTATACTTGAAATGATAAATTAGAGCTGCAAATGAAAAACATTGTAACGTTGAATAAAAAAAATGTTGTACAAAAAAAAAAAAAAAGAGAAAATCTCACGATGCCATTTCTTGTAAAAATATTTCATTAGTTTGTTATTTTCCATTGATATTTATTTTCTATGCATTTAATTTTCATCGTTTCAATTCCATTGCGGGTAAATGCTATTTGTTCATCATACGCCAGAGTATTAAACCAAAAATTAACTCTATTAACAAATATAAATAATGTTAATTTGTAATGGCAAAAAATCTGCCATAATCTGCCATTTTATTAATTGATCAGAATTGATGTATATTTTCATTTGTGATGATGATTAATTGGGCGTATTCATAAAAATTTTGTGTTTCAAAATTAATCTAAATTAATTTGTTCTATGATTATATGGGAGTGATAACATTTAATGGATAAAAATATTCATTTTTTTTTTTAAATTCAATGTCAATAAAATAAAATAATCTTTGAAAAGATGATGATCCTTATCAGATTTAATTACTAAACTAAGGAATAAATAAAGCAGAAAAATTGTAGTTTTTATGTTGTACAACATTTATGGTCAAGGATTTTAAAAGCTACAATTACAACAATTGTAATGGATATTTTTCAAAAATTTTTCAAATATTTTCTTTTGTTTTCGATCAATGATCCAAAGAAGTCTTTTTTTTTTTTTTTTTTTTGTTTTGTCAGCATTTCAATTATACTAAGCCTAATGTCTCAGTCTTGAATGAAAAATTTATTAAATATATTTGTATGGATTGTAGATACAAAATGTCTAATTAAATCTTTTTATATGGATTCAAAAATTTAAATTTTTATCAAACAATAAATTTATGAATTATAAAAATTTACATGAGAAATTTCATCATTCATCTTTATGTTAAAAAAGTGTCTGCCATATGGCCAAAAATCTTAAAAATATCTTAAGAATTTTATTTTGCAATGTAACATAATGGAAGGTATGCTTTGGATGGACAAAGAGAATAAAATCGATTCATTCTCATAAAGTACGTTTCAATTGAGCAGCACTTTGGACCTAACTAAAGTACTTTTGGCATTGCAGGCCTCTATAAAATTGGGCCTTATATTACAAGCTTATCATGCTTTATATAGAATCAAAAATTCTTGTTATATGAGAAAATATTTTTTTTATCTTTAATGAGAGAGTAGAAAAATAAATGAATAACAGAATTAGGCAAAATATGATCCATTTATGTTTCCTATAAATTTTGATGGGTTCTCTGAAATATTTTAAAAATTGACATTTTACTGATTGAAATTAAAGGTATTTCTGAGGCTTTATAGGCACGACTGCCGCCTATAAAGCTTTTTTTTAACATTTTACCATAATATTGGATAATATTTATAAATTAAATAATAACAAGTAAGAATTTTATAGTTGGTCGAAGCCGCCTGTTAAATACCTTGCATCATTTTGCTTAATGTCATTAAAATCAAATAATTTTAAAATTATTTAGAATTTAATATTTAGCGAATATTAGAAAAAACTTGGTTATATGAGACGAGATTCAAAAAGTGAATCTATCCAGCCAGATAAAATTTAATGTACATATTTTTCAATTGCAAAACTTAAGGTATTGCCCATTTTTATCAAAAATGGGCAATTTCTTTAAAATTCAAGCTTTTATCCATATAATAATTTTTTTTTTAACAAGAAAGACATTGTAAGGAAAAGTTGTTGTAAAATAGGAACGATTTAAATCAAATTTAGTATGGAAGGGGGTCTATGTTAAAATACAACCAAAGTACCAATTTAGATGAAAATATATTAAGAATTATAAATTTTTTTCTTTAAAAAAGCGATATATGAGGCATAGTGGTAAAAATTGTACAATTTTAATTAATTTCAATAAGGTTTTTATTTGGAACAAAATAAATTTTAAAAAAAGATTTTTTAAAAATTGCGTTCTTGTTGTTGCTTGTATACATGGGGAAGTACGTTAGTTGGAGAGTTGGACAGGCAGGCTTAAGTGGAACCAAAAAGTGTTACTGAGACGATCAGTATAATAAAAGCTGGATCCAATTTCAAGAGATAAGAAAAAAAAAAAAAAAATGGAAAAATGGATTCTAATAGAATTATCTTGTACTGTTAAAAATATACAATAATTTTCATTATGTATAACATTACTAAGGGCAATTTTAAGTTACTTACCTAACCCATTTGGGAATTGTTTATCGGAATCTGCCACTACTAAAAATGATTCTCTTAATGGCATTACACTCACATCATTATTATTTGCGTTTATACAAAATTTTATCAAGAAATTTATTAAAATCTAAAAATGATTTATTGCGTCTCTTTTATTAAAGTTCATAAAAGTTCTCGTTAGCAAAAATTAAAGCATTACAAGTAAATTCTGAAATAATTTTAAGAAAAGTGGAAAATTAAAGAGGCATTAAATTGCCTTTTTAGAAGCTTCATTGAAGAAGCAACTAACATTTTGAGAACTATCTTAGTGCTACTTTCTCTTCATTGTTCCAACATATTTAATAAACATTTAAGTATTGGATACAAGATATACAAGATTTGGCTAAAATCAAAATATATGAAATACATATTTTTCTAAAATTTCTAAAAGTAAATTTGAATAAAAATTTGCTTTAACTTTAAATCATTAACATCAAATTTAATTTAATGGCTAGCAAAGAGTGTAACTACTAATTATGTAATGCCCAATGCATGTCTAAATAAATTTGTTTTATGAAAATAAGTGGCCAATCTTTGAACCATTAGAAGATGCCTAAAAAATTTTTATAATTAATAAAGCAATGAATTTTTATGTTGTAAGTTAAGTTAAGGGCTATAAAAAAAGAAAATCTTGGCTGATAAAATTTTTAACATTGAAAAATTGAATATGAATGTAGAATGGAAGTATACAAGAAATTCCCAAAAAAAAATCTTACCAAATGGTATTGGAAAACTCTTAACATTAATATCAATTATTTTTTTTTTTTTTATACTCATCCTTCTTTCGTCCTTTTATATATAAAAATTAATTTACATAATTAAAAATGCTTATGCTAAAATATGAGCTATACAAGAAAAATATTTATAATCGTATTGTGTTTGATTTCTTGCACTTTTTATCGAATTGTAAATAATAAGCTGAAAACTTTTTTACAAATATGCACGTTTCACATTGTTAGGTGAAGTGTTCAGCTGTGCTTAACTTATTTAAAAATGAGACAAAAAAAAGGCATATCTACAAAACCAAAGAGTTGAATTTTAGAAAAAAAAAAAAAAAAAATTAAAAAGAAATTGCCTGCTAATGATGATGGTGTTGTCGTTATCATTTTACAATTGTAAAGTTAAAGGCATGTTAAAGTAGAAGGTCATATCTACTCACACACACACACACACACACACACACACAACCATTGTGTAACATTTTCTATGTCTAGAGTTGAAGCTTAAAGTTATGCAAAAAAATAGAAAAAAAAGCAGAAAAAAAAAGCAGAAAAATATTGAATGAAACATGAAACGAATGAGAAGAAGTTCAACACAATTGAAGGGCCTCAGGGAGTCTTTTAATTATCTCGTTAAGTGTATAACAAACTCATTTTATTTCATTTCTTTTTTTTTTAAAAAAAAAAAAAAGATTAAAAATGCAAAAAAACAAGTTAAATAAAAAATGAAAGTAAGAAAATCGAAACCAAAAAAAAAAAAAAAACAAAAAAAAAAATAATAAAAATGCAAAAGCCAACGAACAAAGCAAAGTGTATAATTTGTTCTTTATACAAAAAGTGTAAGAAGAAGAAATAAATTTGAAGAGAAGATAAATCCTTAAAAGAAATTAGATTATAAAGTGTAAAATAAATATAAATGAGTTAAATATTATTAAAATCTCATGAATAACATTTAAAAAGTGAATGAAAATTCAATGTTATTTTATATATAAATTTTTTATGCATGTATTTCATTATTAAGGCTGATTAAATTTATAAAAAAATTTTGTAAAATTAAAAAGTACTTTTAGAGGCCTTAAAAGAAAAATGTGTTTGTCACAAAAAAAATCTCACAATATTTAGAACAAACTAAAATAAATCATTTGATAATTTATAAGATATTTATGTTTTTTATCAAAACGTAATTCTGAATGCCATTTACAAATTCAGATTATGATTCCATTCATTCATCTCATTATTCATCCATTATTAACATAATTCCAGTTTTAAAAGATGAGAGAAAGATTTTTCTTGGTGGTACGTTGTAAGTGAAAGGGGGCCAAATCTGTTGGAGGCTTCATCCACAATAGAATCAAAACTAATAACATCTCTGTTCTTATCCATTTATTACATAAAAAAATGGCAAAGGTTCCAATTTTCTAAGTTTATGGCACTTAAAGTGCCATTTTACTTGTACAAAATTTAAAAAAATCGATTAAAATTAATAAAAATCATAAAAATTTTAGATTTTCAAATAATTTTCATGGTTTTTTATAGAAATTTTATAGGGCAATATGGTGAGTATGATGATTATACAAAATTTTGATTGCGTAATTTTTATAGCCACTACCCAGAATTTAGAGTATACCTGTTTTGTCATGTTGTTTGTAACAATCAAAAGAAAACATCTAAAATTCTAAATCGATATATCTGTCTTAGATAAATATTATCCTGGTAGCAAAATGAAGAGAAATTGATTCCAAATTTGTCTCAAATATTGCAAGTTCAAGTACAGTGGTTCATATAGAAAATGAGCCAAATTAGCCAAAGGACACATCCACAGTGCAATTTAAAGTGAGTATAACTTGGTTTTTCCAAAAAAAAAATTTATAGTTTTTCGCTCATAACTTGAAAACTGAAACATATAGAAAGCTAAAATTTCATTATTTTACAATTTTTATAAAAAAAATCGTGCAAGTCAGCCAAACCAAACCGAAAGTTGTATAACGTCAAATCTATCTATCTATCTTTATCTTCAAGATTTGGACCCAACCAAACACAATTTTCTCACTTTGCTTTTTTTTTTTTATTTATCTGTTAAGTCACGACATTTTAAGAGGAATGCATACCATTACAGCATTCCCACATATTCCCAGCAACATATTTCATCTTATAAAAAATAAAATTTGTGATGTGGCAATACAAGAAAAATGAAAATTAGGAGAATAGAACTACCTCATAAATGAAATTAAGGAAATTGATGTTTCCTTCAAGTTAATAAAATTTTATATTAGTTTTACATTTTACTTTAGCCCCCTCATTCAAGAAATAGGAAAATATCTATAACCGTGGTATAAATTATGCTTAAATAACTATAAATATTTCAATACATCAAAAAGTTGGCTACTTAATATGCTACAATATTTTATATATTTGAGATAAATTTTTAAAACTTGAAAAATATATATACTTAAATATTCAAGACGTTTTTAAGCATTAGAGAAGCTCATTTAAGTTACATCATCTAGGTCAAATTTGTTTGAATTTAGTATGTTGCCGCTTATAACACGAGAAATTAAATATAAAAGTCCATTAGCTTGCCAGTTGCTGCTTTTCTTTTTGAAAACTTTTGAGAGAATGCAATGAATAAACTGGAATTCCATTAGAACCAAGAATTATCAAACAAGCATAATAAAACCTACATTGATGCTGTCTCTCTAAATTTCTTTATATTATGACTATAATTATTTAAATTGCTTATACATAAATTCTACATTATTACTCGATGTAATATCTCAATTGTAATTATCAAAGAAGTTTTAACATAGAACTGAGAGACCAATACAACAAGGTTATGCATAACTTTGATAAGCATTTCATTTGCATAACACTTTAAGTATAAATGTTGAATTGCAGAAAAAAACAGCCTGCTCAGACAAATCAATCTATACATTTGAAAGCAAATTTTTAGAACAAAAAAAAAAAAAAAGATGGAGAATAATAAGATTTTGTTAAATTGCAAATTGGTTTAGATTAAATCAACGACGTATTAAAATCACATTAACAAAAGCAACAACAACAACCACAAAAACTACAATAATAATAATAAGAGTAATAAAAATAATAATAATCGCATCAGATGCCAACTAAGGAAATATAGTGACATTTCGTAACACAATGTAACTGTAACATCTCACACTTTTCCTCAATACAAACAAATATTAAAAAAAAAAAAAAAGACGGAAGATAATAAGAGATAACAGAAAAACGATTTGTATGCTGTTATTTCTTTACTACACAAAAAGTAAAGAGTTAAGTCAAATAACGATAATATTTACAATAATAATGAGTATAATGATGATGATTATACAAAACACAAAATTATCAATGCAAAATATTTCGTATTGAACTTTATGCATTGAATCTCTATTATAAAATTTTTATATATATTTTATTGTCGTTACATGTGTATGTGTGTATTGTTAAAAACTAGTCGAAGCAGAGAGCGATAGCGAGAGACAGATAGAGAGAGGCAGGTAAATTCAAATGAATTTTTGCTTAATTATTTAGATATTTATTTTAGCGTCTCAGAGTTAAAATTAAGAGAAATGATGAAATGTTTTTTAGGCGAGAGTCATTCAGACTTTCATTTATAATAAAATTTATGCAAAATTTTTTATAGAGGAGGACATTTTGAATTAAATTGCAATTTAATTGAATAAGCACAAGTGAAAGTTGGTTAAAGTGAAGGTTTTATTAAGTATTTTTTTGTTTTTTTTTTTATATTTTTTTTTTTTTGAAAAAATTGCTTGCCATTAAGGAAGAAGTGGCTGCATATTTAACTACTAATTTTAATAAAACTTTCGAGATTCATTTTAAAAGCTTTCGTAGATCGATGCTTGACATCTAAACTTAAAACAGTTCTTAGTAAATGAACCACGTTTTAAATGATAAGAATTAAGAGTAGAAATAACAAAAAAGCATAATGCCTGTCTTAGAAAATTATTTGAAATATAATTGGAGGTAAAAATACCAATTTAGCAACAGCAATAGAATGATATAAACTCTTCTTGTCTCAATTTAACCAATTCAGTATTCAATATTGAAAATTTCATGTGTAATAAAAATATTTTTAGATAATTTTTAATATATTAAATGAGTTTTGATGCTAAGCTCTAAATCGATTAAATTTGTTTACTTAGATAAATTTTATAGACACTAGTTTTTAGATTTTATTAAAGCAGTTGCTTTCAGACTGTTATTCATTTTATAATTTAAGTACAGTTTAAAAAATATAAGAAGAAACCTACCTCAAATCTGTTTTTATAGAAAACAGCAAACCTTTTGCATTTCAATTCTAATTTAATTTAATTTTACAAACATTAGATGGCGCTTTAAATATCTAAAAAAAATTTGCGTTTTCTTCAAGAGCAGACTGAAATTTGCCACACTTATAAATGATTCTCTGAAAGTATATTATACCTACCACTCAGAGGTTGAGGGTATATTTACTTTGTCATTACGTTTGTAATGCCTAGAAAGTAGGGTCGAAAATCCTATAAATCGATTTAGAAATGTCTGTCCGTGTGTGTGTCTAAACATTCTCCTGGTCGTAAAATTTGAAGTTCTTGGAAGTTCTTGCAGGCAGTTTGAGATGGTAAATGGCCCAAAATTTGGTGGTTTTTCCCTCAACATCTGGAAACTGCAAAACATAGAAAGCTAAAATTTTGCCCAAGTAAAAAAGCTATTGGTCTAACGAAAAGTCAATTTAAAAATATTCAGAATTTGATGCTGACGAAAAATGTGTATTTATACTTTGTTACAAAAGTAATGACAAAATGAATATACCCTCCAATCAACAGATGGTGGTTATAAAAAGAGGGTTGTAGGAATTTATAAAGCTTATTTGTTACCCTTCACTAATTATCAATGAGATAAGCAATTTTTCTTATACGATCCAATCCAGCTATCTCTATCTTTATCTTGTTTATTTAATTATCTTAAATTGACTTTGAATGCGGAAATGTAATAATTGAATGTTATGCTGTAACAGTTGCATTAGGAAACAATAAAGTATTTTAATTTCAAATTAAAAAAATTATTGACAATAAGAATGCTTATACCTCCATGTACTAACAATTTTGTCAAAATTCTATATATATTAGAACTTAATTGTTTAATGGTAACAGTACTATAAAAATATTCATATTACAACGTTCTACCAGTTAATCGAATTGACTGGTATCAGCATTTAAGAGTAAGGAAATGAAGTGGATGGTAATGAAGAAAAATAATGGAAAAGATTACACAATTACAATAAAATAATGTAAAAAATAGTCTTGGACAACGATCGGTATTAATTTGGACAAATTGGGCGTGTCTCTATTTTAGAGTCATATTACAAAGTTCTATCAGTTAATTGAATTGACTTGTATCAGCATTAGAGAGAAGGAAGTAAAGTGGATGGTAATGAAGAAAAATGACGGAAAAGATTACACGATTACAATAAAATAATGTAAAAAATAGTCTTGGACAACGATCGGTATTAATTTGGACAAATTGGGCGTGTCTCTATTTTAGAGTCATATTACAAAGTTCTATCAGTTAATTGAATTGACTTGTATCAGCATTAGAGAGGAAGGAAGTAAAGTGGATGGTAATGAAGAAAAATGACGGAAAAGATTACACGATTACAATAAAATAATGTAAAAAATAGTCTTGGACAACGATCGGTATTAATTTGGCAAATTGGGCGTTGTCTCTATTTTAGAGTTCATATTACAAAGTTCTATCAGTTAATTGAATTGACTTGTATCAGCATTAGAGAGGAAGGAAGTAAAGTGGATGGTAATGAAGAAAAATGACGGAAAAGATTACACGATTACAATAAAATAATGTAAAAAATAGTCTTGGACAACGATCGGTATTAATTTGGACAAATTGGGCGTGTCTCTATTTTAGAGTCATATTACAAAGTTCTATCAGTTAATTGAATTGACTTGTATCAGCATTAGAGAGGAAGGAAGTAAAGTGGATGGTAATGAAGAAAAATGACGGAAAAGATTACACGATTACAATAAAATAATGTAAAAAATAGTCTTGGACAACGATCGGTATTAATTTGGACAAATTGGGCGTGTCTCTATTTTAGAGTCATATTACAAAGTTCTATCAGTTAATTGAATTGACTTGTATCAGCATTAGAGAGGAAGGAAGTAAAGTGGATGGTAATGAAGAAAAATGACGGAAAAGATTACACGATTACAATAAAATAATGTAAAAAATAGTCTTGGACAACGATCGGTATTAATTTGGACAAATTGGGCGTGTCTCTATTTTAGAGTCATATTACAAAGTTCTATCAGTTAATTGAATTGACTTGTATCAGCATTAGAGAGGAAGGAAGTAAAGTGGATGGTAATGAAGAAAAATGACGGAAAAGATTACACGATTACAATAAAATAATGTAAAAAATAGTCTTGGACAACGATCGGTATTAATTTGGACAAATTTGGCGTACCTCTATTTTAGAGTCATTACTAGATATATTTTGATTGCGATTGTATCTGAAAAGAAGAATAAATGGTGAGTATGAAGAATGAGAAAAATCTTGAACGATTAAAAAAAAAAAATAATTCCTAACTCAAATTCCAATATTTGTGATAATATTTTTATGGAATTAAAGGAATTCATAGTGACATATGTAGATTCTTTTTTTGTACATAGTTTTTCAATAATGACAAAGTTTTTACAGTAAATTTTATATCAAATGTAAATATTAAGCCTCAGTTTGCTTTAATTGTGTTACATAAAATTGCGAAGTATGATATTTTTTGGTGATTTTTTGTTATACAACAAAAATATTTAAACAAAAAAGTAAAAAAGAAGAACAAGAAAGAAAATCGAAAAGTAAAACAATCGAAAAAATTTTATATAAGAAAAAAATAAAATAAAATAAAATAAAAATAAAATAAATATAAAAATAATATGAAATAAAGTAACAAAGAGCAGTTTTAGAGATCAAGACGCGTGTCGTCTAAATATAAGCTAAATATCGTCAACATTTTCAATTATAATCAATAGTTCACAATCGCACAATTAAAACCTGTTCCTACCAAAATTTATTCATTAATTTTATAAATAATAATTCTCTTTTATTCTTATTGTTGCTACTGAAGTTGCTACTGATGTCTACTGCTGTTTCCTGCTGTTGTTATTTTTATTATTATAACTATTAATGATTATTATTGTTATTGTTATTATTATTATTATTGTTGTTGTTGTGTTGTTGTAAAAATAATTATTTTTATTATGGCTAAATTTTATCTGGCTTAATTTTTAATTTTTTAAAATTTTTATTAAGGAGCATTACAACAACAGAAACAACACTAGAAACAACAATTTATTGTACAGCAACAATATCGATTACGCAGCAAAATGGTAATGAATGCATTTATAAATGCATTTATAAATTTTCCATGCCTAAATTTTATGCAATTTTTATTAATACGCTTAAATGTTCTGTGTTTTTTATTTTTGAATTTTTTTTTTATTTTTCATTTTTTTTTTATTCCGTTATTTCTTTTAAATCGTTCTCCTTTTTTTCTTCAAATGCTTCTTTTCATTCCATTTACAGTTATTATTTGCTATTGTTGTATTTATATGTCGTCTCATCATAATTATTATAACTGTAAAACTTCCTACTGCTGCTTTATATATATATATATATATATATATATATATATATATATGTGTGTGTGTGTGTGGTGTGTGTGAATGACAATTGCTTATGTGTACATGCACGCATATATTGAAATGTATGTAAATGTATTTGTAATTTCAAGCGTCATATAGGAAATATGTAAAATGTAAAAATTTATATGATTTATAAAACGTTATGCATAAATTATAATGTTAAGAAAAATATATCAAGAAAACGATAAAAAATAGTAAAATATAAAAAAAATAAATAAAACATAAAAATTCAAATTAAAAATAAAAAACAACAACAACCTTAAGTTATGCATGATCTGTGTAAGCGTAAATAACACAGGAACAACAAACAACAACAACAACAACCAGAACAACAACCCGTGCGCATACAATCAACAAAAAGAAGAAGTAGAAGAAGAAGAAGAAGAAGAAAAAGTAAAATTAACAGTTAGGAAAATTAAGAATTAGAATTTCATATCAACTTTTACTTTGCTGTCATCGTTATCGTTATTATTGTTGTTTTTATTGCCTCTGTTAGTGCTGTTATTTTTGTTACAATTGCCTTCGTTTTTTTTTTTTTTTTTGAATTGCGCATAAATGTAACTCATTTGTAAAAGGGGATATAAATCAAATGAATAAAAAAAACAATCAAACAGCAAATAAGTAATTGAAAAAATTACAACTATCAATTGAGCCACCGAAAAACGAAAAACGAAAAACGAAAAACGAAAAACAAAAAAAGTTCCGAATACAAATATTTAATAATCACAATAATCTTTTAAAAATATATATATGTGTATACGTGTGTGCGCGTGTGTTATTATGTATGATTGTGCATATTTTTATTAATTTTTTTAAGTGTAAAGAGAGAGGAAAATGATTTTGTCATTATGCTTATAGCAATTAAAATAAATCGCCTGGAATTTTACAAAATAGATTAATTCTTGATAAACATCACATTTTGAATAGGTTTAGGCATAGTGATCCGTCTGTCTGTCTTTGTAAATACTCTTCTGGTCGTAAAAATTTTAGAAATCAAGTTACAACTTGACAAACAAATTGGAAATTCCTACACGCAGTTAGGAATTGAAATTTGATTAAATCGGTCAAAGAACACGCTCATAATTCTACTTAAAATGAAAATATCTCGCATACTTTTTTGCTTATACCTCAAAAATTGCAAATAGTGCAGTGAGTGTTTTACATTCACACCTGCCGTGAAGGCTCAAATGCATGATACACAAACGTACATAATGAGCTCTAGCGTTGGTAGTCATGTCACGCATGGTGCATGCTTACGTCACGACTACCTTCCAATTTATACATGGCTTAAAATTTGGTATATAGATTCAAAGCCTTCCTATAACTTCTTGGCTTAGTTTGATTAGCACAATAAGCCTACCCAGCTAGCCATTGTATTCGGGAAATGGGACCCTGCACGACAAGCATTTATATATTTGAACGAGCTCTGCCCGCGTTATGAGCCCCACAGCTCCCACGAAGCCAACTCCAACATCACCACATGGGCAAAATATGAATTTGGTGATCCCGTGGTACCAAATGAAATCTTTGGATCAGATCTCGTGAACTCATGATGCCCCCTGATGATATGGATCAGAAACCATCTCATGAGCCACTCCCAATTGAGCAAGTGCTTCTCGGGATTGGTCGCCCCCTCAAGAATTATAACAGTTACAAAGTTCAAATTTTGCCTAAATATTAAGGCAATCATTCCATAATACTAGTCCAAACCCCTTGCATTTGCGTTATATTTACGCTGAATTATGCCACTTTATTATTTTTTTTTTTTTTTTTCTATATTCTTTGCTTATTACTTACAAATTTAGGGCAGAAAGACCTTTGAAATTTTTCATTATTTCATTTTCAGAGTTACAACACTGTTATCTGTTAAGAAATGACTTTAATCTACCACGCCTACCATTAATTATAAAAAGTCAAATTTTCATTAATATTATTCAAGTTTTTTACCCATTACTTTAAAGCCATCTACCATCTACAGAAAGTTGACATTTTGTACTGCTACAAAAAAAAACATCGGTCACGCCTACCAAAGTTTATAAAATAATAAATTTCAATGTGATTTTTTTTCAGTTTTTACATGTCAGTTTATTAAAGAGTTACTTGTATAAATGTGTATGATATTACACTCCAATCCAACAATGGATTAATGATGGGTATTCAAGATTTGGCCCCAGCCAATTGTAATTTTTTTTTTTTTTGCTTTTTATTTTTATTTTTTTTCGTTCTTCTTTTTTTGTTCAAATAGAATGTATAAATTAGAATTGATTCTGTAAGACTACGTGCTTTTCAAAAGTTTTAAAAATATTTAACTAATTTTTTTTATGTCTTTTGCCCTCTTTAAATTCACTCATTTTTTCACTTTATTAAATTTTTAATGAAATCGTTAAAATTAATATAAAAATATTTTACATAGACTCACGCTAAAAATTGCAAAATGGCAAAAATAAAATTATTTACAGAGAATTTCCGCGTTTTAATTCTTTTGATGTTTTAGAAAAATTTTTTTTATGAATTTTATGTATTATAAGAATTACTTAAATTAATTAAATTAAATTAAAATATAAGCAATTACAAATTGCAAATAATTCTCATTTGAAAGCTTCATTTCATTTATCTAATAGAAAATAATGCCCTTTCAAAAGTGTCCATGAAATATTTTCAAATAGTTTGAAGTTTTTATATAGCTCTTATCTTCGTTGTTCAATCTGTTCAATGATCATTACACATTTGGAAAAATCTAATCTAAACCAAGAGCCCTTTGAAAAATCTGACCAACAATTATTTCATCTAATAAAAGTCAAATTGAAATAAAACAAATTTCCAAGAGTTTGATAAGAACCTCGATATACAGACAGCAGCTACTTGAAATTTTGCACTTAGAGATAGTTTAGCGAAATTTTAATAGAAATCAACTGTCAAAAAAAGAAATTTTTCTCTGTGATAAGTCCTTCTGAAATAGTTTATTCAAACTCATTTCACTCAATAAAAATTTTAATTGTGGCTGTCAATGCTTCATAAAAACCCTAAAACAGTTATTTAAGAGACATGTGGATTTAGGAACTTAATCTTTTAGTATTTCTTATTTCTTATGGAAATAAAATTGTTATAATAAGAGAATATTAAAAATTCCTTTAGAAAATTTTTGATAACGCATATTAAATATTTGAAACTACAGTTCTTCAGAATATATAAGTCTGATAGAACAAATTTAAAAAGAACAATTGTAAAAGTTCCAACATTAGTTGGTTCAATTCATTTCATTATTCAATAGTTCAATATCCTGATCATACTATTTATTTTGGTTTTTTTTTTTTCTATATAAATGATTGAATTTGTGATTTTTTATAAAATTTCAGGATATTGTATAAACTCAATCTGATTTCCTTAATAAAATATTTGTGTCTACTTTATAAAAAAAAATAAAATTTCTTCTCATTTTTTTTATTTTATGAGTTTATGCTAATGAGCATTCTACAACTGTTTAAAATACATCCGCAACAAGTAAATTCAATTAAATGTGAATTATTGTAGACTATTAAGCAGCAGCAATAGTAGCAGTAGCAGTAGCAGTAGCAGTAGCAGTAGCAGCAAGTCTACGCAACGGAAGTAAATGGCACGTTGTTTCTTGCATTTTTTTATTGCTTATTTATTTTGCTGCGCTTTGCTTTACTTTATTGTAAATATTTTCTAGTTATATATCTCTTTCATTGTTATTATTATTGTTATTATTGTTGTTATTGTATGATTACTTGAATGACAAGTCGTATAACATTTTGCATACATTTCATTATACGCAGTTCTAGTTATATTCTTTAATGTAAAATTGTTTATAATTTTTGCAGAAATGCATGCACCTCTACAACACCAACAACAAACTAAAAAAAAAACAAAACAAAAAAAAAACGAAAACGAAAACGAAAACGAAAATAGCAATAACAAATTACATATATGTATATAACATAGCGCACAGTACAATGAATTTTAACATTGATCGTGCTAACGGCATTTATTTTTACTGTAATATATGATAATTAAAATAATAATAACTAATAAATAATAATAATAATAATAATAATAATGAATGATGATGAAATGTATGAAAATATATATAAAAAGCACGAACTGATTTAAATATCATTTTAATAAAATAAAGCACTTCAAACTGTTAATACAATCATTATTTAATTATCAATTAATAATTATTGAAGAATAATCATAATTAAAATTTAAAATCAAATCAAATAGAATATTTAATTAATTACATACATTAAACGCAGAATATTCAAAATAGAAAATCAGAGTAATTTTCTAATAAATTAAATGAATTTTATCTATTAATTAACTTAACACAATTGAACAATTCAAATTTATTTTTCTTAATTATTATCACAAAAATAATTTAATAGCAAGTGAAAGTAGCAAGTGAGAAAGTCATAAGAAAGAAAGAAATTTATACAAAATGGTTACAATTACTGCCACCATCACCATTCTATGCAGCCTTTGTTGTTGTTTATATATTCTTATTGGAATGACTGCAGCATTACCATCCATTCATCATTATAATAAACGTTTTGGTAAATAAATTAATGAATTAATCCTTATAATGAATTAATGAAATGAAATTTAATTTAATGCTTTGCATTATTTATTGTGATAAAATGATTATTCTTATAGATTCGATTGATTTTATACAAATTTGTTTAAATAATTGTGCTCAATGTAAGAAAATGTTTGGTAATTATTTTCATGGGCAAACATGTGCTGAATCTTGCCTAAAATTTAAAGGTAAAACTATACCAGATTGTGAAGATATTGGTTCGATAGCACCATTTTTAAATGCATTGGAATAATAGAGAAAATTTTAAGCGTAACCAACAGATCACCTTCTAAAATTTCGTCAAATTGATCTCTATATAACTACTGACTACAATTTGTGGTATGGCATGTATTACCTCTTAAATTTAAGTGTCTAAAATATTCATTTATATGTATATGTATTTTTTTTTATATATATTTATTAAATTATGTATAATTATTAGCCTAAATGTATTCCAATAAATCAACAAATAAATTAACTACTTTAGACAGTATAAATTGAGCAATTGAGCAACATAAAATATCTAAGAAAGTTTTGAGTATATTTTATATAAAAAGTAAAGTGTATCGTAGCGACATGAATTAATGAATAATTAATGTCACGATTTGAAATGTTTTGAAATAATAAACTGTTGCTTTCATTTAATTAATTTTCAAAAAAAAAAATGGGCATTTCTAAGACAAAATGTTCACTACGGATAAACGGATTTATGTTAAAAACAAATAAAAAAATTTATAAAAATTTTTACCAAATATTTAAGAATTTACAAAAAAACTAACCGAATTTAATAAAGATACTAGAAACTTGAGAAAATTTAAATCTATATTCTATATATAAATCTATAAATTTAAATCTATATTATACAAAGATGTAAAATATAGATGTAAAATATAGATGTAAAATATAGATGTAAAATATAGATGTAAAAATTTCACTTTAAGTTCATTTTTACGAAAATACATAAAAGCATTGAGCACTAAGGAATTGAATCTTTATAGGGCGACCTAAGATATCTTTTGTATTTTTCCAAGCTCTCCGAGCTCACCGATTTGGGAAATTTTTATTTTTCGTTTCGGAGCACTTGTAGAAAAATGTATTTAAAGCAAAGTATATGATTTTGTAAAGTACTTCATTTTTCAAATATTTTTGATGAGACTTATTAACCATCCCTTTTCAAAGTGTGAAGGGTAAACAGAACTAGAGCTACGTTGAAATCAAGTTTTATTTCTAAAGTCCAACAGTTTGTGCTGTGATATTTCCTTAAGGCTACGTTAAGGCATGTCTTTATCCTGCGGACCCTGTTTTCTCTATGCATCCAAACTGATCTTTTTAAGCATCACAAAATAGTTTACTATAAAAAATTTAAATACATTTTCCTCTATTTACTGGCTATTCTGTTTATATAAAGCGATTCATACATAAATGATCGTACGTACAAATTAATTGAATTCTATTTTGACTATCTAAATGACCACTAATTTAAACCCCAATTTTAATGTGGACACATTATACATTTCAGCTTGAATAGACCGCTACTTCATACCCCACTGAGTACTATGTAAATTTGAAGGCAGGTTTCGACTGTTATTGAAATTGTTATGTTGCTCGGTAATTACAGACATTAACGGAATGCAATATTCCGTTAATGTC
Organism: Melophagus ovinus; assembly: GCA_023089585.1. Classification (NCBI taxonomy): domain Eukaryota; kingdom Metazoa; phylum Arthropoda; class Insecta; order Diptera; family Hippoboscidae; genus Melophagus; species Melophagus ovinus. Next base: position 23,562,032 of record JAKKIB010000174.1, on the reverse strand, counting down.
TGTTCATTTTCGTTGCTTTTTCAAATGTGAATTAAATATACTCAAATAAATTTTATACTTTAAAATTTAATCCATAAAATAACTCTTTTATATTGTTTGAAATAACAATGCAAATATTTTAATTGATTTTTGTAAAAAAGGGTGTTTCTTTATTATTTCAAATTTCATGTTTTAAATTTTTTTTTCTTACACGATTATATAACAAATTAAACAAAAATCAAGTAGACAGTTTGAATTCAAATTATTTTGTAGATAATAATTGTTTATATATACAAAAAGATAATAAAATTATGCAAAAATAAAAACAAAATCAAAAATAAAAATAAAAAACAAAAAGCAAACAAAAAAAAATTGAAAAAGTCTATGCAATACTAAGGTATAATTTTGAATACTAATGTTACTTGATGGTAAAAAAAAAAAAAAGAAATTCATGAATGAGTATTAGAATAAAAAAATTATTAATCAATTGATTGATTCAAGAAAAAATAAAAAGCATAATAATATTTGAAGTAATTTTATGGCGTTCTCCTCAACAGAAATGAAAGGAAATGTTGCTTGTATAGAGTAAGGATGGGCTACCATTTAATCCATATTTAATGGAAGCATGATAATCCAATTATAATGTTTTTAGAAATTGCCAGCATTGCATTGCAGATATTTCATTATTTCTTGCGGAAATTTAATAAAGTATCGGGAATTTCATTGATGTAATTCTGCAAAGAAAATTTTTTATATTAGCTTACAGAATTACAATTCTAAGTATATAATTTAAAGTATTTGAAATTAAAATTTAAATAGATTAACTTACATATAATGGTGAGGCTATATCATGACTAGCATAATCGGCCCATTTCGTCAAATCAATCGAGGGTATAATGCCACTTTTACAGGGTACACGAGGATTGATTTCATGATCTGGTAATACCATGGGATAAATTTGAACCGTGTCTATTAAATCGGTGTTATCGCAAATTAATCGTGATAATTTAATTTTGCGTATTTCTTGTAATTGTTCGGGAGTGAACGAAGATGGTTGATGAGGTAATTCATACCAGAAGCGATCACCACGCCTTAAATAACTCATTTGTGTAGCTATAATACAAGCAAATGTCGGACCTAACATTGAACCAGGTAAAGATTTTTCTGAAACACCACCAGACCATAAATCAATGTCAGCGGATGCTCAAATATGCTTTGATAACGTAATATTGTATCATTTGGCATAGAGCCAAACATTTCATCCCATACAGTGGATGTAGGTAAACCGCAAAATTTACGAAACTCCATATAGCCGGGTACACCAAATTCTCGACCACGCTGCATATTGAAAGCTACTAAATCCATGCCAAATCTGGCACCTGCTTTCTTAAACAAATGATTAGTAACTTCCTGTGTAATAGAATCGTCCATAGCTTGGGCTACTTGATTCATTAGACCCATGAAATATTCATCGAATACGCCTGCTCTGTACAAATCATATGGTCTGCGAATTAAATCTGACAATCTCTTAGAAGCAATAAATTTATGAGCTTTAGACCAACGTTCCACTGCTGTAGGCAACAAAGAATGACCAAAACGAAAAGCAGCACCAGCAAAAGAATCTATAATGCCCGGGTTTACTTTTGGATCATAGCCATCCCAATAGCCAGTTTTTTGTAAAACTAAACCAAACTTTTCCATAACTTCTTTGCCTAACAAAATCGGCAAAAATTCATTGTATGTTACATGTTGTATAATTGCTATGTTGATTCTTCGAGCCTCTTGGAACAAAGTTTCATCATCCCAATGTTTATTAATTTCTGCTAAACCAGTAGCTAGACGATTATGTTCTCTAGCCATAAGGGTATGCATGCAAGTTAATACCAATTGTTCGTTGACTCGAATTTCGCCCGCCTCGAAACAAAACATACTTTTATTGGGTCTTGTGCATCCTTCTTCAGGTATATCTAACTTCAGAGGTAATAAATCTTTTAAGCCATATTCTTGGAAGACAGGGTTCATACGCAAAAAGCCCCCATAACCAGTTCGCAGTTTTCGAGCAAATTTCTCTGTAACACCATAAACTGTATTAGCGTCAATTACTCCAGTTAAAGTATTAAATTGCTGACGTGAACCTATAAAAATAAACACAACAAAAACATTTTCAGAAGACTATTAAGATTAAGAAGATAAGAAGAAAAAAGTGAAAAGTAAAAAGGCTTGCCTAATCTACATCCAGGACGTGGAGAAGGGAATCCACGTACAAAATCAATACACTTTATATTAAATAGGCGGTAAAAATAATCATCATCAGATATACGTATTTCATTACAATAAGGATGTTTAAGATGCAAAGGACGATGGCAACATTCTTCCGGATCATTGCGATTTACGGGATCTAAAGGTGTGCCAGTTAATGTGAAATCATGATCCATAAATTGACCCCAAGCAATAACCATTACAGTGCCGGCATGATCATGATATCCATCATCTGGGTGCATAGTTCGTGATACAACACGTGAATATGGTAATTCACGTCCAGTAACCGAAATACGTGGTGCATTTATTCCATCAGCATACAAAGGTCCAATTAAACGTTGAAATGGTGCCATTATAGCACCCCATGTAGGATGTTCAATATTATTGCATAGGCCATCAAAACGTCTATATTTACCTGGTCGACATTCTACTCCCGAAAAAAATGGCGGACACACTTCCCTTATTAATGTTTTTGATGTATCAATTGTTGGTAAACCCTTCTCAATTTCTTCATATGATAAGCCATATCTACAATTTATTAAAAATGCAACAGAACATTAAAGAATTAATCATAAATGAAAATTGAGGTGCCACTGTCGTTCGCAACCATAAAGTGCCATATTGCTAAATACAAGCAGCCATATAATGTAACATAATAAGTTTTAACACTCAGAAAATTATGCTGAATAATACGCCATATTACAATAAAGTTTCAATTCAAATTGGTCATGTTTTCATACCCATCACCCAGAAATTTGTGGTACATTCAATTTGCCATTATATTTGAACTCCTAGAAGAAAACTTTGGACACCGTGCATTCTTGATTAGCATTAAATTCTGAATTAATTTAGACATGTCTGTCCGTCTGTGTATCTATCTGTTTTAAACATTCTTCTGGTGGTAAAATTTGAGATATCTTGTTCAAATTTATCAGAATCATTGGAAATTGATATTGAAAATGAGCAAAATTGGTCAAAAGACACGCCCACTGAAAACACCTATATTTTTTTTTTTTAACCAAAATTTGGTAATTCTTTGTTCATCATTTGCAAAACTTTAAAATATAGAAAGCTGAAATTTTGCATAAGTAGGGCCTATTGGTTTACAATCTGTCTGTCCAAACCTACGTGACATTATATAATATGAAATTTTCCTTTTTTTTTTTATTATTCAAAAATTTCAATTTACTCCTAAAAAAGAGAATCAGGTTCTGTATCGTAATATTAAAATTTGGTACCAGCCAAATATAATTTGAGACAAAAAGGAGGCCCATTATCAATTACTAAAAAGTTTCTCTCAAATGACCGTAATTTTCTCAAATTCATATAAAAAATTTTAGAAAAATCTTTATATGAATCAAATTAAAATTTTAATTTTTTTCATCGTACATTACTGATTCTAAACGAAATTTTACGGCAATTTCAATTCTTTAACAAGCAATGCTCCTTAAAAGCTTGGACTAATAATAATAAAATATAGAACTTAGAAAGAAACTTACAAACGTGCCAGTTGTATTGATATATCTAAAAGTAATTCACCGACTGTTGCAATATCTTCCGTCTTCCATTCACCTTTCGGTTGTGCAACATCTGTAGATTTTATTAAATTATTAAATTGTCAAATTATGGCGAAATAATATTTAAATAGAAAGTCTAAAAGTAGTAAAAAAAAAAAAAAAAAAAGAAATATTTACGTATTCTTTTGCGGGCATCCAAATAAGCAGCATTTATGGCATCATACGTTATACAAGTGGAATCTGTGCTTAATGCATGTCTATAAATGAAAGACCAAAATATAAAAATATTAAAATAAAATAAAAATAAAAATAAAAATAAAGTATAATAAAAGTACTTAGTATATCACAGTATCCCTTCACACAACCCTTCACAGACAACCCTTCACAGACAACCCTTTCAACACCATAAATCTATTTATCTTTATATATGACAATGGCATCTGTGCCGCTTATATCAATAATCAAATTATTGCCATTTCATAGATTTCTATTATAAATTGAATTTTTATTACTCATTATTCATTATTTTCCATTTTTTTCAATGGGTACGTTTTTACATTGTTTATAAATTCCTCTCTAGATGGCATTTAGTCTTTGAAAAGTACTTCTAAGATTTAGTTGGTTTAAATGTATAAACTTCAAAAAGAGCTGCTGTATTTATTAGAGGAAACTCAAAAAAATAATATTAATATAAAAAATATTAAATGTATACAAGAATTTTATAAAAGTCATACTGAAATCAAACATCATAATAAACATGATCGATCATATTTTAAAATATTTTTTTCAATTATTACTTTACTAACGATTCTTACATACATTTATTATTATGAATTTTATTCGAAAGTAAGTGAAAAAAAATAATTAAGAGTCCATTCTTAAATAACGCATTCCAACAAAATTTTGTATAAGAGTAAAAAAAAAAAAAAATACCAAAACGCTTTTATTTCAACAACAAAAGAAAAACAATTTAAGAAAATGTGTTTAGATTTTTTTCAAATATAAATACTTTTTAAAAATCCTTTAAAGAAATTTTAATACTTCATTATGGCTGGTTACTAACATTCTATTAAAATGAATATACTTTCAATTTTTATGTGTTAAGTGTAACAAAGAAATAATACGATAAAATTGTTATAATGGGCCAGCCAAACAGCCACTTCATATTATTATGATTATACAAAAAAAAAAAAAAAAAAAAAAAATTCATGAATTATATAATTATATAATTTCCATTCAATAAACTAAAAATATATTGAAAGCCTCAAAAAAATTTTTTTTTTTAAATTTCGTTGTAAGCTTAAATTGAATTGCATGTTGAATCGTTTTCATGTTTATTTATTATTTTCATTTTATAAAAAAATTTTACGCTGTCCTATTTTATATATTCATTTATAGGAATGTATATTTGGAATGCCGCAACAATTACAAATGGCCTTTCGTCCACCCGAAAATTGTAATTTTTGTGAAAATGTTAAACATATTGAAAGGGTTAAGGATATTACGCCTGAAATTTTTACTGAAAAATATGCTTACACAGGAAGGCCAGTTATTATAGAAGATGCCACACAAAATTGGACTGCTCTTAAGGTACATAAAAATATATTTTATATTGTGAAGGTGCCCTCGCTTCTTGATCGTTATCATAACTAGCAACCAGTTTTATAAAATATACAAATTTTCTGCATACACTTGTAAAATCCGAAGAAACTTGTATATCGATTGCCCCAAAAAAATACTTTCTATGTCAATTGTCTTTGAGTTTGTTCTAAATTTTGCCCATTAAATGTCAAAACCCGCAGCACTTTGAAAATTGCAACTTGTGATATTTTTTTATAGATTCGATGGAAAATTATATATGGACAATTTTTCAAAAATCACAAAAAAAAAAAAAGAAGAAGAAGAAGAAGAACACTGATATCAAACTGATGATGATTTGATAAGCGAAATGCTTGTGCAAAATGTGCAGACCAAATCGATCTATTTCTGCAGATTTTTCATATCTTTACAAAAATATGTATTACATATTTTTTATGGAGTTTTTTTTTTTTTTTTTAACTAAAAATTTCAAACTTTTCATTTATAATCATTTTCAGTTATTTAATTATTGGTATTTTCGCGATGTCTACAATAATGCAAAATATAAAAAAGATATTTTAGATTGCCAATTTTTACCATATAAAACGGGATTTCATAATATTTTTGAAGCATTAAATATGCCAGCAGAAAAAGTAGAATATTATAATCGATCCAATATACAAATAGATCAAAAAGGAAATTTTGAGCCTTGGTATTTTGGTTGGAGTAATTGTAATACCGAAACGTCAGAAGAATTTCGTCAACATTACACAAAACCCTATTTTCTACCAGAGCTTTCAGAAAATGGTGCTGTTGATTGGTTTTTCATTGGTACAGAAGGTTTAGGGGCTGCAATGCATGTATATCAATTAAATAAAATTTCATAAAATTTTTTTATTTATTGCAAAAATATTTTATAATATAGATTGATAATGTTCATCTACCATCATGGCAAGCTCAATTAAATGGTAAAAAATATTGGTCTTTGGCCCCACCACCGGAATGCTATTTCTATTGTATACATTTGAATGCAGTAGTTCAAAAAGGTGATACAAGTAAGTTCAATATGAATTTTATGGCAAACAAAAATTATCCTAAATGATTCTACTGGTCTCTAAAATGTCCTTTTATTTATAATGTTCATATTTTATTATTATAGTTGTTGTTGATACTAATAAATGGTATCATCAGACATCCGTTTTACCAGGGCAAATCAGTTTAAGTATCGGTGCGGAATATGATTAAATGAAGGTAAAATTTAAACCGTAAAATTTAAAACCCCTTTGTAATGTTAATGGCATTAGATATTTAAATTTCCATTTGTTATAGCATTATTTAAAAAAAAAATTATTAATAAGATTAATACTTACAGAGTCCCACGAAATAAATTTACATTATAATCATAGAGAGATGAACGTCCCGAACCGGAAAGTAATAGAGCACATTCAGTGGCCAAAGGCACTGTATTAATAGGCTCTCTATAATTTATGAATTCGCCATTTATTATGAATGTGTTTAATAAAGCAATGCTCCACAATATTAATCTAAATAAATGAAAATGAGGCCAACAAAATTAATAGAATTCATTTCATAAAATATAAATGATATAATAAAGTTAAAATTGAAGAAGTGGATCGGGACTAACTTTTAAATACTCTACATCATTTTACTTACCATAATTAAATAAAAGAATTATCAGATCATAAGGCAGTAAGAAAATTATAAGTCAAAAAAAAAAAAAATTATATAAATTTAAATTTTGAAAATAATTTAAAAAGTTTGTTATATAAAAGGAAATTCGACTGAAACAAATTTGGAGCACACACTTTTTTTTTAAAAAATGTAATTTTATTCCATCTAGCAGACAAACATTTTTCGATAATCGTTACAATTTTAAACATTATCAATAGGCTTTATATTTGCACTCAAATGGACAGACAAACGGACAAACAAACGGATAGACAAGCTTCAATCGTATCAGTAATCAGTAAGTAATTTTAAGTTAATCGTCATAATAAAAAATGAAACTATTTCAACTATTTTTTTTCGATGTTATAATTATCTGCACTCAACTTCTAAAGTCCTGTACCATAAGGGATGTAGAGTATCAAAATTAATGTTAGATATTTTCGTAAAATAATTGCTAAGCTTTTTTTTTTTTTTTTTTTTTTTTATTTTAAATGGTGCCATAGAGTCTGCAGAAAGTTTATCCATCAAAATTAAAAATATCTCAGAGAATTTCTTTTCGATGCGTCTTAAGTTTTCATAAATATATGCTACCAATTTGAATCTGTAAATTGTGGGTGAAAAATGAAAAAATCTAAAAAAATATATTTTTACCTTACATATATTAATGAAAATTTTTAAAAATATTATATATAAGTAAAAGCAAAAAGAATAAAAAAAAACGCAATCATTTAGCGCTTTAATTAATTTTAGTTGTTTGCTTGTGGCTTTTTTTTTATGGGAATTGTTGCAATAAATCCAATTTATTTATTTCTTATTTTTTCATTTACTAAATTAATATGCACGTACATAATCGATATACTTTTTTTTTTTTTTTTTATTTTTTTTTTTTTTGTAATATTCCTTCCCACGATTTATTGTAAACCGCCACAATGAAATGCATTCATTCTGGACATGCCTTTAAAACTATAACTTTATTAGGCAAAACTTTATATAAACAAAAAAAATCTATATTTCATATTTTGTTGTTACTTTTTGTTAGTAATTAAAAAAATTGAATTTTAAAAAAAATTTAAAAAAATAAAAAATATTAACTCATTCAAAAAAAAGTAGTTTTGTTTTCTTTTTTTCACTCTTATTATTTATTTATTTTTTTTTTTGTTATTTTATTATTGTTTTTGTTATTTGTATAAAAATATATAAATATTGGAATTTGATACGCAACAACGATCTCACGAGTTGTTTTTTTTTTAATTTGCCGCTTTTTTTTTTACATCATTTAATTTACGTTATAGCGTATTCATCAGCATCATTCAGCCTTCATTCTGAATATGTTCTATTTGCAACACTAAGTGGATAAGCAGGGGATCAGATGAAAGTCTTTTCTTTCGATTTTCGTGCTTAAAAAAAAATTTTTCCATTTTTTTGTGTTAAAAATTTGTGCCATAAAGAAAGTAATTCTTTGAAACCTCAGGCTATCCAAAAATAATCTAATGCCTAATTTTCCAAAGCCTAATTTTCAAATTAAAAAAAAAAAATTAATTTTGTGAACGATCTAACAATAAAACTTTGTTAAAAATAATGGAAATTTATGTTACAATGAAATAAAAAACATATTTGAAAAACAAAATAAAAAATAAAAAAAACTAAAAAAAAAATAAATAAATTTTATGTAATATATGAATTTATTAATTAAATTACATTTAATTTATTTGCTAATATAAAATTGCTAAAATGAAGAAATTTAATGATATTAAAAATATTTTTCAATGCGACATTTATTCCCCCAAAACAATTCTTGAAATATTTTATTTAATTGGAGGATATTTATCTCATATTATCTCATAAATTTTATTTTTTTTTTAAAAACCTTCTTCTAATCGAATAAAATTATCTTGCTATTGTTTGGAATAAATCAAAAAAATCATCTCAGAATCACTTACTGATTCGATTTAAATATATGTGTCTGTCCATCTAGACATGCGTTATAAAGATACAAATCACAATTGTTGAGACATTTTACTGCAATTGGATAAGTGTTTAGTATTTTGACTCAGACTCAAATCTTATTGAAAATGATTCAAAATGGGAACAATTTAGAGGCCACTTTAGGGGCCATTCAATAACAACAACATAACATTAAAAAAAAAAAGTGAAATTATTAACATAAAAATTATGTATATAAAATTTGGCTCAAATCTACCCATAGAACATACGTGCCCTTACCATAGAAGGCCTTTTTGAAAAATTTCCTTATACGGAGAAATGTTATAATTTTAAATAAGCTTTTTTTTTCTTTTGTATTTTAACATAAGAAATGTTATCAATAAAATTTGGTCCAGATTGATACATTTCTTGAAAGCGGCCTCTTACCTCAACATAACTATTTTTTTTTTGAATTTAGAATTACAAAAATAGCCTACAGCAAAATACTGTAGGCTAATTAAAAAGTTGATGCCGATGAATTATAAGACTTTTGAAATATTTTGAAAAAAAATATAAATGAAAAATTTTCCATTTTTTCCATGTAATCGAATTTTGTATTAACAGTTTTTTTACATTCCTTGAATTGTACTAAATGAAAGCATTTTTATTATACTTAGCACAATACAAACGAAGAAGAATTTTCAAGAAAGTAAAACAAAATAAAAAAAAAAAAAGAAACAGTAAAAACACAACAATAAATCAACAATAATTTATATAGCAAACGTTTAAATTATTATCAAAGGATTGAAGCAAGTACAAGGTGTAAGAAAAATGAAAAATGGAAAATGAGAAAAGATTAAGTGACTCATGCTGGCAACCTTTTCAACCTTTTAAACAAACTAAGCAAAACATTAAATTTAATTAATGGTTTTACATTAAATTTTTAATTTTTTGTACAAACATAAAAATGTAAAGTGATACATTTTGTTTTCTTGATTTTGTTTCTATTTCTATTTCTGTTTTTGTTTTGTTTTTTTTTTTTTTTTTTTTTTTATTTTTATTATTATTTTTTGTTTTCATGTCAATTTTAGTACTTTGCATTTTATTTAGTTCTTTCTGTTTGTTTTTATTGAAATCTAGCAATTATGTAAATTCTAACAAAACGTAAAGAAAAAAAAAACATCTCTTTAAGTCATGTATCGCACACAATTTAATGTATAAATGTACTCACCTACCAATCGCACAAAAGATATATGATGATTATTATTATTAGTGTATTAAATAGACAAAGTAGTATATAAAATGTTGCAACGTGTACGCAGTTTATATGTATGAACGTTTGTCTTGTAAGCAAAAAAAAAGAAAAAAGAAAAAAAAATTATAAACGAATGAATAGCGAGAAAAACCGAAGAATTATGAACAAACAATGCAAAACAAGTAAATGTGTTGCAATCGGTCGAGGTCGACTATTCTGCACCAAGCTCTCTACATTTGATTGAGCCACACACACACACACACACACACACACACACACACAAAACACATACATATGCACATGCATTAAGAAATATCAAATGAATTTTTTTTTGTATGTGCCACGTCATTTAAATTGGAAATATAATAGATTTGCAAAATTTTTACCTACCGATACTGACACGATAATTAGAAAAAAAAAATTATAAAGGAAAAATGATCTACATGATTGATATGTTTATATATTTTTATGGCATCTCTAACAAATGATAATTAACTGCGATACAGAGAAATGGCCAAAAGCGACATCATATTTTCTTGATCCAATTTCTGAAACCAATTTGTTCATCTAAACAAAATTTGTATAAAGTTTTACACAAATTTTATCTCAAAAGACATTACAACCAACTGAACGGGCTTTATCCAATTTCAAGAAAGTCTATTGTTGGGCGAATTAAAATGATTCATGAAGAAAATAGCTTATATTTTTCTTATAACCATAAAAATTATTAAATTTAATTTATGTTTTGCTTGAAAACAAGTTTCAGACTCCAATTCGATTTAATTATTCGATCAATAAATCTTTAAAGAACATTTTTTGGTGTGACATCTGCACAAACTTATTTAAGACTCTGTTCCATTTGCAATAGTTCTAGTAAGAGTAACAAATAGTAGGACCGACTATTAAATACCCTACAACATTTTATTTTAACAAAATTGTAAAATTTATTAATTTTTATTTTATTTTGAAAAACAAAATTTGAGGCACATATTTTTAATGTTAAAATATAAAACAAAGCCAATTTGCATTAAAATTAAACGAAATAATGACTTTTTTTCTAAAAAAAAGGGCGTTATAGGGGAAGTAGTCGTAACTGATCATTGGACCGTTGAATTTGTACGAAATTTGATGTATATGTTTTTTATATTAAAATACAATTCAGCATCAAGTTGTGTTAAAATATTGTAATTCTTAAGATTTTTTTTTTAAAAAGAGATGAATGTAAAAATTTTAATGGTCCAATTTGAAACATTTTTTATTAGGGTTTAACTTTAAGAGAAAGTTTAGTGCACACTTGTATTAAATTTCATTAAAATATTCTCCAAAATTGCGATCTATAGTTTGTACAAAGACAGACGGATGGACAGATGGACAGATGAAAAGATGGAAAGATGGACAGATGGACCGACAAACTTAAATCAAGTCAGAGTAAGTTTAGTTCAACTTTTTCTTGACTGTTACAAACACCTCAAAAAACTTTGATTACCTTATACCACAAGTAGTGGAGGATATAAACAGACAGAAAAAATAAATAAATAAATAAATAAATAAATAAAAACTAATAGACAAAACCAAAAGCATTTACAATAACAAAAATAACATAATATTCTGTCTGCTGTTATTACACAAACATCTCTCGAAGCATTTTGTGAGTACACTGTAAAAATATAAATATATGCAAAATTACAACTAACATAAAATAAAGCAAAAGCTAAACAAAATGTGCAAAAAAGCAAAATAAAAAGTAAAAGAAAATAAAGCAACAATAACAATAAAATCGGATCAAATATCAAAAACCAGATGGCTCTGATGGCAGACAGCAGCAATTTTAAAATAAGTTTTTCCAACCTAATATTATATAAATTTTTATTACACAATACACAGCAAGAAATATTTATACATTTTATTTACAATGCATAAATAAGAGCAGGCAGACAAACAAAATAAATAAAATAACACAAACATAAATATTTCTATATATAAAACGCAAATATATATATGTGTAAAGAATAATCAGTGTTGTTATTGTTATTTTAAATACTTTTACTTGTTATAACTTACATTATTACCTTGACACATATTCTGTCACATACATTTTTGTTTCTCTTTAAATATACATAAATTCATATCACTCTCAATGCAAGAGATTTTATATAGCATGTAAAAATCTCCTACACAAAAATTCATATATAATTTGTTTTTTTGTATTGTTCTTGTGCATTCAAAAAAAAAAAAAAGCAAGAAAAAAAAAGAAGCAAAGAAGAGAACAAATAACAAAGAAAAAGAAAGGAAAATCAAATAGACGAATTATTATTGAAAATCTTGTTTAGATTTCATAAAGTAAAAGGTAATCACTTTTTAGCAGGCAGGTAGGCGTTTAGATAATAATTTATATAATTGCCAGAAAATTTTGGAAATAATCATAAGATAATAATCATAAGATAATAAGCGTAAAAATGTTGCAAATCACGACAGCCCTTTGATTAGTCTATAGCAGTGCTGCTAGTGGCTGCTGGTTGCATTAACAGCAAATCCACTTCAATTAAAACTACTGACCCAAAGCTGGCCGTCACAGCATGCTATCACCTACTAATCTAATTTATATAATTTCATTTTGTTTCATTTTCATTTTCTTTATTTATTTTTTTTTTTTTTTTTTTTTTTTTTTTTTTTGGTACAAAATTATTGCCGCAATATAATCAACGCAAAAATTCAATTATAACAAGCAAAAATTTTTTTCTCTCTACTTCTACTTCAATAATTCTGTCTTTCTAGATATTTTATTAAGATTTCTTTATACGAAATACATAAAAGTTGCCGTTTTCAGTTTATAAAGATTTTTTTTTTTTGTTTAATTAAATTTTTTATTTTTACTTTTTGGGCTTTTTATTAACGAATCACTTTTTACATGATGTTTAAGTCCATAAATTTGTGAAATCAAGCAAATCATTTCAATTTATTATAAAAATAATTTTTTAATCTTTTTTGGAAAGACAAATCGGACCTTAAAATTCAAATTGCTGCTTTAAAAGTCTCATTTTGGAAATAGTCAGAATTTGAATGTTTAGTGCTGAGAATAAAAGTAAATAGAACGCTATTTGATATTTCGAAGTTTTACGTTCAATTTTTTCAATTTTAACAGATGGCAAAAAATTTTTCTTATTTAAGTTTATTCCATTGATATTTTAAGTTGTTTGCTTTTTGTGGAGGAAGATTTTTTACATAAAACTTTTGAAATGCCCAACTTTCAATTAGGATTTTTTTATATAAAATATCAATCGGTATTGGTAGACTTTTAAATACTTTACGACTACTAATTTTTGTAAAAATCTTTTTAAATCTATTAAAAAAGGAAAAGGACTTCAAAAAAAAGTAAAATGTTTAATAAAACTTTTTCACTTTTTTTTTTCTTTTGATGATGCAAAATATCAGGTTTTTTTTTTTGAACAAAAAAAACTTATTTATATGATAACAAAATTTTTTTAAAGATAAAAAAAATTTTTTTTTTTGCCATAAGACGTTATTGGTTCCATATGTTTCAATATCAATTTTATCTGCCCTGCACTCTAAACTTTAAAACTTACCTAATTGATAAAATATCTAATCAAATAATCATCGAAACGATTCTACATTACATGCGAGATTTCATGCATATCCATCTAAAACTGTTTCTTTTATTTATTATGAAAATCCTTAAGAACTCAAATTTAATTTTATTTTTGTTTTTGCTTTCATTTTTTTTTAAAGTTTTAATTATAACTTTTGTCTCTTATGCGTTTGGGGCTTTTTTTAAGGGTCCCTTTTTTTCTTTTGTTTTTTTTTTTGTTCAATTTTTTTTTTTATTATAACAAGAACAAGCACTTATTTTTTGTCGTTGTTTTGTTTTGTTGCTGTTTGCCTTCTTTCCCATCTCATCATGTAGCATCTTTATTTTTTTTTTTGTATTTTGTTTTGGTCCAAATGCAAGTTTTACAAACATCATCGGGGCAATAATCTTATCTATGCATGTGAATTTATCTCTATGTATGTTGTTGTTGTGTGTTGTGTGTGTGTGTGTGTGTGTGTGTGTGTGTGTGTGTGTGTGTGTGTGTTTTGTGATATGATTCATCACACACACACACACACACACACACACACACACACACACACACACACAACACACACACACCCCACACACATCACATCACACACACATCACACATACACAACACACTCAACACACACACACACACAACAACACACAAACACACACAACCACACACAACACACACACACACACACACACTTTACACATAAATTTATACAAAAAAACTTTTTTAAATAAAAAAAATTAAGGTTTTTACAGTAGTTTTATTATAATTTGTGTTTGTTGTGTTGTGTCTTGTTTACAATTTGTTTTTGTTGTTGCCTTATTTATTTTATTTCATTTAAATTTTTTGTTTTACGCTTAACTATTTTTGCAGGAAGTAATCTTTCAACCAGTTTTGGTCAACATTTTACTTATAATAATTTTTTCTTTAGACATTTCACATAAAAGCCGGCCATTTATATGATTATTATACGATTTTACAAAATATTGTGCTGATAGTTTTCTTCTAATGATCTTTTTTTTTCTATTTTAATGTGTGTATTAAAATTTATATATAGCGCTCAGTGTAAGCTGCCTAAAATGTGTACAAAAACTAAAAAAAAAAATTTTTTTTTTTTTTGTAAATATTTATTATTAACTTTTCTTTATTACTTTCTGATATTTTTGTACTTTTTTTCTTTGCTTATTTCTTATTTATTTGTATTTATATGTAAATTGAATGAATGAAATAAAATTTGCTTGAAATTTTAGCCAAAACAAATAAACAAAACCAAATAAACCAAAAACATTATGCATAAAAATTTTCATAAAATTTTAAGATACTTATATCTGTTTAGCTATGTATGTGTGTGTGTGTGTGTGTTGTGGTGTGTAATGCATTTATCAAATGTTCACTTTTTGCAATTTGTCATCAAAGCAACGTAGAAGAAGTACAAAAAAAAATAGCATCATCCAAAGCAAAAGATACAAATATTTTATGTGTGTGTTTGTGTATGTGTGTGTGTGTGTGTGTGCTTGTGAATTTATGTGAATATCACATATCTGTAACTTACAATTTTTTCTTTATTTATTTTATCTGTTTATTTTTTTTTTCATGTGTGTTAGCTATTATATTACTTGATCACCTATTGAATTTAGCAATGTTATCTGAGCACATTGTACAGATTTATTTAATGTTTTTATTTTGATAGTGTGTTTATCTTTTTTCTTTATTTTTATTTGATTTTCATAATTTACATTACAATTTATCATATGCAATTTACTTTTAATTTTTGTTTTATTTTTTTTATTTCTGAGTTAGCAATTTATATTCTAATGCATTTAAATTTTTATTGTATTGAAGTTTCACTTATTTAACTATTGAGAAAATTATCTATTTTAAATCAAAATTATCAATTAATATCAATTAAATTATTTAAATGAAATTTATGAATTATATGCATTTAAATAAATAAGTATATAAATATACAAAATATTAGATCAATAATATAATATAGAATTAAAAATTAAAAGAAGAAATGATTTAATTATTTTTTAAAACTAAATTTATTATATTAATTGTGCATTAGATACTAAATTTCTTTTTTTTTATTTTTTTTTGGGCGATAACAACATGTTTATATGGCGATCTGCATTGCATGCAATGCAACATGCAGAGAAAAATGAAATAATATAAAATGGAGAAAAACAGGTAAATAAATCAAATCAAAATATATAAATGAAACTTGTGTAATAATAATTATTGGATTAAATAACAAAATATTGATGGCGAGTGAAAAGAAAATAAAAAATAAAAGTAATACCTAAAATTATTTCATATCACATAACGCTAAATCTAAGCGATAACCGTTAATTGTAACTTTAGTTGTAGTTTGAATTTTATTCGCAGTTTCATGATACTCTCATTATTACAAACTAATAATTACAAACTCTCAATATGCTAACTAGTTTATATATCATATAATAAGAGAATCACATTTACCGTTCGCATGAGTTCGGTATAAGAAATTTTTCTCATTTTCTTATTACTTTCTATTTTTATTTTTATTTTTACTTTTTTATTTGTTTTTTAGTTTTCTATTTTGCCTATAAAGATTACAAAAGCTCTTCTAATCGGTCAATTCTAATTTGTCCGATGGTCTCTCACAACTTTCACAGCGACATATTTACATACTAATTAGCATTAATATTCTTTTTGCTTTGCCTTTTTCTTGTTTTTTTTTTTTTTGGTTTGGTGTTTTGTTTGGTTTTTTTTTTGTATTTGTTTACTATCTTCTTCTATTGTGTTTTTATTTTTGTTTTTCTTATTGTTATTTTTCTGCATTTAGTTAATAGTTTAAAAAAAAATAGAATATTTGCGTTCTAATTTCGCAAATCTACAAAGAAATAACTGAGAATGTTAAGCGTAAATATTATTTAACATAAATTAATAATATAATTTAAAATTTATTAAAACGATATTTAATATAAATTTGGCAAAGAAATTCTTTTTTGGTAACATGGCCCATTTTGATAAATATATTTACAATAAAAGCAAATTCAGATAAATTTCAAACAAAATCATTTAAAGCATTTAAGTCAATTAAATCATTTCATACTTTACAAAATCCAAGAAATTTTCTTTAGCCACCATTTGATTAAACATTGATTATTTGTAACTGGAAGAAATCAAGAATATTTTATAGTAAGCATTTATTGAGTTCTAAGTTTATACGATTTTATGATGATGTAAAAATGCTACAACATTTCAAAATGTTCAATTATATATTTTCTCTACTTTTCCATTCTACTTTCATTAAAAATCTTAGAGCACCTAGACTCCATAATTACTAATCCAAAAAATATCCATTTCCATTAAATAAATATAAATAGAAATATGGGCCATTAAATAAAATTATAACTTGATTTTTATTGGACATCATAAAATTATTCAAAGATTTTATTATACAAAAATTTAGCTTGCCCATAAAAAATTTTTTATAGCTGTATCCATTTTTGAGATCAATTAAATGATGTTTAAGTTGAAACACTGATATCAAATTCAATTATAAATTGATATCAGTTTAATTTTCTCAAAGAGATTAGAAATAAGTTATTGCTTAGACGTTAGAAAAAGCGGACAGACGTATGTAATTTTTATTTAAATTTTTTCTTTTATTTGACTGTTGCAAACGTTTCCTTTAATTAAATATATTTCCAATTCCTCATGACTCATGATTATAAAAAATGAATACGCAATTTTAAGACGGCATTTAAAAAAAAAAAATTTGTAACACTTTTACTGTTTAACGTTGCTTTCATAAACGCTATTTATGTGAAATTTTTATTTAATACGTTAAAAAAAAAATTTTTTTTATTCATGTTTTATTACTTTTTTTACTTTTTTTTGGTTTCACTATTTATTATGGTAGCTTTATTAAAAGTGCAGCAAAAATTTTATTGTAACATTTTTAAAAATCCATTTTTCATCATTTTTTTTTTTTTTTTTTGTAGTCTGACCGATCACTTTATCTAGATAATATTTAGAAAAACTTTAACTTTTTTTACACAAATCAAACAATGCAAAATTATTTTCTGAATTCTCTTCAAACTGTTTATTAATTTATCTGAAATTTTTGAAAACTGAATTCATGAAACATTTTCTCTAAAATGGAAGAGAATTACTTAAGTTACTTAATATTAACGTTGGATTGATTAACTTTCAAAAAAGAACTTTGTTAAAAATTAATATATTTGTCATTTTTGATAAATAGTGAAGTGAAATCAAAATTTTAATTACTAAAAAAAATCTAAAAGTCTATAGATTTTTAAAAATTTCTGCTCAACAAAAAAGCATTTATTTATGAGCAAAAAAAAACCAAAAGGCCATCAAATTTCTTTATAACATGTGACCAGATTCTTTAGAGGTACCAAATAATTTATTGAACTTCATGTAACTCAAACGGCCAGGAAATATGTCCGGAAGATTAATAAAGAAAGAATTACATTTAATCAATTGTTTTTTGAAATCACCTACAATTGAACTAACTAACTGCCTGAGAGGCCTATAAAAATTACAGCAAAGTACCCCCGAACTCATCTCTCATCATTTCTAGGCAGATCGCTACTTATGATTTAAAGATGATGAATTTGAACGTGCCGGCAAAGGTACGTTCATGGCCCTCATTTTATTGCGAGGCCTAGCAAGTGAAAGACTTCAATCCAAAGCACCATCTTGATATTCAAAATCTCTATAAAAATTATTTCAATTTTTTTTTTTTTAAATTAGCACTTTGTTAGGAGTTTTATGTTTGAGATATCAAATTGTTTCAACTTTTTAAAAAATTTTTAATCTCATCAGTTGAAATAAGTGCGGTTAGATTAAGTCGTCTCTTATAATTTTATTTGTTATAATGCAATTTGTTTCTCTTAAAATATTTTATGGGCATTGCAACAAATTTAACAAAAAATAAATAAATAAATAAATTATCTTAACCATCTTTTTATTATTAAAATATAATTTATAAAATGAACATTTATTTAGATGAATATTTATATGATGCTTAATAGGCCAACACTTTCATGCAACTAATATTTAAAAAAAAAAAAACAAAATTTTAATAATAATATTAATGGCTTTTTCTAGTATAATTTCTATAATTAAATTACAAATGCAAATAATTTAAATTATTGAAATTATTTAAAATTTTTGAAAATATTAAAAACTTATTTAAAAAAGTTATTTTCATATAAATGAAATGAAATAATAAATGTCCAAATTAAATAAATGTTATAGAAAAAAATTTATAAATTTTATTTAGATATAATTTTAGATTTTTCAATTTAGATATTTATTTATTTTATAAACGATAATTTATAATGTCAAAAATATATTTTTAAAAAATAGCCGCTCTATGCGTATAATTTATGGGGCTTAATAATTTCAAAAATTTCAACAATATCAAAAATATCAAAAATAACAAAAATTTCAACAACTTCAATTATTATAAAATATATTAACTAAATGAAAAACATGTTTATTCATATTTTGAGAAAAAAAAAAATTTACATACAAATTAAAAAATATGATTTTATCATACATTGTCCCACATAATTTATATATGTGGCCAAAATTGTTGTATAGTTTTGCTTTTTTGATTTTATAATTTTTTTTAAGAAACAAACAAATTATTGAATTTGAAATTTTGTATTTGAATTATTAATAATAGATAATTTAAAGGTTTTTATTTACATATGTAATTCATAAATTCATAAATTCATAAATTCATAAATTCATAAATTCATAAATTCATAAATTCATAAATTCATAAATTCATAAATTCATAAATTCATATCTATATTGAAGCATAAAATAATTTATTAAGTTGATTTATTAAATGATTAAAATTTAACACTCAACTCAAGAAGAAGATAAAAAAAAATTATAATTTTTGAATAAGTTAAAAATTTCCTTATGCATTAGGAGATTCAAATTTAGTTCAAATGTGAACAATTATCCATCATCCATTTTTTTTTTTTTTTAATAATTTCTTAAAATATCAGAATTTTGATGGCAGCTTTCTCTGAATAAATATTAATCGTAAGTATAAGGAACTTAAAATGTTTGGGAAAGTCAATTATCTTGGAAATTGGTAAAATAAAAGTTGGATTTATATCAAGCCTCTTTGACTTAAATCACAAATGATGCAGAATTGGAAAAAAAAGTTTTATATTCCGGTTTGGTTGCATCGCATATAAATTGATCATATTTGAAAATTTTAAAGGTGAATTTAAGATAAGTTTAACTATACTTCAACTTTATTTATTCTGAAAAAATATAAAATGAAAAGTTAATAAAATAAGTTTAGCATGGACCATTTGTCAGATAACGGTAAATAAGTATTAAATAAAATATTTTCAGACCTCTTAAGTTTACAAAAATATACGATAAATTGAAATTGCTCAAGAATATTGAGGAAAGATGTCTGTCCTCAATAACCAATAGTGTATAAAATTTGAACTTTAAAATTAAAATTGAAAAGATTTTTAGAGAATTTTTTTTGCCACACTACACATCAAAAGAGTATTTCATAGTATTACTAAATCGATTGTATATAAAAATCAAGAAATGATTCGATTGAGTATAAAAATCATGAAATGATTGCGATTATAAAAATATAACGGAATTATTGTTTTTGACATGAGCATTTTACAATTAAATTTTTACAATTCGCTAGTCTTTACGTCTTAAAAAGCTGCTTTTATTAACTACTTAAAACAACTTTTTGAAAAATCGAAAAATTCACATAAATTTAAAAACTATTAAACTAATAATAAAGTTTATGGTTAAGTGTATTAAAAATGATTTAAAGGTTAATGGAACTTATGCCAGCAACTTTTGCAAGCATATTTTTATTTTCTAATTTTTTTTCTTTTGTTTTTCTCTTTCACAATACGTTGAATGCAACACATGTAACGCATATGTTAGATTAATCTACAGAATCATATCTATATAAAAAATAAATGATCGTAATTCGACCACTATTGTTATTTATTCTTATCAAACGAATTTATTATGCTTTTAGGGGCCCTTCGCAAACATTTTTTTTTTTTCAAAAGTAAAGCACGCCTTGAGAAAACGAAAACCAAATAAAATAAAATAAATAAAAATCGAATTAAAATAATGAAAATCTAAAAATTTAACGTTGTTCTTCTAAAAAAAAAAAAAAAAAATTTATAGCAATTCCCCTTCTGGTTCTGAACCTATAATTTTTTTATGAGAATGATGGTGAAAGTAAAATGTTTACATATGGCACTCAACTTTTACTTGCATTGTAAACTTTTCATATGAGTTCGTGTGTAACTGTTCCCATATGTGTGTGTGTATGTGTGTGTGTGTGTGTGTGTGTGTGATAGAGAGACAAACGATTTCATGGAAAAATATGTAATGCAGTTTATAAAAGAACTTCGTATAAAAGTTGTCATCATGTCTGCACTCTCTATCAGGCATTCTCAGCTTATATAAAGCTTGCAATGTAAACAACAAGAGAAATGTTATGCTCTTTTTTTCCACTATAATAAACTGTAAACACACATACATACATGAACACACATGCATACAGTGAGGTGGGTGCAGTTATCGAACATATAAAGAAGCGCATACATCATCATCTGTTACAAACAAACAAACATACATACATGCATGTACAATTTTTAAGTTTTACTGCAGTGAAATAGATTTAGCCAGCATAAAGTGTAAGTAAAGTGAAAGCAGCTTCTTACACACCAAACATACGTACATTTTTATATATACAATTTTTTTTTGTCATTTTTTTTTTGTTAAACGTTGTTGTTTTTTTCGTTAAATGGTTGTTGACATTGTTGCTGTTATATACATCTCTATGGAGATTTGCATTGGATGATTTGCATATTGCATTTATTTATAATGCAATTTGATTCTTACAAAATAATTATGCAAAATGTTGTACAATAACAATAAAAAAAAAATAATAATTTTAATAACATCAATAACAATAATAACAATAATAACAATAATAATAATAATAAATAATAAATAATAATAATAGCAAAATTGATGTGAAGCTAACTCACCTTACAATCATTTTGTACGTATCACTTGTCGTGGCAACCAAACAAAGATACAATTTAACGGTAAAGTTATTTACTAAATTTCTATAAATGTCCTCTTATACACATACACATACACATACGCATACACATACATACATATACACATATGTACATATACATAGAAACGAATGTATATTAATGCGATTTTATGTGTGTGGGTGTGGGTGCGGGTGTGGGTGTGGGTTTGTGTGTGTGTGTGTGTGTGCTCGAATGAAAAATTGAAAATTTTATTTAAAAAAAAACCAAGCACAATTAATTTTCAATTGAATTATGGCAACAACTAAATTAGATGACATTAATGATGAACACATAACGCATAACGCATAACGCATAAAGCATAAGGCATAACACACACATAAAGCACAAGTCTTTTTTTTTTGCTCTTTTAATATAAATCACATAAATTTTACTTGATTTTTATTTTATGGAAATGGTTTTCTTTACTTTAAAAAAAACAAAATTTCAAAATTGAAATTTTTACCTTTTTACTTATTTTTTTTTTTGTTGCTTTTTTTCTTTACATTATCTCACCGTTTAATTAGCATGCAACATAAGTACAAATTTAAATTCAATTTTTTATTTTATTTTTTATTTTATTTTGTTTATTAGTTTATTTCGTATTTTTTTCTTTTCTTTTTTTTTTTTGTATATTTTTTTCTTCTTGGGCTTTGATGTTTTCTCTATACGGTGTTCATAAGTTCGGGGTCACTTTCGTGATTTTTTTAAGCGTTTACATAAAATTTATAAAATTTATTGTTTTGTATGGTGTGGCCTTGACTTTATATGATCAATTGTAACAATCATCACGTCGAACGATTTTTTTTTTTTTTATTTTTAAAAAATGAAAAAAGCAACAAAAAATAGAAAAATAGAGAATAAAATAAGAAAAAAACTCGTAATGAAAATGAAAATGAAAATAATTATTTTTAATAGAAAAAATAACTTTCTCAGTAGTGTAATGAAAATAAGTAATTTTGATTGAGATTATTCAATAAAAATTACTTGTAGAAAGCATGAAAAATATTTATTCATTTTATTTTTGTTTCGCTAAAGCATTTTTGTTTTCTTTTTTTGTTTTTTTTTTTTTTTTTTTTTTGATCACATTTCTTTCTCTTATACTCTTTAATATTTTACCGTTATATTTTTTTGTATGATTATTATTGTTGTTGTTTTTATTGGAAAAACTATTGAAGCCTTTCTTTTTGCAAACTTTTTATTGAGCCTCAAATACACAAACAAACAAAAAGTGAACAGAAAAGCAAAATTCAAATAAGTAAATAAATGAAAATAAAAAACAAAACAAAGAGAAGAAATGCTTTCTTTTGCCGTTTTCTTTTACTTCTTCCAATACTTTCTTTGAATTTCTTTTACATCTTTTTTCCAAATATTCTCCTAAAAAAAAAAAAAAAAATTTCTTTTTCAATTGTTTATGTTCTTCTTCTTCTTCTTTTTCTTTTTCTTCTTCTTTTTCTGCGTTCTCTTTAATTGATTGATTTTACTTAAATTCGCTTTGTCTCCTCAGCTTTTTATTACTTTCCTTTTTATTTTAATGTTTATATGCTAATAAGGATTACAGGGGATAACAGAGAGAGCGTTACAACCAACCTTCATACCTTATGGCTAAAAATTAACTGTTTGTCTCAAAGTAAATGCTGCTCAAGAAAAGTCAAAAAAAATCAAGCTTACAATCACTTGGTATCTCTTACTGTCTCTACTTTACTCTATCAAATGTTATAAAAAATAAAATAAAAAAAAAAAAAAAAAAGAAAAGCAAACAACAAAAAACAACAACAAGGCATAATACAACGTACCGTAATGCATCGTATAGCACCTCACCATACCGCATGCCATTGCATTGCATTGCATTGTCATACAACTGAATGGTGCGGCTTAATTCATGTTGCCAATAAAAATGTATCCATGTAAGTGGCAGAGCTCTGGCGTTAAAGTTAACTTGACGTGATGTGACGTCAATAAGCATAAGCATAACCTAACTTGACGTTGACGTGACGTGACGTGACGTGACGTGACTTGAATAAAGTGTCTGACTATGAAGTGTCTTTGATGTCCAACGTTCAATGTTCCAATTCTGCTAACTTACAAGCAGATATGCAGCCGAACAACATTCATACAAAACAAACATACAGACAGTTGTAGTTATTGTCACTTGTTCTTGTAACATTGTTATGGGCTGCCATCATTTTTAATATTGTTGCTATTGCCATTGCTATTGCTTTCATTTCGTTGTATGTAAAATTCAAAAATATACAAACGTCAAGACTTCATCATATCATCAAATTATACTTATTTGAAGCTTCCAATTTTCAGTTTGCCTCATTATTATTGATCGTATATTGCCACATATTTATATACAAATATGCAGCATATAAAAATTATACATGGATTGAGAACATACAAATTATTGTTTTTATTAGATGTTTTTGTTAGATGAAATTAACGTGTGTCTTCTTCATTCTGGATCATTCTGTATGAAATATTTCTTTGCTTTTACATTAAATTCATTAGCTAGTCTGGCATCTTATTAACCAACCACCCTTTATTTACATATTTAATAAAATGAGATTGAAACGCAATTAGTTGCAATTTTTATATTTATTTTTCTAAATCTATCTCAATCGTTTTAAAATATTTCGTTAGCAAATAATTGAAACATCATCAGTTGATAGTTTGATTAATTTTATAACGATTTCATGTAATGCAAGATTGAAGGAAATTTTTATGAAAAATATTACTCAAGAGAAAACAAATGATTATTTTTTTATTTTTTATTTATTTTTTTTTTTTTTGTAAATATTATCTATGGGATATTTTCAATAGACGACTTGAACTTCCACTTGAATTTTCATTTGAAACGACTGGAAACGACTTTAACATTTTTACTTACACTCTTTCTATTTCATTTTACTCAATACAACTCACTTTTAATTGAGATCAAAAGAGAGAAAATTATATTTGCAAAATAAAAGCAATTTTCTCTTTTTGATTTTATTTGATCAATATTAATTTGTTATAGATAAATATTATAATTTAATTGTACACATTTGTACATTTGTACATTTATCCATAAAACGCTACAATTAAATTGTATTACTAAGAATTTTGATGCAAAAGCAAACTAAAGAAAAAAAAGCAAAGAAGCGAATAAAAAGTAACTATTTGCAAAAGGTACGTGGGTAGTGAAAAAAATGTATAGGAAATTATTGAGACAAAAAGATGAAAGATTCAAGTGAAATATGACAAACTGTGAAAAATTGTCTTTGCTAAATATAAATTACAATAATTTAAACTGGAATTGCAAAGTTCTCTTTAAAATGAATCACAAAATTGAATGTCATAAATTTAGTTTCAGATTTTAGATTCAGGTTTAAAAATAAATCAAGAGCATTAATATAAATAAATCTTGATTTTATTTGGCTTATTAATTAAAATTAAAACGCCATCAACTATGGCAAAATAAATTTTTTAGAATGTAAAAATGACCTTGACCTTCAGCTATAACAAAAATAAAAGAAAACACAAGACTGCTATTAATTAGCGATTACTGTTGGTATGTACCCACTCAATCATGGTAGCTTTTTATAACCCTTGTTAGGGAGATGCTAAACTTTATAACCAAAAGATTAAAATTACCATAAAAATAAAAATAATTGTTTATATTTTTTTTTTTTTATTTTACTTGTCACCGTGCCAGAATTTTTGTAATAACTGTCAAGTAGCAACATTTTCAAACCAACTACGCAAAAAAAAAAAAATGCCCCTTTTCTCAAGCTTTCTAACTTTTTTTGATTTATGGAGAATATTTCCCTAATAAGCATGTCTAACGAAAATGCAAAGTATAAAAAATCTAATTGAACTCTTTTCTCACAATTATAAGTGATAATTTCAAGGAAACGATTTCAAAAAAAAAAAAAAAAAAAACAAAAACAAAAGAAAAAATATAAAAGAAAAAACAATCGTATCCACATGTTTTTTTATAAAAATTTTTTATAGTATATAAAATAAAATAAAGCAAAGAAATCGTTTATATTTGTAACTTAAGTTAATTAATTAAACTAAACAGCAGCAGTAATAATAAAAAAAAAAAAAAAGTTGCCACAACTTGCTACAATTTGTTTATACCAAATGACGAAGAGTTAAAAATACAGCAGACAGATAAAACTACAAGAAAATAAAAAGCACATAGAGAAAAAGCGTAACCGCATAACCAGTTTAAATTCTAGTGGAAAAGCATAAATTAAAATAAAAAAAAATTAAATATGTAATCTATGCTAGCATCAGGTGTGTTAACTAATGAGTCTACACATTTAAAAATATGGTTAATAATGGTATACAGAGATCCAGACTAGATATTTATAATCACAAAAATGAACATTCAAATTATTATAATTTGGCTAAAATGTTTACATAAACATTTTTACAAGTCATAAGCAGAAAAAAGGAAATTTTAAAGTTTTAATAAATTTTGTATCCATTAGATAGATTTCATTCTCTATACTCTAAATAAATGGATGAAGGTTTTCATTTGAGGCAGCATATGAAACTTTTATTTTAAGATTTTCCATATAATTTACATGAAAAATATTATGGATCGTATCTTCCAAAGATTTTTACGTCTCTTATTAAATTTTATTCTGCTAAAAAGCATCTACATGGAATTTTCCATACATTTTTTTTTTATATTTTGAAGAGACTTAAAATATCAATTTAATAATGAGAATGCTTAACTTAAGAAAAATCAAGTGAGAACTTTATAGTTGATAGAGGCCAACTCTTTCATGCCCTACACGGCTTTGCTTAATATGATTAAAATTAAAGAAGAGAATAAACCTACAAATTTTCAAATTATTTAAAAAGTTCGTTATATGAGAAGTGGTTAAAAAATAAGCCAATCTGGACCAAACTTGATACATATAGTTTTTATATCAAAATAAGTGACAGTGCCAATTTTTGCTAAAGATATATACAAAGTGAAACGTTTTGACCATTGGAAAAAGGTGTTTATAAAAATAGACCGTTCTGGAACAGGTTTAGTGCACAACTAAGACAACTAAGACTAATTTTATGTTAAAATATGATACTTTCATATATAAAAGATTTTTCTCAAAAAATTGCTGTATGAGACATGGTCGAAAAAATTATCTGATATTAACCAACAAACATGTGCCAAATTTCATATAAATAACTCTAAAATTTGGATTTGTATTTTACACACAAGTGATCGAATGAATGTACAGACTGCATGGGCAGTCGTAATATTAGTCATTTCGGAACGTTGAACGTTTTCGGAATAAACCACGCCTGCATATTAAATTTTATTCAAATACCCTCAAAATTATGCTTTGTGTCTTTGATAAAAAAAAATTTGCTTGAGCCGATAACAGACAGACAAAGGTACAGGCATACCTTAATCGAATCACATAGTGGTTCTGAGTTTAGATGTTACAAGCATCTGAACAAATTTATAATACAAACTTATAATACCCTGCACAAGTGATGTAGGGTATAAAAAATTGTCGCATATATATTAAATATTTTTGATATTATTTCTTCGGTTCCTACTTCGTATTTTATTTTCATCACATATCGATGAAAAATACTTGCGTATGCTTATTACGTACATTATTGTTGTTGTTGTGTCTATGCATGTGAATGATCAACAATACATTTTTAATGTTGTTACTTTATTTATTTTTTTTTTTGTGTTTGATTTTATTTAATTTTATTGCAACGTTAAACTTTAGTTTCTTGTTTTTGTTGGACAACATTAAAATCTAATCTAGTTCTACATTAGCATCAGTAGAATATTTGAGACCAAGATTTTCAGTTATAAAACTTTTACGTACCATTCATATGAGACATATTTTCTACATTTTCTACATTTTCTACATTTTCTACATTTTCTACATTTTCTAAATTTTCTACATTTTCTACATTTTCTACATTTTCTACATTTTCTACATTTTCTACATTTTCTACATTTTATACATTTTCTACATTTTCTACATTTTCTACATTTTCTACATTTTCTACATTTTCTACATGCGTACGTATATTGTGTTGCAAATGAGATCACGCCCATATCCATAACTATGGTTGTATGTATGCGTGTGTGTTCACTTATTTTTTTTTATTATCTGCTTCTTTACTTTGTTAGTTTTCTCTTTTCAACACCTTATGAATTAAGCATTATAAATGTTTATTTCGGCTAAAACCGGTCAATTTTATTGCGTGACATCTACATTTTTATTATTGTTGTAGTATTTTTATATTGCATTTTTTATGTTTGCCGTTGTATGTTATCGCTAAAGCATTAAAAACTATAATTATAAATAATGAAAAATCAATCATTATTCAAAATATTATTTTATATTAGAATTTATCTAATGCAACTATTTTTATAGTTTACAGTTTTAACCATCATCTCTAAATTGAAAGTATACTCATTTTTTTTCAAAATATTTATAACATGTAAAACGAATTTTTACAGATATCATGGCAGCCTAATATTTTGGCTCAAATTAGAAGCACCCACTGAACTCCGGAAATTTATATATGGTTTTCAAATTTATTCTAAATATTTAAAATGTTCTGGTGTATTAGTTGATATTGATATTGATATTGATATTGAACTATGAACAGGCAAATGAAAATTCATTTAAGGAGCTTAGAAAGAATTGAAATAATTCTCCTAAATTAATAATAAGTAAATCGATTTAGCTTTGCCAGGCCACTTGCCTTTATGTCCATAGTCCATGAAGATTAAAATAGTTTTCAAGTTTAATTGAAGCTTAGCTGAAACCATAATGTAAGTGAGGTGATGGTGGATTGGGGTTTGCCTCCAGCCAAAACCATTTTTCTATTAAACAAAAATGTTTTATATTTCACTTAGAAGCGAACTTCCAGTGAATAGTAATAAGAGATGGCTACAGAGTAGCCACATATTTTTGAAGATTCTCCATAAGAAATCAAATGAAAATATACATTTGATATGATTCGTTTATTCCAATAAAACTTAAAAGGCCCATTGAGATATCTCATAGTTCAAAAATGATATATCTCAGACTTCCTTTAAGGTTTCTTATGGCATCACATGGCATAATATGCTAGTAAAATAAGAGCTTAAGCCTTTTTATTTTTTTTTTTTTTTGTTTGACCAATTGTCTTTCTAAGCCATTTGTAAGGTAACATTATGGTAACTAACGTAACTCAAACCAAAGGCGTGAAAACAATTCCAATAATATTTGAAGCGATAGATGACTTCTGCTGACACGATTCCATTTACATTTCGATTCCTTTTCTTTTAAATCCATTATTGAATAATGTCAGCGATCCTGGTGAAGAGCTCCATAAATGACAAAGCAGTTAAGACCATTTTTTATATTGACTTTGGCATATTTATTCGCCAGTTTGTAAGACTTCGTGTTCTGAATCTTTGACTTTTTTTTTTAAATAGATATAAATTGCCCATATTTAATAATTATGACTGTAGATGATATTTAATAATCTTGGCCAGAATTGCCTATAAAATTTCTATCTACAAACTATATAAAAATGTATGTAAAAATAATTCAAAGTACTCTTTTAATTTCACAAGTCTTATCATAAAATATGTTGCCGATATTTCTTGTACACTTATTTTTAATTTTTTTTCCATTTATTTTTCTTTTTTTTTTATTTCAAATAAAATTGTTATCTTTTCCTTAATTATTATTCAATTAGTGTAAGAGTGTGATATTAACACTAATTAGAAAAATGGCAAAAACAAAAAGCTTGAACATAGATTTTGAAAAAGGTACATACTTCGTGTTATTATGAAAGTTGAATTTCTAAAAAAAAAAAAAAATATGAAACAAAAAGAAAGCCAAAAAGAAAAAACACCTCTCCCACCATAAGGCTTCCACAACAGCATTGTTTAAATAATGATTGTAGTTATTATGTTGAACGACCAAAACAAAAAAAAAAAAAATAAAGCCATGAAAAAAAATCAAAAGAAACCTTAAAAAAAAGTTGAAGTAACTAGAAGTAAAATAATTTAACCAGGTACATAGAAAACATCACTTGATAAGTCTTTGGACTAAGCTTAAAGCTTATTCTTGGCAAATTTGTGGTGCTACTTTTATAAAGCAGACTAATTGCTCAGTTACGCCAGTCTGTTTCCCATTTGAAGCAAAATCATTTTCCCGAAACATATTTTTTGTTGTTTACAATGAGCCAATATCCAATACAGGTCAATGTGTCAGATGTGTCAGATGTGTGCTGTAAGGTAGAATTCAAGAGGCACTCAAAATCATTTACATTACTTGTATAATTTTAAGCATGGCCCATTATTTCAGCAGATCCCTTTACTTGTGAAATACTTTATTCTCGAAAATAGTTTTCTAAAGTGTCATTAAAACGATTCTTTGTCGTAGCGAGCCCTTAAATCTATTTTATAGCATTTCATTTTATTTTTATCCATATGCCTCAAATAAACTCCAAATTATGCTAAATGGGTACAACGTTATGGATTATGACCCCTAAACTCATCACATTTCCCCTTTGAACCATTTATCAAGCCTTCCGCAAACAAAAACCATCTACAATAATCTATTAAATTTGATTTTTATCATTTTGCCTTTATTTTATAAATCTAAATTCCTTCAAACCTTTCGAGCATGGAAAATAAATATTGTACTACTAAAAAATATGGACACTCATACTTTTTAAAAGCTTATTTTTTATATAGAGCCATTATTGTACTATTCCCCATTTATCGACTTATCCAAACATATCTTACATGTATATTAGCATGTTTTATGTAAACTGGCTGCATTAGGCAATAACTTGCTTGCATATTTATATGTATGTAAGTTTGTATTGATATGATTGGAGGTGGTAGAGATCGACAGCTGAACAAATCGAGGTAATGTACATTACATTAATTTTTTTTTCTTTTTGTCATTTTTTTTTTTTTTTTTTTTCTACTGCTACAATAAGAATGCAAATATATTGGATTGAAGATTTGATGAATTAAAAAAAATTAAAAAATGAAAAAATTAAAAAATGAAAAAATGAAAAAAAATGATTTTTATTAAAGCTCAGTTGCAATTTATATAATAAAAATAAAAAGAAAAGAAAAAAAAATAAAAGAGATAAAGGAAAAAAGACTCTTATTAAATGAATTCTGAAATTAATAATATTCAAGTGTTACTTGCTCCTACAATAATCATAGTGATGCCGTTAAAATTTGCCAAAATTACCAAAATTATCAAAATTGCCAAATTTTTGTTTTCACATGCCTAAAAATCGTACAAATGCACGCATAGACACACACACACACACACACACACACACACACATACACAAAAAAAAATTATGTAAAGGAATAAAGCAGAGAAATAAAAGTTTACCTTAAATATGTATCATATCAGAAGTTGATGATATACTTGTTTCGTCATATCATTTAAAACATTAAGAAGTATATGGATATTTCTATTCTATTGTTCACAATTTTTTCGTTTGCCTTAATTCAGATATTGAGAATAAATTCAGTATAAACATTGAATGAAATCGTTTAAAGGTTATGCCCATAAAAAAATTTAAATAGAGTTCATATTTCTTTAGTTAAACAAAAATTTAAATAGCAAATGGTACAACGTTCAAATATTCTAGTTGTTTTACATAGAATCGTATTTATTTAAAATTCTAGAATTAATATCAAAAATTTACCAAAAAAGTCGTCTACATTTTGTAAAATCAGGCCACAGTCAAAAATTTAATTCTCTCTTACTGGCTTACTGGCTTGTTTCTCACATGAAACCGGCAATCTAAAACAAAACAATAACAACAGCAACAGCAACAGACAGCAACAGTAACAGAAACAACAAAGATAGCAGTATAACAAGAAAAGAAAAAAAAATTATACACAAGCTGCGTAGTAGCAATTTTACAATAGATTGTAGTTTCATAAGATCATACATTTAACGCTACGTATATGTGTATGTGTATGTGTGTGATCATGATATGTATATTAATACACTTTTAGCTGCTTGCAATAATATATATTTTTTTTTAGTTGGTTAGGTTTTTTTTTCTTTTTTTTTTTTTTTTTGCAGTATACAAAATACAAACAGCCAGACAAATAAATAAACAAAAGTTTTTTTTCTTTTTCTGGCAACTTTTATTTTTCCTTTCTTTGTTTTTGTTTTGTTTTCATTTTACTTTTTTCTTCTCATTTTTGTGTGTGTGTGTTTTTTTTTTGTTTTTATATTTTGATTTTTCCAAGCGAAAACAAGTAATTATATCGAGTAATATTTTAGTTGAACAAGTAACGAAAACAATACAAACAAAAAAACATGACATACTCGTACATCCCTATGAATTTTCGGTATAAAGTTGTCACTTTACAGCAATTGCAATAACAAAAAAAAAAAGAAGAAGAAAAAAGAAAAACACAATAGAAGAATGACATCTGTAGATTTCGGTGAGGAAACCCAACTAAAATCTTGCTTGAATCTTTTTTTTTTTTCTTTGTTTTTTTTTTGCTTTGTTATTCTCTCACATTTTTTTTTTTGCTCTTTTATATGGCCCTGAATTCATTGCATTTGTTCAATTATACCATAAAATATTGATACTGCATTCAAACCTGTTTAAAAGCTATTTGTAAGACAAAGAAAGAAAGATGATTTAGTGAAAGTATGTAACATCTACATTTTGATTTTTTAATTTTTTCATTATTTGATTTTTTGATTTTTTGATTTTTTGATTTTTATGATTAGTGCTTTCATCATTTAATAATCGAAATGTGATATTGTGATATTGAAACAGGTTTCATTAAAATGAGTAAAATTGTTTAAACTGAGATAGAGAAAGTTATGGCGAATTTACCATAAAAAATCAAGGGATCACATGTTTATCCTTCAATGGATCACATTACAAATAAATTTTTTTATTTATATATCAAAAATAAAAAATAAAATAATAAAAAAATATATGTAAAAGATAAATAAAATAAAATAATAAAAATATAATTTGTGCCAAAACTTGCATGCTATTTTCTAACTTAATAATGCATTATATTTTTAGAGAAATAAAAATAATTAAAAATAGATACATTTGCATAATCTTTCATTTTAATGCAATTATAAATAAATTTATTACATTTTAAGTAGTGCATAAATTTCTTAAATCTATCAATATAAATGCATACAGATTAAGCATTATCATAAATAAGGCATGCTATATCAAGCCGATATTTTATTTCATGCAAATAAAACTTCCCACACAAACTTTATGCATTTCAAGTTAATAAAGTCTATAGAATTTTATGCTTTATGCCATAACTGTTATATTAGTTATATAAATAAATAAATAAATAAATAAATAAATAATATATAAATCTATAAATAAATATAAAATGTTTAATTAATTTGCATGGGAGAATAATCTATAAATGAACTTTCTTGACATAAGGAATACAAGTAAGAGCACGACATTGAAACTCTAAACAATCTCATACTTTATAAATTACAAGAATCTGAATTGATAATGCATAATCAAATTATGTATGTTTCTTTTTTTCCTTTTAAGCATAAAATTTGCCAAACTTCAATTTGGAAGTAGAATTTCTTTCAAAAGCACTTCTCTGCTAAATGTGAAATACAATAAACTTATCACGTATTTATAATTTTTTTTAATAATATATATATATATATAAAAAATAATATGTAAAATCGATTTCAGTAACAATATTTTCCATTAAGTCAAAATTGAAGAGATTCAAAGGCCCAAAAAGTCTTTTGCATTTGCAAAGAGCCATTTATTAATAAAATTGTCTAAACACTTAATAGCCAATCTAATATATTTATACATATATATAAATATAAATAGTTATATACATAACCTATGAATGTGAATATGTTTAGCATAGTTTATTAACCTTTAATTGCACGTGCCTACCTTTTTATACCCTGCATCATTTGTGGTATGGGGTACTATAAGTTTATGCAGATGTTTGTAACAGCCAAAAGAATAATTGTTAGATTTTTTTTTTTTATTATTATACCAATCGTTTCAGAATCAGCCTATGATTCTATTTAAAGTTGTCTGAGCATTTACAAGAACGTCTGATATCAGCCCATGGAAATTTGTTAAAAAGTTACAGATCACAATTTTTGAGATATTTTAATGAAATGTGATACATAGATGAATTTTAGTTCAGATGTGATCCCTGTTCAAAAGAGTTAAATTGGGATCTCAGCCCACTATATAATGCCTTTCTGGAAAAAAAATTACAATTTGAAAATAATTTTGATATACCTTGGCATAGAATTTTATTTTTATATCAAATTTTACATGGATTGATTCACTTTTACGACTTTTCGTGTAAAGCTCTATTCTAAAAAAGTTAAAATAGCAGTTCAAAAATGTCCATTTTTGAATTGCCTTGTGCTTCGATAGGAAAAATATATTTGATACAAATAGTTGCCTTTTCTGAACCTCTTCCTACATAACGAACTTTTTAAATAATTGAGAAATTACAATTTTTCCAAAATTTTTAGATTATAATTCTTTTTTTTTTTTTTTTGTTATTAATTACATTACAGCAAAATGGTGTAGGCTATTTAAAAGTCGATACCAACCAAGTATTAAATAAAAATTTCTAAAATTCATACTTCTTTTGCTTTTCGTGGTCTTTTTGTTTTTTCTCTTAGAGTACACGTCATATGCGAATAAATATAATAAATTTATTATGCAATTGCATCACATAATCTCAATTTATAAAATATAACATTCGATTAATAAATATGTATCTAAATATATAAATATGTATGTGCAATATATTTGTTTGGTAAGAAGAAAAAAATTAAAAAACCTTAAAGGAAAATAAATCGCATTAAATGGAGAGAAATGGAGAAAAAAATACAACAAAATTCATAATAATCATAATCATAATAATCATAACGGTTATGGCTATTTTCATAATAATTGATATAATTTATGTTTGGGTATTTAAATAGAAATGTAAAAGGATCATTGATTTTTCTTTTTGCTCTCTCTTTTACTTTTTTCATTTCATAAATTTCTCGTTTCTTTTTTCTGTTGAGCACATGTGCATGTGAGCGTTTTTCTTTTACAATTGCAACAAACAACAACAACAACAACAACAACAAAACAAACAACAACAACAACAACAACAACAACACGAAGAGGAATAAGAAGAAATAAATAAACAACAACAAACATTGAAGTAACGTTTTTTTTTTCTAAAAATTACTGCGCAATAAAAAAAGAAATAAATAGGGATGGAAAAATCGAAGAATAACAAAACGAAAAGTAAAAAGGTTTTGCTTTGCTCATTTTGACATAGACTCAAAGTGAAAGGATATTTAATATTTGAAAATTTAGCCCATGGTTAAACATTTCTCTTTTTCTTGTGTTTTTTTGTTTTTTGTATTTTTTCTATGTTTTGCTTGATTTTGTTTTTTTTTTGTTTTTCTGCAGTTCTTTTTTTCTTTATTATTACATTTTTTATTTGTATATTAATAAATCACTAAATATCAGTGGAAATAATTGTGAGCCTTGAATGAGAATATGTAACAAAAAACTAAAGAGATACATTTAATAAAAAAAAAAAATAAAATTCGATGCCAAAAAAAAAAAAAAAAGAAATCAAAAGTGTAATAATAATAAGTAAATTAAACCACTTTTAAATCGGTTGCTGTGTATGTGGAATATCATTAAGATCCATAACACGATCGCACAGATATTTATTTATTTATTTAAATTTATTTTCTTTTTTGGTGCGTATTACGCGTGCTTATGTTTATTATTATTATTTGTTTATCGTTCATAATCTAAGCCACATTCCAAAAAAATATTTTTTCAATTTTATTTTTTTTATTTTATTTTCCTTCACATTTGGGAAATTTTTTTTTTACTGTTTTTCATTTACTTTATATTTTATATGCACACATTTTTATGTTAAAATTTTTTTTTAATTTTTTAAATTAATAATTCATAACTGAAACTAATTGAAATGTTAATAATACTACAAAATCAAACTTGTCGTCTATTACAAATCATATAAATGGGAATTTTTTTTTTCATACAGAATTTTTCCAACAAAAACAAAAAAAAAACATTATGCATATTTAAAAAATTTAATGAAAAAATTATTAAAATCTTTCAAATGGATGAATAGTCAAGGATTACTTCATTTATTATCAACTGGTAAATTGAATTAATTAAACTTTATTAAGAAGAATTAATTTTCTTTATTAGAAAATTTTAAACAATTACAGAAGATGATTTAGAAGTAAGAAACTTATAAAAACAAATTTAAAAATAAATTTCATTTAAATTTTCAAATCAATGCTTATTACGCATCTTTAAATAAAAATCATTTCTTTCGATTGGTTATATAGAAAAAGAATACACCTTTTTGTCAATCGGAGCTGACTTTTATATCTGTACTACATAATAAAAATAAAATTTCCAAAATTGTCAGATTTTTCATATAAATTGTTGTCACAATTTTTATTTAAATAAAATTCATTTCTTTCAGTAGATTATTAAAAATTGACGCATAAATAAAATTAACATTTAAAATATCTAGCAATATTTTGCGAAAATATCCAAATATCTAAAATTTCAAACAGATATAAAAGTGTAATTTTAATTTATTACAAATAAAAAAATTATATTTTTTTTGAAGGCAATTTTTACATAACCACTATGCAGGGGCACCAGTGTAGTTTTTCAGTAGAAGATAGAAAATGTAAACATAAAATAGAGAAAATTTGATACTGTTTAATTTTCATAATAATCATAACGATTGTGCACAATTAACGCATCATTTTAATTAATTGTCTTTTCATAAGATAATTGTACATTACTAGGCAAAATTACTGCGCAATTATAATTGTACATTATAAATGAATATTATGAATGACAAAGATTTCAATTTAATACTTTTGAGATTATTTTCTTAAGATAAAAATTTCTTAAAATTAAGAGGAAAACTTTAAATGATTGATAAATATTTCGCTAGTTTTAGTTAACTTTCTACATTTAAATATATTCAAAACTTGTCTTAAATAACAATAATAACAATTACAAATTAATAAAAGTAACTAATTTATGTTCAATTTTTAAAGTTTCTCTTCAATGAAATTTCATTAATATCTTCATTTAATAATAATTGCGCATCATCAAATAATGTACATAAAATGTGCCATAAAATGCAAAGAATTATATTGTGCATTCATTCAAAAGCTTAAGAAATATGTTTGAATATGCTAAAAGCTTTTTATTGCTTCAACGAGATATTTTCTGCCATGTGACAGAATTAAATTTGAAATTATTATACCCGTTTTTTTTTTTTGCACATCAGATTCTAATATTGTAAATATAACTGTAAATATTTCGTTAAACCAAAAAAATGTGACTCTAAGATCAAAAGCCGAATTAAATAATTTTATCGTAATTTCGATGCTATTTTGTAGCTTGTGATATAAAACAAACATATGAAACAAAAATGACATCGAAGTGTTCTCATTTCTGTTTATGCATTCATATAACAGTCTTGTTTTATACATATATTTTGTATTTTTACTGCCACAATAATAACATTGTTAAAATATCTTGCAATCTTTATATATATAAAAAGAATTATGTAAAATTTAAAATGACAAAAAAAAAACATATTATTTAAAAAAGCAACGGTCTTGTTTCAGTCTTGAATTTATTCTCTTTGTTTTACTCAATTAAAGTTCAGGGTTGATAAAAAGAGTATGTCTGATATTACTTTTTCTCAATTAAAAAAGTATAATGAATTTTACCGTATATGGTAAATTATTCTCTTTTATTATCCATCTAATAGTAAAATTAAAAAACTGAATCTGCATATAATATGCTCTGTGTATTTTTAAAAGAAACATTATTTTCAATCTCATTTTTATTTTTTATAATACGCTACCCAATTGTTGATCGATAAAATAAGTAAATAAATATGCACAGAGTAATAGAGGATAATAATAATAATAATAATTATAAGAGGAAATGTATATAATACATAAAAAATATAAATGCATTTTGCTTATTGTGAAAAATGTTTACAAATCATAAACGATGCTAATCATTTTACGCATCATGAATGATTTTGATACTAATATTTGTGTGATTTATGTAATACGCACAAAAAAAATGTAAGCATAATAAAATCAGCCGTTACAACAAAGTCAACAACAGTCTAACGTCACTCAAAGTATAACGTAGAACTGGGGAAAATTATGAACTTGTGCTCGTCGATTGGTGCAACGGCATCTTCGACGTCAATTGCTATCGAAGAAGGGACCAAAACTGAACAAACATCACGACGTTGTAGTAGTTTAAGTGGAGAACCCTATTTAGGATACAACACCACTGTAGACAATACAACATATTGTTTTGGCAGTAGTGGAAAGCAAAAAGAATTAAAACGGGGCGATTCAAGTGGCAGTGCCCCTGATCTTAATTTTCATGATTCTTATATACCTGAACATCAGCTTCCTGTAACTAGTACAAAACAAGAGAAGAGCATAAGAAATCTAACCAAGGAAAACAATATGCCACCAGAAGTAACCCGGCCGAAAATTGTAACTGTCAAACATCCGGAATCTAATAAACCCAAACCGACCATTAAAAGAAGCAAACCTATCCAAGCAGACCAAGATGTTATAAAAGCCTTACAGAGATGCAAAGATGAAGGCATTAAACGTTTAGACTTAAGTAAATCATCTATAGCTGTTATTCCATCGGTTATCAAGGATTGCACATATTTAACAGAATTATATCTGTACAGTAATAAGATTAGTCAATTGCCACAGGAAATTGGGCAATTAATTAATTTGGAATTTTTAGCTCTAAACGAAAATTCATTAACATCATTACCAGAAAGTTTACAGAATTGTAAACAATTGAAAGTGCTAGATTTACGGCATAATAAATTAGCCGAAATACCGCCCGTCATATATAAATTACGTTCATTAACAAATTTATTTTTACGATTCAATCGAATAATTGGCGTATCTCCTGAAATACAAAATCTTACAAATTTAACAATGTTAATTTTGCGAGAAAATAAAATTCGTCAACTTACTACGTCAGTTGGTACATTGGTAAATTTGATTGCATTAGATTTAGGTAATAATCATTTAGAACATTTACCAGAAGAGATTGGAAATTGTGTAAATTTGAATTCATTGGATCTCCAACACAATGAGCTATTAGATATACCAGAAAGTATTGGAAATCTTATCAATCTGGTGCGTTTAGGTTTACGTTATAATCGATTAACTTCAATACCCAACTCATTGAAATTTTGTAAACACATGGACGAGCTTAATGTAGAGGGTAATGCTATAATGCATTTACCTGATGGTTTATTAACATCATTAAGTGTATTAACAACGATAACATTATCCCGCAATGCATTCACAAGTTACCCTACAGGTGGTCCAGCCCAATTTACAAATGTTTGCAGTATTAATTTGGAACATAACCACATCGATAAGATACCATATGGCATTTTTTCTAGAGCAAAACATTTAACGAAAATAAATATGAAAGAGAATGCATTAACTGCTCTACCATTAGATGTCGGTACATGGATAAATGTGGTGGAATTAAATTTTGCTACAAATGCTTTACAAAAATTACCGGATGACATTATGAATTTACAAAATCTAGAGGTTCTAATTCTATCAAATAATATGCTTAAAAAAATACCCAATACAATTGGTCAACTACGTAAATTGCGCATATTAGATTTGGAAGAGAATCGCATAGAAATTTTACCCAATGAAATAGGTTTATTGCATAAATTGAAAAAACTTATCCTACAAACTAACCAGATAACAATGTTGCCTCGCAGCATAGGACATCTCACCAATTTAACATATTTATCATTAAGTGAAAATAATTTACAATTTTTACCAGAAGAGATCGGTTCCTTAGAAAATCTAGAGAATTTATATATAAATCAAAATCCATGTCTAGAGAAATTACCGCATGAACTGGCATTATGTCAAAATCTCAAATATCTCAATATAGATAAATGCCCATTAAGTACAATACCGCCAGAAATACAAGCCGGTGGACCATCACTTGTATTACAATGGCTAAAATTACACTCACCCTACCGACAAATGTGAATGAAGGGCACACACCGTACCATAAAAATGTATATGGATGTGATTCTAAAAAAAAAAAAAAAAAAAAAAAAAAAAAAAAAAAACAAGTAATAAAATTAACCTTAATTGCATATATTTGGTTAGTCCTCTTGTTTCAGAATTATGGTGTGTTTATGTATGTATTCACTTAAAGCACCTAATTATAATTAATTGGCTTCTGTTTTACATAAAATTATAAATCTTAATGTTTATAAAATTCATTTATTCAAAAAAATTAATTATTAATATATTGGAATAAAATAAAATCTCTTCGATTTATTATAAAGGTATTTCTATCATTTACTTTATCCCTAAGCATTAATTGTTATTGTAATTGTAAAAAAAATGTATGTACCTCTGACGCTGGCCTTTAAAAATTCCATAGCCTGAGTCTAACCTAAGTAATCGAGTAAGTGAATTCAATTGAATTGAATTGAATTGTCTCAAGAATTTCAAAATTTTAATGAAAACTAATAATCAGGTACCTAAAGACTTTCAAATCAAAGAGTTAAAAGGAATTTTTAACAATTATTGAAATGTCTA
Organism: Melophagus ovinus; assembly: GCA_023089585.1. Classification (NCBI taxonomy): domain Eukaryota; kingdom Metazoa; phylum Arthropoda; class Insecta; order Diptera; family Hippoboscidae; genus Melophagus; species Melophagus ovinus. The sequence continues at coordinate 23,521,358 of JAKKIB010000174.1, read as the reverse complement.
TTCTGGCAATACAAGTTTTTTTAATATTTATATAATATTTATAATTACATAATTTAAAAATAATTCAAGCATTGTAAATTTCTATCATCTGTCAAAGTTTATAACCTCAATAAATAAAATGAACGATTCATAAGAAAGTTGAATTTGATAGAAAGTAAAAATGCGATACTTGATCATTTTTGAATTAAGTCCATCAATTTAATCTTCAGATTTTAGATTATTACCTATAAAAATGTACAATATACATAAATAAATACGAACATAATTATGAAGAATTCCAAATTTCAGTGTAACATATAAAACGTATCTAAAAACAGAGAAAATTTTATGTTAATTAAGAAAAGTGTTCTCAGTACTCGTACATCGACTCTCAATGAATCAATTAAATTTTATCATTTTAATTTTAGAGAATATTTTGGAGAATATTTAAAAAAGATTTAATACTGATCAAAGATTTATAAATGTTAGTTTTTCATTTATTATGTCATGAAGATTTTATCAAAATTAATAGAAAACTACTCTCTGAATATTTTTGGATTTATTGTAGAGTGCATATAAATTGTAGTAATAAAAGTAATAAATTGAAACTGTACAATTTCAATTTATTTAGAAATGTCAGATTTTCACACCTTGTACCAACTTAAGAGGCAACTACCTTTATCTGAAATTTTTATCATGCAATGTTACAGTAAGTTTACAATGTGGGATTTCCCATGGAAAATCAATACAAAAGCAAAAAAAAATTTCATAATATATAATTTATATCAAATGTAAACATATTGCATATTTTTTTTTTATAACAGATAACAGATAATATATAAATATATAGATTAAAATATAAACAAACAATAATCATTGAGTGAATGAGTCCAAAAATAGAATGTTATCAGCGTGATGTAAGTAAATAAGTGTATATACCTTCATATATATATATGTATATATGTATCAATAAATATATATATGTATATAAATTATTATATATATGTACGCATTAATTTATTGCAAAGTCACGATGATGAGTATAAATATTTTTGGTTAAGCATTTCATTTTGTATAAATATTACGCGCAAAACGCATTTTCCAATAAATCATCAAAATTTACGTAGTATAATTTTACTTAAGAGATTTTATCAATTAATCGAATTAACGGAACTGATCGCTTAATATTTGCTTATAAATTTTATATATTTTTTTGCCTTAATTTTTAATTATTAATTTTTGTTGTTTCGTACGAAAAAAAATGAAATTATTAATAATATTATTTTTAATTAATGTTTTAACATTACAAAATACAATTTCATATTCAGCCAGTAGAGATGCACAAATTATAGCTGAATATAAAGCTCAACAGGAGAAAGAAAAACAACAACAACAACAACAATCAGAGCAACAAGAACAAGAACAAGCACAAATAGAAATAATAAATAAACCACTTAAACCGGAATTGGATCATGCAAAGATAGCAAGAACTTTAATATCCCAATCTAATTGGGCTTCAGTTGGTACAATTTCTACAAATGAACTTATACAAGATTATCCGATGGTGAATATTATTGCCATTGATGATCATAATGCTACGGGTACATCGACTGGTCAAATTCGTTTTATGTTAACCGATTTAGATTTTACTGGTCCTGATTGGAAGCAAAATAATAAAGTAACATTTATGGTTAGTCAAGATCAAACATTAAGTTGTAAGCATGCAAATGAAGATGCAATGGAACCAACTTGTGCCCGAGTTATAATTAGCGGCCAAATAAAGCCATTTGATCGTACTGATAAAAGATATGATGATGCTCTAGTGGCCTTTGTACAACGTCATCCAGCTGCTAAAAACTGGATTAATGCTCATGCATTTTATTTATGCGAATTGGATATCAAAAATATTTTCGTGTTGGATTACTATGGTGGACCACAAAGTGTCACCGCAGATGAATATTATAACATTAAACTTTAATTAATATAAATCATTATTAATATTAATATATAAATTAATATATGTAAACCTTACCCGAATTAAAATATTTCGAAATAAATTTAAGTAGATTTTAAAAGCGGCTACAACACTCCTCATATTACAATCTACCACAAAATAATTTTAATTAAATAGTTATCACTTTGTATGAAATTTCATTAAATAATTAAATTCGAACTATTTATTTATATATATACTATACACATGACACAATGCCTTATTAAATATATGCAACTTAATAAATTGAATAATGCATGGCTTAAAAAGTTTACTTTCTTGTTGTTGCACGAAACTACTATGCATAGTAGAATTTTTAAGGTACATGTAAATTATTAGTATATTAAATTAACTGCATTATTAAAATATATATCTTACATTTATTATGTTATTATGTTTTGCAAATTTTGCTATTTACGCTGTTGTTATTTTCACGTGCAACAACTATTATTACTACGATTTCAATACCTAGGATTTTTACTTAGGTAATTTATTTTGTCCATAAATTTTTTTTATACATTTCGTGCAATGTATTTGTTAATATCGGTTGCTCATAATTAATAATCTGTATTACTGAGTAAACATATTTTTTTTAATTATTTGTAATATTTTAATATTGTTAAAAGCAATAAAGCAAAATGTCCTCAGGTGTAAAATGTCGAAATTGCGGATCAATTGACATTGAGGAGGATAATGCACGTGGAGATCGTGTGTGTACAAATTGTGGTTCAGTATTAGAGGATTCATTAATAGTTTCGGAAGTGCAATTTGAAGAAGTTGGTCATGGCACTGCAGCAATTGGTCAATTTGTGTCAGCAGAATCCAATGGGGGAGCAACTAATTATGGTTACGGTAAATTTCAAGTGGGTTCTGGCACTGAATCACGTGAAGTAACAATTAAAAAAGCCAAAAAAGAGATCACACATTTATGTCAACAATTGCAATTATCACAACATTACATTGATACAGCATTAAATTTTTTTCGTATGGCATTAATGCGTCAATTAACGCGTGGCCGTAAAAGTACTCACATATATGCTGCATGTGTTTATATTACATGCCGTACTGAAGGAACATCGCATCTTCTTATTGATATTAGTGATATACAACAAATTTGTTCATATGAGTTGGGTCGAACATATTTAAAAATATCAAATGCCTTATGCATTAATATACCATCTGTAGGTAAGTTAGTTTTACATTCCTTACTGACATGAAAAAAATTGGAGTCATTCCATTATTGTGTGTTAGTAATGCAATTATTTGAAGTACTTTACAGTTGCTTCGCATTTTTTTATGCATTTGAATGGTTTAGTGAAAAAAACCAAAATCTCTTAATTAGTAGATAAAATTGGTTATGAAAAAGGAAGCATTTCTGATACATTAAAAAAAAATTATTTTAAGTTTTCATGTAAAAAAAAAAATGAGAAAAATTTTTATTGATTTTCAATTCTTATGATTTTCTTCTTCACCTTTGCAATACATTAAGAATTCTAATTCTAATGCTGAATACAAATTCATTCTTGTGTTGACTACTTGAATTTAAAATGCAAAACTTAACATAGAACGCGCATCTGCTGCTATTCATCTGCAGTATAAGTTTCTTTAGTTTTTACATTCTACGTTTTTCTTATTGGGTACATGTACGAAAGTAATTGAATCCAAATTGCTTTTGTGAGTGGAAATGTATATTCAAGCTTGATGTGTGGTTCATCATCATGTTTATTTTTAATTAATTATTTAAGGAAAGAAAAAGAAAAACAGGCAAAATGAAATGAGATTTGTTGAGAGTTAGAAGATATTTTAATGATTGTTGGTTGTGGCTGCACCACCATCACCATTAATTATAATTTCTTCACATTTCTCCGATAATTCTGTAGAGTTGCGATTACTTTTGTTATCATTGCCTGTAAGATCAGTTACACCACCATTATCCAAATCATCTATTGGACTGCTACACATCGATAATGATAGCGAATCCATTGCAGCAATTGCTGTTGGCCCATAAAAAATTAGTTCTGGTATTTGACCACCTTGAACTCCAGTACCGTTGGTACTTTCCGAGGAGCATTGAAATTGAAAGGTTACATTGCCCATGCAAACTTCCGACATACCCTCTTGACCAAAGAACGACAATTCAATGCCATCAAGTATTACAGAAGCTGTATAATAACTTTCCGGCTCAATTTGTATTGGATTTTCAAAGAATACATGAAATGTATTACTGGAGCCATCAGAGAAAAATTTCGTATCATTTTCCGCTAGAGTGCGCCCTAAACGTTTCAACTCAATTTTCACGTTATAATTAGCTGCACCAGTTGATGAGCCATAAAGACCAAAGCCTACTATGAAAATTCTTTTATCTACAGAGAATTGTATACTATCACAGCGACCTCGATAGCGCCATTGATTGGAACGGTATGCACATGATTGAAAGCGATGGCATATTTGTGTTTTCAGACCAGCTCTTGGCTTTGTTGGAAAGTTCAGTGATGGCTTTACTTTGGCAGTAAAATGCAAAAATATATCAATTGTCTCCTGGGATGTTAGAATATCGGTTTGGGCAACGCCATTAGCAAACTCGTCAAGTGACATTGTTGGTATTCGTATTAAGTGTAATGCCTGACCCAATACCTTACGCATATTTTGTGATGTTTGATCTACGCCCATTTTTAGACAGCAATTTTTCGCCCAATTTAAAGCAGCCTCAAACAAATGAATTTCTTTGCAATTTAAAGTTTCTCTCCAGAGAATTGATTCAAAGGTTTTCAAATCAATATCAACAAAATCTTCAGATTTGATGGCCATTTCAGCTTGAGCATCGATCACTTCCCAGCATCGCTGCATCAATTCAGGCTCTTCGAATAGACGCGATTGACTGAGAAGCAAGCAAGCGTTTTTTGCAGTCAATTTTACTTCCAAGTAATTAACACAAGCGCGCGCTAAATGTGGTACAATGTACTTTTTGGCCGCATATAAAGTGGCTAAAATATTATCAGGTTCCAATTGTATTTCGTCACAATATAAGTATCTTAATAATGTTAAAAATGCAGAAGGCTCTACATCGGGCACTCTAATTTCTGGTTTATTTTCTGCCAACCCACCATAGAACATGGCATAAAATACTGAACTACCAGTTGCTAAAATATATTTGTGGGCTGGTATTGTCTGCAAAGTATCTTGGGGATTGAATATATAAATAAAATTTAGCATATTCATTCTGTACTCTTGTAAAGCAAATTTAGATAAAGTAATAGCTTTAGGTTCACTTACCCACATCCACACCCACTAAAAACTTAATATCGGACATTAAATCATTATTAAACATGGCTGCATTGCGCTCAAGCACTGTAGCCTTATTAGCTTGCCAATTTGGATCGGCGGTATCGCTGGCATTCGAGCTTGCCACACTTGCATATGTAGTGGAACTTCCAACAGTAACAGGACAAACATAAGTACCACCGCCAGCTGATGCGGTGGCTACTGAAGTAGAGGTCGATGATGGCAAGGAAAATATAGTCGATGTACTAGTGTTACAAATAACTCCGGGTGAGGCAAGAGGTGATGCGGGCGCACTAATTGGTTGTGTTATTTGTGTATTATTTTCTCCAATGGGTGCCCTTCCACCACTAGACACCGATGCCTGAATGGAACTTCGATTAGGCCTAGATGAACCAATTTCACTTTGTCTAGTAGCACTAGTACGTACAGACAATTGATGTTGATGCCCCGAATTATTATGGGGCGGCGATAATAAATAACTGTTGTGATTGGTGTTTAGGGTTTCCACTAAATAAACAGAAAAAAATTATAATATATAAAATAATTATTAGGCACATGCAATAATTTTACAAAAATTGTAACAGTACAAAGCCACATACCATTAATCCAACCATTAATTTGAGATGGTGTCTCTTGATTTCTTTTTAATGCAATTATAGGCCATTGTGCCATTATGTAAAAATAGGCAAAATAATTTCACTAAAGACTTAAATTTTCCTTTTTATTTTTATTTTGTTCGTACCGTCCGCTTTTTCTATTTTTGACGAGGTAAATATAAACCAACAAAAATGTGCTTTCAATTCACAATGTAGAAATTATAATAAACAAGTACTGCCAACTTTGACATATATTTATATATTTGGTTTAATTTTAATTTACCATTTTTTTTTTTTGTTATAAAATTATCTTAAATTCATTCAACTTTTCCACGAGCATTTTTCTTTATAAAATTGTGTGTTTGGTTGTTTTGTACAGAAATCATAGTAAATTTATACTATGCGCTTCCATAGTAAATTCTACGTTATTATTACGACCCGAATACATAATGTTTATGTTTCCGTAATATTGTATTCTATTACAAAAGGAGACATTAAAATGTGAAGAAATTTTGACTATTGAAATTTGAATATATTAATGGATTTTGCAAAAATAATTGTGTTATTACATATTTACTAAAATGATTTAATACTCTTTACCGCAATAAGTCATCTAAATTATCAGTTGTGATTTTGATTGTTGAGAAATGCATTATAATATATTTTTGTGTTATTATGATTCACTATACTCGAAAAGTGAAGTAAATAAAATAAATAAGATGTTAACAGTCGTATTCAAAAATCGGCCTTGACTTGGAATGATCCAAAATGTGTAAATTAAACTTAATTGGATTTATTAATTAATTGATAATTTAGGTCACTTCATTCTCGTCTTTCCTAATGGTTTTTTACGCAGTAAAATATGCATCTTCTTAAAGGTTTATGTAGATGCAAATTTGAAGGTACGGTTACGAAATAATAAGTGAAGAATTTTTACATTGAATATAGATTATCCATGAGGTTCTTATAGTAAAAAAGCTAACAATAATAATTTGATAAGGGGCTGAGTAGGGTATGACAAAAGTCAAGTCATTGTTTAATGCAATAAAAAAATAAAATAAATTAAATACAAATCATAAAGATGAAAAATTGTCTTTTTTAAATAATATGGAACGTTCGGTATATGAATCAAGAATAATCTAGATACACATGGTACACATGTTTTTTTTTTTAATGTTAAAATAAAGGTAAATACTTGGATAAAAAGTATTTTAATTTAGATCTTGGCCTTAGGAAGAAACAAATATGCATGCTTTAACTTTGCCATTAAGCATAATTTATAGTTTCCTATAGATTTTTTCACTGCATGCTATCAATTTTTAGGCCAGTTTAAAATGCATTTTTTTCTAGATTAATAAACAATTTTTCACATATTGAATTGTAATTTAATTCTTTGTTGTAGATCCTTGTATATACATTATGAGATTTGCAAATAAGTTACAATTTGGTCCAAAGACACATGAAGTTTCAATGACGCTTTACGTATTGTTCAGCGAATGAAAAAAGATTGCTTACATTCTGGCAGAAGGCCAACAGGTCTTTGTGGTGCAGGTAAGCCAAACATTTCAATTTCTAAAATAACTCATTCTCAATTGTCATTGTAGTATCAAAATTCTAAATCAGTGTCGCATGAAATGCAAAATTGTAATAAAACTACAATTTAAGGAGATCACAATATTTATTATAATCAAACAAGTACAATTACAGTAATTAAATTATGTAAATTAAAGTTAATTAGATTTATTAATTAATTGACAATTTAAGTCACTTCATTCTCATTTTTCATAGTAATTCTTTATACAGTAAAACATTCATCTGTTTGAAATTTTATGTAGTTACAGATTTGTTAATACGGTTACGGTGTAATGTGTGAAGTAATCTTACATTGAATATAGATTGAATTAGATTATAGAGGTTCTAATTGTAATAATCGATCAGGGGCCAAGTGGGTTATGACACTGTTAATATAAAAACAAAAGTAAACCAATTAAGAAAATATGAATTTTTGTCATTTTTTTTTTTTTTTTTTTTTGTAAAAATTTTTGCTAATTTTCAGTAATATTAAAAATTTCATAATTTTACTCAAAAAAAACTTTTGCAAATGAAGTGGTAAATAAGATAAGATGTCATATAAAATTTATAAAATTCTCTTTTTAAACTTGAGATTACAATAGATACAGAGTAACTGGCCAAGTCTAGCAAAAATCAAATCCATATACAAAGTGAAAGATAATTTATTATTAGTAATAGTAATTTTACTATAAATTAAGTTTACATGCTTTAAGTCCTTCTGGATGTTACATATAATGAGAAACATTTATTATAATGATGAATTAAGTAATCATGATTTCCAGTTTGTACAAATGAAATCTGTCTCTTAAAGAGCCGTTACACTTTATTTTATATAATCTATTTATTTAGCACTTTTAATGGCTGCTCGCATGCACGATTTTAATCGTACAATAATAGACGTAGTGAAGATTGTAAAAATTCATGAATCCACTTTACGTAAAAGGTTGACTGAATTTGCAGAAACTCCATCAAGTTCATTAACATTGGATGAGTTTATGGCAGTAGATTTAGAGGCTGAACAAGATCCACCAGCTTTTAAGGCTGCACGTAAAAAAGATCGTGAAAGAATAAAAGATGTAAGTTAATTAATATAAAAATTTCGTCCGTTGATATAAAAATTTATGAATTGAAATTTAGATTCAAATTAATTCAATTAAATTAAATTTTAATTTGCATAACGATTATCAATTATTTAGTTTAGTTTAGTTTAGTTTAAAATGAAAGACTAAAATTTATATATGTAATTTTTAGAATGAGATAGTTTCTAGTTTCATCATCAATATCAAAAAAATTTGTAAAAAAAAAAAAAACAATTTGTAAATAATTTATAACATTTTTAATGTTACAGGAAGGCCTAATCTTTTCATTAGTAATTATAATCTTTCACAAAATTTCGTTTATTATATTTATGATTGTATTATTTTCTGTAGATTGGGGAAGCCGAATTAACAGAACTACAAAAAGAAATTGACTTGTATTTAGAAAAAGATCAGAATAAAAATTATAAAAACTTTATAAGGCGTTTAACTGGTTCATCTACTGCCATACTAGACACAGATGATTTTGAAATTATTGATAGTGCTAAATTTATTGCAGAATCTAATTTAGAAGCAATAAAGGAATGTTTAGATAAAAGTACAGACTTAAAAGAGGAAATAATTAACTCTAAAAAATTAGTTGGCCTTAAACCAGATTTGGAATCAATATGTCGACCAATAGAAAGCGATTTTCGTGAATTAGAAAGAGTAAAAAATCCATGCGAATTCAGTTTAGAAGATTTAGATGATGAAGAAATTAATAACTATGTTCTAACAGAAGTAGAAGTTGAATATAAAACTAAAATGTGGAAAAGTTTAAATGCTGAATATCTAAAAGAAATGAAAGAAAAAGAGGAAAAACTGTTAAGAGAACGAGAGGAGGGTAAACCGGAAAAAAAGAAACGTAAACCGCGAAAGAAATTTATAGGTCCATCTTCGACAGCAGGTGAAGCTATTGAAAAAATGTTACAAGAAAAGAAAATTTCAACAAAAATTAATTACGACATTCTACGAACTTTAACTGAAGTCTCCTCAAAAGGTATGTCATTTAATGCTAATGCAAACGACATGCCAAAAGAGGAGTTATTATTATCTAAGACAAGTATTAATAACAATGATGTAGAAAATAAAAAGGTTACTATTGAAATTGAACCTCTGTCACGAAATAAAATGGACAGACGAGATAAATTGCCTAATTATGAGCCTGATATGAAAAAACCAAAAAGAGATTTCGATTTGGTGGTAGCTGTTGAAGGTGACACCAAAGAAGAAAAAGAAGAAATAGAGGACGAAGAAGTAGATGTTGAACCAGAAGAGGAATATTCTTCTCTTAAAGAAATACTAAATAATGGTGCAGACGACGATTATTATGATTACGAAGAAGAAAATTACTAAATTATTATCCACATTTATATATTAAATACACGAAATTTATATAATTAAAAAAAAAATTAATATATGTAATTAATAAAATGTTAATGTTCAATTTATTAAAAGTAATTGTATAAGGACTAAATCTTGAGTATCCAGTACACTTGCGGGCCCCCGTTTCTTTCTCTTTTTGAAAACACAAGGTAACAGTTCAAATATAGTTCTATAATCACCACTAAGAATTTAGAAGTTAGGAGTTTGCTAAAACTTTACCAAAATCCACATGTGTCCATGGCAACCAAATTCATAATTTTTTAAACTAATAAGATATTTTCAATAAGCATTGAGGAAGTTACAAAATTGTCCATGCATCTAAAGCAATTAATTTAGATTTAATAATTAAAGTTACTTTCAATTCGAAAGTACCTGCTGAAACTTTTATTGTTTCTGCGCAGTTCATTATCTGATTCATAATAACAATGAGTTGAGTAAATTTTATATGATTAGTTTCCAAAATTCGCCTCCAAAAAAATATATACATTCACACATAAACATTAAAAATTTAATTTCTGTGATAAGTTTAGAAACTATATTAAGTTTGTTTGTGATATCTTCTCCAAATAGCGGCTCAAATAGTTCCATTGTATTTTGTATTTTGTAAAGCATACTTACTCGCATCTCTGCCTAGCAATTCCTAGCATTAATTCATCGAATGCGTATGTATGTATCAGTAGATATAAAAGCTTAAGATTTGTCCAGCCCCTACATAGCATTTCCTAGCATTATTTCGTCTTGTAAGAGTTTAAGATATTTTCAACTTTTGTCAAATCCATTACAAGTTGGAATGTGTAAAATATTTTCTTCATTTTTAAAAATTAAATTAATTGGCCTGCAGCCAATTACAGTTAGGATAAATATTTGGCAGTATAAATGCCAAATATTTAGATTGATTTCTGATGTTATTATTGACAGTACCAACTAATTTCCTAATAAATTATTATTGATTTGGCAAATGATTTTCTAAAAAAATTGTTAAAAAATTGCTTGTTAATTAATTTATCTACTAATGAACATCAGGTGATCATAATACTTAATGTATGTTATAGAAAAGTTCCATCAAAAGGAAAGGAACTTCTATTGAAGGATAAGCTGAATTGAAATTTGGTTATACGGGTACCGAAAATGCTGAGCACTTCGGTGATCTAAAAACAGCATTGATTAAAAAAAAGTTTAAAGTAGTATTGGAAGATCGAAGAATGATAACCAGTCTTTTATTATACCAGTCGACTTAGAAAACCTTCCTGATTTTATTTAAGCCTTTCCTGAGTGTCTGTCTGTCCGAAATTTATTGACTATATTCTTGATTTAACAATATGAGTGCATGTTCAATTTCATAAATTTAAAAATGAATCTAAATATGTACTACATGTATTTAAAATATTATACATATTTATGTCAATAATTAAATAAAATAAATATAAATAAAGTCATTTGTATATAAAGCATGGGATCGACTTCTAAATACTCTACATTACATTTTTATAAGGAAATATTCAAAATTATTAATTTTTTCTATATAAGAACTCTTTGCAAAATAGATTGTTGTTGGGGATATGGTTTTAATAATGGTCTGATCTTATCAAAAATTATTCCTCGGAGTTTTTGGAGTAAACCAGATCTGCAGAAAACATTTCTTTCCATAAGCTTTAAAACTATGCTCTGCATTGTGATACAGGACTGAAAAAAATGTTAGGCAGACAAACAAGTCAACTCTCTTTTGAGCGTTACAAACATTTGCATAAATCACAATTAGTGCAAGTTATAATTAAATTTAACAGATAAATTAAACAGTTACCAAATTAAATGCTATGACAAAATAAAAAGTATAATTTATTGAATGCCATAAATCAGACTGTTTTCTTTTCAATTACACGCTATAGATATGAGACAAAAATGTTATACAATTTAGTGCAGGTACAATTGCACTAAGGAACAGTTTTTTACAAAAATTATTATCGGTTTATTACAATGAATTTACACCATCCACTGGTTGGAGATACATTCATTTTTTTATTATATTTGTAACATCCAAAAGTAAGCGGCGGAGACCCTGCAAAGTGTTTTTTATATATTCTTTGTCAGGATCAAATTCTGAATATTTTCGTCCGTCCGAGTGTTGTTAACATTCTCTGGGTGGCAAAAGAAGAGATATCATGCTCAAACTTGGTCGTAACTACCGAAGTCCTTGCTTGCGAGTTAGTATTGGAAATGGGCAAAATAGTTCAAAAAGACTTGTCCATAATGCAACGTAAACTAAGAACACTTTAGTTTTTTTGTAAGCAAAATTTGGTGGTTTTTTTGCTCATTATTTACAAAAGATAAAAAATTGAAATTTTATAGAAGTAGGGAGGGAGTTCATTGGTCTACAACATTTGCTTAAAAATCAGACAAATCTGTCACATCTACACGAATTTATAAATTACCCAATTTTTTCATTTTGTTATGCTTACGTTTTATATTGACTTCTAAACAACTGAAACAAAACTCTGAATCATAAAATTATGGTGCATTGGTGGTGAGTATCAAAGATTTGGCTTCAGCCAAATATAATTTGTTTACTTGTTTTTCTATTTTTTTTTATTTTCAAAGGTTTGATAAAGATGCTACTTTGCATTTAGGGCTTGTTATTTTAATTCTCAATTCGATCAATTTCAAAATAAATTTTAAGAGGAAAGTATTCACTTAAGGCATTAATAAACCTCATGAATTCCTAAGCCAGAATTTGTATCTTAAACTATAAAAGTCATTTATATAAAATTGTATAACATTGGAACTGGCATTTAAGATACAAATACAACTATGGCATTTGCAGAAACTCGCTAGATCTATAAATATTATTCGTTTTACATATTTTCTTTTCCTTATTTATTTTATTTTTATATAACAATTTGCTTTTACTCCAAGTCTTAAACCAGTGCCAGTACTACATCTGTGTAATATTTTTATATACCTGAAATAAAATGGCATTGTAAGTATATGTTTGTGTAAGTGTGTGTGTGTGTAAGCATTATATATTAAATTATTAACGGTGCTTGACTAATATACCGAATTTATAATCGCGATTGACTTATTGTTGCACGAGTTATAACAACTTTTTCAATCTCTTTAATACTCGCTTCATTTTTCTACTTTGAACAGTGCTACAACTAAATAAATCGTATATAAATCAGTCATTTCTAAAAAAAAACATTTTCTCTCCACGTTTCTCCTTTTTTAGTTTTTCTTTTTCTTTTTTTTTTTTTTTGTTGAAATCATAACGGTATGCATAAAGAATATATTATAATATTGTTCAAGTTCTGCTACTTCTCAAAGAGAATGAAAACTTTGAATATATCATAAGGTAATCCAATAAATTTGTAGCATGAAATAAAACGGAAAGTTAAATCTTTTAAAATATTATTAAATTGAAATAGTTAGTCAGAAAAAAAAAATGTATTCATATAATGATATAAAATTTTAATTGCCACAAATTTGACAAATAATTGATACTCTTCCAGCATCTTATTAAACCATACTGTAAAATTAAATAATCAACTTGGAAATTAACCTAACTTCCATAGAAATATCATATCTCAAGAAAAGGTATTGGGTTCGAGATTGTAAAGGTAATTGCATCTACATTTTAAACCAATTCGAATTCTTTCAATGTTCATATGTACTACTGATGAAATCATTATAAGTAAAAGAGATTCAATGTAATATTCCTTTTATTACTTTAACGGTGAGCACGAGAATCAATCATCTTATTTATTTTTCTTTATTATAGTTTTTTTTTTTTTTTTTTTTTTTTGGAATAACCATCGTGAAGTTAGTTGACGTTATACATTTTTTACATTCATTCATGTTCACGTTTCTTTTTTTTTTTACACTTAATTTTTATTTTTTAGATCTACTTTTTTTTTAGTAAGAGACTTATGAAAGTTTGCCTAAAGTTTGCACTTTTGAATTCTAGACCAACAAATCAATTTAATCAATTCACAAAGTTCATTAATTTCTATTCATTTTAGAATTACAATTTAATCAATTTTATTTAATCTACTGAATTTTAATTTGATAAATTTGATATAGCTGTACATTAAAATCTCTTGAAGTAGGTTATAAAAAAAAAACCTTTTAAAACCATTTTCATTTTTATATTTTATTTTCATTTTTATTGATATTTCATAATATGACGAAACGTATTACATTTAAATGAAATTGTAATCAGTACACTTTTACACGAGTCAAAATAAATGGTGCGTGATTTAAATTGTCGCATTATGCATAAATAATGTTGCAAAAATAACATTGTTGCACGTCCAAAATGGAGAATATTTTATACTCAACAAATAAACACTGAAGATGTATTCATTTTTATTGAAGTGTCTTAAGAAAAATCGATATAGCTAAATTTCTAGCCAAATACTTATAATCTAAAAAATAAATAAAATAATTCTAAATAAAAATTTCAGTTTATAAATCAGTAGTTTACATTATAGAAATTCAAATTCAAAAGCATTTCATGCATCGGCATTTCTTCAACATAGAAATAAGCCAATTCTGAAGTTTATTGCCTTAATTCATCTTTATCATGTATTGACTGTAAACAAAAAAAAAAAGAAAATTAATTTTCATTCTCAATATCACAAAGATAATAAAATAACACTCTGAATTGTACCAGTTTGCTAAATCGTTTCAGTTTCATATAGAGAAACATTAACTTTCTCTGCAGTCTTGTAAAGTTCTGGCCATATTATGGTGGTTAGGATAAGTTTTTCAATGCTTTATCGTATACAAATTGAAATTGACATTGATATTGATATTATGATTTTATTGATTGATTTTATTGACAATACATTGTCACAGACGGGCAATAGACAACGTTCAGCATATATCAATAAATTTTCAAATTAGATATTTTATAAAAATAAACAAACAATAAATTGGCATAGAATGATTTATATGATGAATAAATTAAACATATGGATATTTATTTAGTTATTGATTCATGCCAGAAATATTGATCTTTTGATTTGGCTCGAATTAATCTTACCTGACATCGCGGGCATTCTATGAAAATTTATTTAAAAATACAAATAATAATTGAAAAGTAAAATTTTGCCATTGATTTTGAAGAATTTTTTTTGCTTAATGTACCATTAAAATATGACAATTTCTTGTTAGATAGATAAGCGGCCAAATGCGGCCAAATGCGGCCAAATGCGGCCAATGGATATGCCGCTAAAACATCTTGCGGCAATTAAATTTTTTTTTTCCTTTTTTTTTTTTTTTTTCAAAGAAATCACTTAATATCACTCAAATGAAATGAAATGGTATCACTTTAAATAATCTGCTAATGTCAATAGATAAGATCTAAAATAATGTCGATATATCTAGATCTTGTCTAAAGCCCTGCACATTGTTTTATATTCCTTTCTTATACATTTTACATCACAAACTTGTAAAGTTGAGTCAAGTTGAGTATGAAATTAAATTAAATTGACTAATATAATGTAAAAATATAATATAAAATAGTATTTGTAAAACATGAGATATTGAACTCAATCTATATGGAATATTTAATCCAAGTTAATGCCATATAACTTAAGGTTTTTTTTTTATATATAAATAAATATATTTGTAATGCGTAATGTATATGTAACAACTTTTTTTTCTTAATTTTTTTTTTTTTAATACCTTTTTTAATTAATATTTATTTTCATTTTCATTTATTTGATATGGTGCGTTCTCTCTATGTCTAGTACGTGAATATAAACGGGCGGACATCAATAAAGCAAATTTAAATGATGTTGATGTATCATTAATCATTATATGCATTATACACACACACATATACATATATATATATATATATGTATATGTAAAGTTTTTATTTATATGTTTTAAATTCTCTTTGAATTTTTGTTGCTGTGGTTAACGCGATTAACATTGATATTCTGAATAATAGACATGTATTTATATATATATTATATATATATATATATATATATATATATATATATATATATGTGTGTGTTTGTATATATATATATGTATTTATTTTAGCCGAAAATACCCTTAGTATACCCACTATCTATTTAGAAGTTATAAACGTTTGGCCTTCCGCTACCTTTTTAGAATTTCTCTCTTCAATCTTCTAGAATGAATTTATATGAATGGCATAAACTCTTTTGGCATTTATACCAATGCCAATTAATAAATGTGCCATATTTAAAATTGATATATTAATATTTATCAAGCTGGTTTTAGAATTTCTAGCTGGTTTGATTTCTAATGAACAGCATTTTTGCACAAATCTAATGGATCTAATTGGCCATATTTATACTCAGTACAATTAACTCTGCATATCTATTCCAGGATATATTTAACCTTGGAACTTGAATTTTTCTTAAGAAGAAACACTAAAAATAGTACAGTTGCCATAATCTTGCTTATTACTATTTAATTTTGTTGTCCCTCATTTGATAAGTTTCATGAGATATTTCTAAATAATTATTAATTTATTCGTACTTCATTTATTGTCGCATATCAATGCAAGAGATCCCTTTTTTATTTTATTGAAGCAATATCATCCGATAGTTATGTAAATTTCTAAACCTTGATACTAATAATTTAGTTTAAGCAAATGCGGCCTATTTAACAAACGTAATTTACGCATCTTCAAATTTTTGTGAAATATTACATAAAATTATATTTTAATAATTAGATATATTTTAAAACTTTTATTTAAGTAAGTCCACTATCTCATGCTATTTTATTTTCATGCTATTTTGATCTTTTTCTATACAAAACAACTTTTCAAAAATCATTATGAATAATGGATTTCTATTGAACAGAATGCTAACTAGTGAAAGCAGTACAAATACGGCCTAGATCGGGAACTAGAAATTACCTGCAAGAGTATTATGAATTTTTGTGAGCATTTCTATAAAGATACGTCATATAGAACTATTAAAAATGTGACCTTATGGTGTGATATAAATTGAAGGACTATTATTCTATAAGCCAGAATTGTAAATTTCAAAAGAAGAAAGCAAAATCTTCTATGAATTATTTAACAAATGGCACTAACAAAATAATGTATTGAAATTATTTGAAATGGAAAAAGTTTTACTGTCAATATAATTAATGATATCACGTATTATAGTTTGTGTGTCGTATGTGTCGTATATATAATACAAAATCCTTATTATATTTATATATATTTATATATATAAGTAATAATGATAATAATAACAATTAAATGGGCCTTTTAATTAAGCATACAAAGCGTGCCATACAAAACAATGCGATAAAAAAATATCGCATTATAATATAAATGCTATATATTAATGCGAGAAAAAAAAAAAAAAGAAAAACCAACAAAAATAACAACTAAAGCAAACGAAAAAAGGCGACACATTTTAAACAAAGGTAAAACAACACCAATAACAATAACAATATAAAAAAAACGAAACTGTCACTTTAACTAAACTTCTCTTCTCAGCTCTCTCTCTCTCTCTCTCTGTACCTTGCTCTCACTTTCGTTTTCTGCTTTTTAACATTTTAGATTTGTGTAAATAAAAAGCACAAAAATGCAAAAACAAAAAACCGATAGTTAAATGACAAACAAACAACAAATATGCTGAAGTATAAATTAATTAAAATGTAAATGTAAATGTAAATGTAAATGTAAATGTAAAGTTGTAAGCAATTGAAACTTTATTTATTATTATTATTATTTGGTTGTTTGTTGTTTATTGTTATTGCATATAAAATGTATTCTATAAATTGTGATAAAATATTTATGATTTATTTACAATTTACATAAATCACTTACCATACAAATTTCAATAAATAAGTTTATATATGGATAACGCTTAGATTTGTGATCATCATTTAGAATTGAAATTAATAAAAAAAAAAAAATAATTAAAAGGTGATGACTTATATTTCCCCCAAAGGTGATAACTTATGTTTCCTCAAAGTAATGCATAAAGTAATTTGTATATGTAAATTCAATTATATGAATTATCCATGAAAATTAATCACCAAACAAAAATTTTACAAAATTAAAGCATTTGCATTACTCTAATTTTGTAGAACACTTTGCAAGATCATTGCCTGATTTTTGTTTATTTCTCATTAACTTAAAATTATCATAATTGAGGCAGTTAGAATGGTGAAATGATATTGCGTACATTTTAACTTGGTCTTATAAATAATAAATAATAAATTGCAATGTTTTCCCTCAAAAAAAAAAAAAAAAAAAAAAAAAAAAAGAAAAGAATTTCGAATAATTCTATTAATTTTTTTTTTATGATCAAAATAATCTAAAGAATGTTTATTTAAAATGGGCATGGACATACAGACCAAAAAATAGGCATATCTAGATCGTCTAAAGATCACATTTTGTTCATAATACACCTTGTAGAGACGCTGTCAGACTTTTCTTAGATATTTAAAAAAATTTATATTAAATGAATGTTGAAAAAGAATGAAACAATAAAATTGTTATCGATTTCTCTTAACAAAATTCATTTCTATTAAAGTAAAGTAGACAATTTAGGCAAAACATGGAAAAGATTTTTGCTTTTTTTCTTTTTCATTTTATGTATTGTTTTTGTTTTTGTTTTTGTTTTTTTTTTTTAAATGAATGAATGTGCAAATTATATTTCAAATTGTCCAAATTTTTTATGACTGCATATGCATAATAATGTCTGTGTTTGTGTTTGTGTTTGTGTGTGTGTGTGTGTGTATTTGCATGTATGTACGTTTTAATATTCTCTCCCTCTCGGTTTTAATTTAATTTAATTTAATTTTCATTTTAGTGTGAGTTTAGTGTTTTTATTTTTATTTTTATTTTTATTTTAATTTTTGCTTTTTGTTTTGTGTGTTACTTTGTTTTAGTAAGAAAATTCTATGGCTAACGCTAATAATGTTTTTTTGGAGTTACTTTTCCTGTTGCTATTGCCGTTACTGTTACTGTTATTGTTATTGTTATTGTTATTGTTATCGTTTCTATTGTTATTTTTATTGTTATTGCTATTGTTATTGTTATGTCTTGTAAAACATGTCCATTAAGTGTAAAATTGTTGTTTAAAAGTGTTGGAGAATATGTCGCGTTCTTTTCAACTCATGCAGTCTGCTTTGCAACTTATGTAGATAATTGTGCGGCTGCTGTTATTGCTATTATTATTATTATTATTATTATTATTATTATTATTATTATTATTATTATTATTTGTTGTTGTTATTGTTGTTGTTGTTATTGTTGCCATTTATTACTTTCATTAATTTGTTAGTGTTATTGTTATTGTTTTTATATTTTATTTGTTATATTATTTTCAAAGCAATCTTTGCAAGTTGATAAATGCAGCAAATTAACGAAATGGGTTATTGGCGCCAAAAAACCTAAAAAGCATACTGGCTGCAAAAGTGTAACCCCAGCCGCCGTTTTGACAACATCAGCAACGCTACACTAGCTAACGGCTTATAACAATAATAACAATAATAACAACAATAACAGCAACAACAACAGAAGTAACAACAGCAGAAGCAGCATCAACAACAACAATAATAATAATAACAATAAGAATAACAATACTAAGAGCAACATCAACAACAATTGCAGTAAATAGCAACAGTATGCAAGGCGATGTGGTCCCTAAAGCCTAACACTAGGTAAAATTTGAACCATAATGTTCTCTATATATATATTTTTATATAAACACATGTACATATATATATATATGAATTGCATGAATGTATGTATGTATGTGTTACACAAATATATTTATCATATTTTATTATCTATTGTATTTTTTAGTTTGCGAGCTTCCATTTTTTTGTATGCGGAAGTAAGAATGTCGTCGTCTTTTTGGCATTATATACACTAATTTTCACTATATATATACGTACCGTACACACACACACACACACACACACACACACACACACACACACACCACACCACACACACATACATACATACATATAGACATGCAAAAAATTTTTCTATATATATATATAGTATGTATGTATGTATGTATGTATGTATGATGTATGTATGTATGTATGTATGTATGTATGTATGTATGTATGTAGTATGTATGTATGATGTATGTATTATGTTGTATGTATGTATGTATGTATGTGTGTGTATATTTGACGCCATTCCAAATTAGCTAATTTTTTTCTTGCACTAAAAAATGGAAATACGACTACAGAAACAAAAAAAAAATATGAAAACAAAAAGAAAAAAAAATTATTATTATTTTGTAAAACAACGATTGTGTTTTTTTTTTCGTTGTTTTCTTCACTCTTCTTTCATCTATTTGCTGCCTTTTTAATATAAAAACCTTACAATTTGCTACTGCATACCATAAAAAAAAAAACCCAAAAAAACATTTGAAAAAGTTTTTGAGCTCTACTATGAAAACCGTGAGCGTGTTCATAATGTAAAATTCTTTTTAAAAATTTTTCACACTAACACTTTTATCGTTTCAAAAAAATACAAAAAAATAAATAAATAAATAAAACAAAAATGGTAAAAAATTTAGAAACAAAAAAGTAAAATAACAACAACAAAAACATGAACCCCAAAAAAAAAAACAAAACAAAAAAAAATTAACAAAAAAAAAAAAAAACAAAATAGAAGAAAGAAGAAGGTAATAAATAAAAGCGTAATGTAAAAAGCAAATCAAGCTAAACGAAACTGAAAAAAAAAAAAAAAAAGAAAAATAAGGGAGGGGGGTGGGGGAACTGTATCCAGCACATTTGACCAATTGAAAATTGATTTAATTTATATATAAGTGCATGCATGTGCATGTATGTGCATGCATGTGCATGCATGTGCATGCATGTGCATGCATGTGCATGCATGTATGTGCGCGTCAATATATTGTAAATAAAATTCAGATCTTATTATTACATCACATTTTTGAATCTTTAATCCGTTTAGTCACGTTTAGTTTTACTTCTTTTTTTTTTTTTCTTTTTTTTTTCTTTCCTTTTTCATTCCGTTTTCTTGTTCTTTCTTGCACACATTTGCCATTTTTCACCATCTTTAATTTCTTTACACTCGCTTAATTGATGTTGTAACTAATTAATTAATTAACACAACAAAATAAAGAACTAACTAGTTATTTTGGAACATGTAATGTCCAAATGAATGATGATTGTGCAATTTGCTTGCGAGATATGCTCATTCATATAAATTGTGATGAATGTACATAATTTACAAAATTTTCTTTTGGTCTATGTTTTGTTTTTTCTCTTTAACTATTTTTTTTTTTGGGTAATTTTTTAATTTTTAAAAGAATGCACAAAATGAAAATAATTATAAAATTTTGTGATCGCTCAGCTTATTAAAATATTCTAAAGCATTTTTTGTAAAATGTTTGTAAAGGCAAATAACTGAAATTCAAGTTAAGAAAATAGATAATTTCAATATTTGACTAATTTTAAGATGCGCTAATAAATGTGGAAATTTATGAAAATATGGAGGACCCAAAACACATTGAACCGATTTTTTATATGAAATACACAAAGTTGTCAATATTTTTTTTATAGACATTTTTTTTTTTAAAAAAAAACGCCTTATATTGGGAATAATAATAAAAATTATCCTTAATTAGCCTAAATTGTTTTTAAGCCAAAAAAAAAGCTCATCTATGAAATTTCAAAAAAGTTGTGCCTCATTTTTGTATAAAAAAATTTACATATATTAAATTTAAATAGATAAATGGACAGACATACTTAAAGCGATGCAGGTAAAGATTGCCGCTTAATAGAAGATGAATCTACGTTAAGACATTCTGGATACTTGATTCTGAATTGTACGATATTAAAAAAAAGGTGCGTCCATCAACAAATCTATTATACTCTCTAATCTGCAAATCTGAAATACATATCAGACTTATTTCATCAATTTATCTGGACCAATATTTTATAGATATTTAGTGCGGTCTAGCAAGCACCTCATAAATGAAACAAATTTAAAAGCAATTAAATGAAGGAATGAAAGTACACATTTTTTTTTTTTAAACAATAACTCTGAGATTACTTAAGCAATTTAGTCCATTTGCTTTTGAAGGTTTTTTTAATTAAAAAGTCTTTCAAAATTTATCTTGCCTTTTGCTAATAATAATCTAAAAAGTTTTATTAAATTAAAAACATATAAAAACCGGATAAAAAATATGCACGAAAAGTATCAACTATTTATGTTACGTATTCAAAATTTCATTGAGGCAACAAAAAATACAATTAATTCAAATTAAATTCAATATTTTTCCTTTCTTCTTTTATTTTATATATATAAATGTTATGGTTGTAGAGGAAATTGTATGAATTCTATAAATTCCATTCATGTAATCTCATCCCCCATGTCCATTAACTATGGGCAATTTTGAAAGAGAAAAAAAAAAAAAAAAACAAATTAAGTTATATTGCAATTAGAGAGACATGCACCAAATCAAAATAATCATTTAAAAGTACAATGCATCATGTGACCTCCATAACCAACTACTACCAAAACATTATAACTTTTAAAATCAACTTTAGAATTTTTCAACTTTCCAACTTTCATCATCTACCTTCCAACACCATCTTCTATCCACCATACATACGTACATACATATATAATTAATCAGTACCGTTTTTGAGTTTGTACTGTTTTTTCATTCTTTTTTTTTTCTCTTTATATCTTTTATTTATTATTTTTATTTTTGTTTTTTTTTTTTATTAATTTGGTTTGCAGCATCATGCAACACAAGCAATGTAGAAGCAAGTAACAGATAACAGACAACTTGTTAGCTTCATTTAACAGCAATCAATTTAATAATGAATGTTTTCTGTTCCATCAAATTCTCTAGCACTGAAGATTAAGCAAATATTAAGGGAATACAAACAAACAAAAGTAAAGTAAAATTAAATAGCAGAAAAATGCAAGATGACTGAAACGTCCATAAAGAAAATAAGAGAAAAGAATAAATAAAAGAAAAAAATAGGAAAAAAAAAAACAGAAAGAAAATACAATACAGGAATTCATGTACATATACATCATAAATAAAATACTTCTTTTGGTTAAGGAAAAGTAAGAGCAAGTGTAGAATTTGTGTTTTTGATTGGCTTCTTTAAACTTCAAATGCGTTGGTAAAGTAATTAGTTAAAATGGTAAAAATTATTGTAGATAAAATAACAACAATTAACAAATATATATAAATATTTTTTCTTCCATAATTATATTTATGGAAGTATATTAATTTCAGGTAAACAGTTTGTAACATTTCATATAATAAGAAGAAGAAAAATATACGCTCGAAAATTTTTTGTAATGACATTACGTAATATTAAAAAAAATCTCTATAAGAATAATGTATTTTTTTTTTATATATATATTTTAATGCAAAATTAATTATCATTATTACAATCATAATAATTATCATCATCATTAATTATTTCATATGCCGCAAATGTGGAAATTAAATTTTTGATCGAAATTGTAATTGTTAAAATTGAAAATTGTAGAGCTGTACACAAATGGAAATTGTAATATTAATATGTAACGGTAACTGTAACGGTAACTGTAACTGTAATTGTAACTGTAAATGAAACTGAAACGGATATGTTGCATTTATATTTTTAAATAATTTTATTTTACTTGCTTATATGTACCCACATACACCCACATACACCCACAACACACACACACACACACACATACACACATACACACATACACATACACGCATATGTATGTACACACTATCACACAATAATTGAACTAAAAAATTAATTGAATTTAATTGGAGTCTCCAGGGCGTATGAATGAAATGTTTTTGTTATGAAACACAAATGAACAGTTTTTTCTTTGCTTTTTTTTTCTTGTTTGTTTATTCTTGTTTTTCTGGTTTTTTTTGGCTTTGTTTCATTCATATTCTTTCAAGTTGGCAACTACACTCTTTATAATGCAACTCGTTCATACTCATTCATTCATTCACTGTCACGACTTTCTAGCTTCTTTCTTCCTCTTTCTAGCACCTTTCACTCAGCCAATTTTGTTATAACAATAAGACTGTACCACTTTCGATATCATAATAAGATCAATATGCTTAAATGCATATACAAATCTAGCGCAGAGATTTCAGACATTTCTTCTTTTTATATTTCTTTTTTTTTTTTTTTTTTTTTTTTTTGATTTTGATATAAACAAGAGCCCCTTTAAAAACATTACCATGGATAACTTATATAAAAGTATATTAAAAATTAGTGCTATAAAATGTTGGCAAACAATTCCAATACATTTAACGTTCATGATAATTTTCATTCAATTATTAAGGAAATTATTGAAGTTCAGAAAAGTCCAGTAAAAGAAAAGAAAAGCATGAAATTTGTGTATGAAGATGTATATCGATAAGCGAAACATGAAGCAGCTTTGTGACATTTAGCGACATTCAACGTTCACTTTATCGCCATTTTGTTTTTTTCTTTCTTTTCGTTTTGTTTGTTTTCCTATTGTTGTATTATCTTCTTCTTGGCGTATTCACTTTTCTTTCTTGTTGGTGTGCCTTTGTTTTTCATGTTGTTGTTGTTGTTGTTGTTGTTGTTGTGTTTTGTTGTTGTTGTTGTTAATTCACTCTTTTAATTTTGATTGTCTTCATCTTCTCATTCTTCCTTCACTTTGCCTTTTACCAAAACACACATACACACACACATACACTCTTATATATATATATATATATATATATATATATATATATATATATATATATATATATATATATATATATGTAAGACATACACAAACACACGCACTCACATATAAATAAATATGTAGATAAATAAATAAATATGCTACCGATATTATGTCAGTTATATTTAAAATATTTCTACCTCGGTGAACATTTTGTTATTTTGTTATTTGTTACCCATTTTCACGTCAAGTATACCAAAGTAATGTAAATGATTCGAATTGTATAAAAGTAAACGTAAATGCACATAAATATGCAAGTGTACCAGAAACCAAAAGAAAGAAAACAAAAACAATAGAAAAAAAAAAGAAACAATAAAAATAACAATAACAATAACAATGAGAAAATCAAAACAAAACTTAAAAGTAATAAAAAGATGACAACAACCAGCAAAAAACAAAAGGAATTAAAAATGAGAAATACAAAAACAAAAAATAGAAAAAAAAACCAATAAAAACAAGAGAAGAAGAGATGCGTTTCAATTAAACACAATTTCACATGAACGAATGCAAAATGCAGATATTCGTCTGCATTTCCTCTGTCATTGTCATTCTCTTTTATTCATTCTACTATAATAACTACACATGCATACATACATACATACATACAATAAGTTAGCATAATATAGCTACACAATAATCAAAGATATTCAGACGAATATGCATGCATTCCCGAAGGTATGATTTCATTAAATTGTGTGAACGCTTTATGGAAGGCACGCAGGCAAAAAAGAGACCCAATGATATAAAGACAGAAAGGCAAAAAAAAAAAAAAAAGAAAAAAACAGAAAGACAGATAGATAAATAGATAACAAAGTCTAGAGATGATGATAATGAGGGTGAGGATGCTAAAGAGAGCAAACGAACACTGTACAAGAAAGCATAAGAATGTTTGAATAAAAATATGCTAAGAGATAGAAATAGAGAGAGAAATAGACTACGAGAGATTGAAATATTTTTATTTATCTAGTTATTTTCTTTTCCTTCCTAAGAAAAAAAAAAAAAAAAAAAAAGCAACCAAAGCAAAAAACAAAACAAAACATGTCTTTTCAAAATACTCGTACACACCTCTACATATATAGATACACACATATACACATACGCCTACATAACTATTTAACGTTTGCTATTTGTTTGCTTGAAATTGTTTAGCGTTTTAAAGAAAAACTAATTTTCATGTTGCCATTTGTCTTTACATGAAAATTAATGTTGTACAATAAATTGAAGGATGGACACAAGTAATAGATTAGTTTGGTTTACTTAAATTTACTTTAGTTTACTTTAGTTTTGCTAAATGCAAAAGGGAATTTAAAAATTTTCATATATTTTTATAAGCACCACCGCTACAGAGATTACAAATATACTCATTTTATTATAATGTTTGTAATGCCTAAAAGGAAACATCTGTGACTCTGATTGGCAAAAATTCCTGAACGTAAAATTTGTAACATTAATATGAAAGTTTGTCGCTGGTCAGTCATATCAGTCAAAAGACACAATTATGATGTGTCAACAAAAATTGAGAACATCTCTATTTTTTTTTAACAAAAATTTACAATTTTGTGTTTACAACTCTGAACCAATCTACAAGTATCAGACAGCTGAAATTTTACAAATATTTATGCCAATATCGGGAAAATCAAACAAATCTACCAAAAAATATGGAAAATTAAATAGTTACTTTTCCTTTTTATAAATTTCTTATTCAACATTTAAAAAGTGCAAAAGTTAGAAAGTTAAAATTTTGCAAGTATATATGTCCATACATTATTCAAATTGGCCACGCCTATGAAAAGTTACACAGTTCATTATTTTCCTTTTTTTTTTTTTTTTCAAAGACGTTTGCTTGTAATTTTTGGCGTTAATTATAAACACGATTTTACCAGCATCTGTACCTCAAAGTATCAAGCGATAACGGAATGGTGAGTATTCAAGTTTTGGCTCCAGCCAAATACAATTTTCTTAATTGTTTTATTTTTCATGCACACTTTTCCATTTTCTCTTTTGTTTTATTTGGTTTTTTTTTTTTTTTTTGATTTTATTTTCAATTTATATTAATTTCTCTTAATTTTAAGGTGTTGCGAACAATCAAAATGTAATGCTTAAAATTTGTCGTTGTTGTTATTGGTGTTGTTTGTATTGGTATATTATATATTCAAGTAGACACTTAATCGGATTTTCGTTGCACGCAATTATTGGCCATAAATGGAATTAAAATCGCATAAATGATTTCACTACTTAAAATTATGGCTGATGTAAAACTATGTAAACCCAAAAAAAAGAAGACGCGTATACTCTCAATGATTATTTCAGGCAATAATCACAATAATTATCAGATGTTGTCAGTTTATTTAGATAATTGCTTAATGGTTTAAATAAATGAAAATAAATATAAAATTGAAAATGTTTTATAACTATGGCATCATTTATAGTTTGAGTTATATTTTGACAGAATACTTAAAAAAGACTCGTAATTACTCGTAAAAATTGGTGAGTACAAAAAGTTCAAAGTTGGCGTATTCTTAATTTTGGTGACATTTAAACTTAAAAGCATTCTGAAACCTAGAGAACTATAACTAAAGTCCAGCCAGTCTGCACCACTATTTATATTTTTTTTTAAATATATTTGAAAAAAACATCAAAGAATACAGAAAGTGCTTTTATACCGATGTCCGAGTAAATGTCCAGCTTTAAAATCGTTCGTTGTTAAGTCTAGTATTTTTGTATTTCAAAACCAGTATGATATTCTTGATTGAGAAATATTTTAAATTAGCTTATACAATAATTCCGATCGATGCTTAAGCAATGTAGCATAAGGCCTAGATGAGGCCATTTGTCTAAAACTTAATCGAAACTTATAAAATAAATAAAGATAACGAACAGTTTGATCGAATTACTTTATTCAATTTCTTTTCATGTAAAAATTTTTTTTTCACTTATTTATTTTTGTTATATAAAATATTTCAAAAATCCCATGTAAATTGTTTCATTTAGATTTTTTAATCGATTTTTCATGTCAAACATTTTATTTTTTATCCAGCTGAGCATTAGAAATATTTCTAAAATATAATACCAACATTACCTAACATACGTATGATGTATTAGACACCAAGTGAATATAAAAGTATCAATTTGTAATATTAATATAAAACATTGGTCAATAAGTCTTTGTTGTCATTAAATAGTTTTTCTTTTGATTTTCAAATTCAATCAATCCATTAATAATTTGCTTAATGTCAATACTAGCCAGTAGTTAGTATTCTAGAGTTCTTCTTCTTCTTCTCGCTCTGCTCTCCATTCAAGGGGGCGACCAATCCTGAGAAGCACCTGCTCAATGGGGAGTGGCTCATGAGATGGTTTCTGATCCATGGCCATTAGGGGGCATCATGAGTTTCACGAGATCAGATCCAAAGATTTAATTTGGTACAACGGGATCACCAGTTTCATATTTGCCCAAGTGATGATATTGGAGTTGGCTTCGTAGGGGCTGTGGTACCCATGTCGCGGGCATAGCTCGACCTAATTATGTTTATTTTGTGTTCCACTATTATGTTTTGTCGAGCAGGGTGCCATTTCCCGAATAAAATGGCTAGCTGGGTAGGCTTATCGGGCTAATCTAATCTAAGCCGAGGAGTAATAAGAAGGCTCCAAATCCTTACACCAAGGATTAAGCCATGTAGATGAGGTGCAATACTGGCTTTAAATTGGAAGCTAGTCGGGACGGTGGCATGTACGTGATGAGTCGTGTTTACCAACGCTAGCGATCATTAAGTATATTTATACCATTCATTTGAGCCTTCCAGGCAGGTATGCATGTAAAACACTAACTGTACTGCTCTCCATTCAACTGATGATAATTTTGTCCTAATGTATCCATATTTACTCGCTTGAAACACCGATGTGATCCGCCAAGGATTACATCGCTGATGTTGGAATAAATCAGTGCTTTAGTAAAATCGTATCATTCTACTAAAGCACTTGAAATATATAAGAAAATTTTATTTCTGCATAGTAATACTTCACAATTAAACCTATGCCCACTACAATTATTATTAATGCTCATTCCTCCTCAACATGAATTATTCTACCTGAGAATTGCAAGATATTTCTTAAATTTTTTTTATGCTACACCAATTTCTCACGTGTTAGTTTTTCTTAAATTTTTTGTTAAAATATCTGCTGCTTTCAGATGATTCGTGCTTACATAATTCAGTGTAATAGTTCCATTTTTTATTATATTTCTTACGAAGTGACACTTAATGTCAATATGTTTGCTTCTCGCATGACAATTGGAATTTTTTGCTAATTGCTGTGTCCTTAAATTATCACTATTGAATATTATTGCCTCTTTAAAATGTCACACGCCCATTTGCTTTATCAATTTTCTTATGGAAAATTGATAAAGCAAGTGGGCTTCCTTTCCAGCTTTTACCAGGGCAATATATTCTGATTCCGTACTGCTTAAAGCCACACTTTCTTACTTTTTTGATTTCCAAGTAAATGCCGCCCCTATCAAAAATACACGTAACGTGAATAAGATTTTCTATATGTGGTATGGACATTCACATATCCTTCAATTGCTTTTCCCGTTTTATAGCACTTTAACTTAAAATCTTTCATATAGGAATGATATCGTAGCATACGTTTCTAAGCGCTAAGAGCTAATTTTGAAACGGAAAGTACAATACCCGGACTTGAAGTTAAAGCTCCAATCATTGCCTGAGATTTTCCCTTATTTGTTCTTACACATTTCTTTTTCTTACAACCAATTTGTAGTCTATCATTTAATGGAGTATAACCGGATCCACACTCCTTCATGTTAGCAGAAGAAGAAAATGTTTCTTTATAATTTATTCCAAATTTTTGGTTACATAATTTTGCAAATAGGCAGACTGTAAACTTTTCAATGGATCCATCATTATTACGTTTAATTGTGAATACCCACTTCACAAGCCTATTGTTCTTTCTACTTTTTTGGTAAATCTACTAGAGACCATGTACACTTGCATTTTTGCATACTTTCAATTTGTAGCATTTTCTGGCTTTGTAGCTTCGGACACTGCCTTTTGCTTCAATAATTTTATTTAGAATATTATACTTCTCCTTTGGCCTACCAGGACCCATTCTTGTTGAACGATTCTCCTTAACATCCTCTGGTACTTTTTCATTTTCAAGTAGGGCTATATTACTATCTTTCGAGTCAGTTTGATTCAAAATCTTTTATATTGGCTTTTTCAACAATTTTGCAATGTTCACCAAATTGGACAACTATTTTTTCACCTACTTGATGAGTTTCCGCATCAAATATTCTGTATGCTTTTGTAGTTAAGGAATAACCCATTATTTTATATATTTCTTACCTTTACTTTGAATTTTACCTTTTAGTTTTATCTAAAAGCAAAAATCTTAGCTCCAAAAAAAGTGTCTTTCATCAGGTTTTCTTTCATTTCATATTTCATACGATGCTTTACTGATATCGCAGGACATTTATTTTTTATATAAACTGCTGTTGCTATAGTTTTAGCCCCATAAAAATCCGGTATACTTTCATTTATTAACATACTTCTTGTAATTTCGTCTAAAGTACGATTTGCACGTTCAGAAACTCCATTTTATTGCGGCGCATGTGCCACAGTTATTTATCTTTTTAGGCCTTGTTTTTTTTTTTAAATATCCTTCAAATTTCATCCAATATATGTTCCCAACATTTTGATTTTCCTTTCACTTTGATTTTCTATCATGTTTTTAAATGTTAAGAAACGGCTAAAAACTTTCTTTTGACCTTTCAAAAAATATAGATATACCGATACGATGTGATTTATCATTTATAAAAGTTAAAACATAGTCGGCACCACTTAATTATTTAAAATTGAAGGGTTCACCCACATCACTGTACATTAAGCCCAGTATGTTTTTTTTGCTTTATTAGACTTAACTTACTTAAACGGTCACACACAAATTTTGTTTCTTGCGCATGTGTCACAAAGTACATTCCCTTTAAAATTAGCCGCGCTTTTAAATAAATTACATTATATCTATCTATCAAAATGACTTTGTTCTCCGTGAATGTTACAATGTAATTATTCTCTACTAGGTCCACTTACAGATATGAATTTAGTACATATTTGCGTGGTAATAACCTTAACGGTAAAGGCCCATATCTCGAGCCATCATAGTCTTATCGTTTGAAAGGATTATTTTCTCTTCATATTCATGGAGTCTTGGAGCGGTTACACCATTTTCTAAACACCTCATATTACTGTCTAAATTTATTTGGGTAATGTCCACTTTACCTCTTGCCTCTTTTCTCTTTTCTCTGTTGCATTTATCATAGCATTCAGATTTATTTTTTGCACCATAAGCCTGTTTCAATCACTTGAATTCTATTGGTTTGTACAAGACATTAATTTTCTTCAATCTATATATTTCAATCTATAAATTATTAAGACTAGGTAATTCATCAGGAGTTTCTATTGCTACCACGAAATTATTAAATTCCTTCATTAAACGGTATAATAAAATATTGCTATTAATTATGCTGGCAGTTGTATACCGATTTTGCCTAATTTATCAATTATGCTTGAAAAATCATCTAGATATTACAGTATATCACTACTTTCGTGTATTAACTCCTTATATAAAGATAACTTTTTCACTAGACCACATGGCTAATATATGGCCTTCAATTTAGACCAAATTTCCTTTGCATTATTACAATTTTTAATTAAAGTTGTCTGAAAGGAGTTCAAATACAGTTATGGTGGCTAATGCTTTCTCAAGAGTTGTTTCCCAATTTTACATGTTTTCTATATTTATTCTCAACAATTTTTCACTGACCACTGCACATTAATCTGAATTTCATTTAAATGGTCCATGAATTGTAATTGTAATTGTCTCTGATAAAGTCCCGACATTTTTATTCATTTTTTTCTCTTTTACTTGTACTGCTAATTATACACACTAACTAATAATATTGCCCATAAATAAATGGCCCCTAACCTTTGATGGAATAATTCAGACTCAATCGTGGTATTTTACTAGAGAACTTGAAATATATATATATATATATATCTAAGAGGAAAATTTTATTTCTACCTTGATAATATGCATAATAAGGCTTTACAATTAAATCTATGCCTTCCACGATTATTATTCACGTAGTTTCACATTAATTCTAATAAAAATTTATTTCTAATAAAAGTTTTCCGTAAATTCAATATTGTTGACGTTTATATATGCGCGTTCAATTTCAGAATACCCACTAAATTCTTGAATAGTACGTCTTCCCCATAATCAACATCCGTTACTCCATTTTATTAATTGATTTGAAAATTACACAGACAAACTATTAAAATAAATTAAGAAAGCAATCGTACCCCGATTTAACAAATTTATTGAACTATCTGGAGCTCTAACCTTAAAAATTTTGCTGTACTATTTACCTGAACTGAAACTTTAAATACTCTTACAAGTTATAAAGTATACTTCAAATATTTGATATCAAAAAATACCTTGCTTATACCTGCAAACTTCAAATGGTTCCTTTGGAATTCTGTCAGTTTATCGGCCTTGCGCTTTTGTCTCGAACAAAGTGCCCAAGGGCACGCTAATTTTCCTTGCATTGGCTGCACAACAGTAATGCATTGCAATGATGAATGAAACTACATAATAAATAATTGCAGAGTACAAAAATAGGTTTTCTTGGCGGTCCTTGAAAATAGAATTACTGTAATTTATTTAGTTCAGTCAATTGATATGACTTGACATCAGATTTCATTTGAGAGAGCCCTCAAAAGCTCAAAATTTGGTATTAGAATAAAACTGCGACTTATAACGTTTGATAATTGATCCTACGTAAAAATTATATAGGTTTGACCATAATGCTCCGACATGCGAAGATCTATTAGTACGCGTATTACATAAATAAATAAAGTTTTGTGTAAGTCTGGCGTAAAGTCTGTAAATCTTATGATCCTATGAATCTTATGAAAGAAGTATTCGATTGAAAGTATTCGCGTAGGAGATACCTATTTAGTACTCTAATAAAGTTTGATGTATTACCATTAGTCTTCTAGTATAAATGTAAAATTCAATTGGAATTGAAACATCTAAAAGCGTAATTTACATAAAGTGCTTTAAATGAAAATGAATGGTACTCATCTAAGCTGTTAAACCAAACTGCAATGGTTTCATCACTTTTTAGAGAGAAATTCTCTGAAAATATGAGAAAAATCTATATTAAAAAATTTGGTTATTGTACCTGGAACCTTTCATTATCAATTTAAAATTACTTGCTAAATCGATTTAAGCTTGCTTGTTCGACTGACTGATTATCTGTTCGTCTGATATCTTATTCGCATGATATTTGGTAAGTAGTTTGGTTTTGGCTCAAAGACAAAATGTATTGAAAATAGTTACAAGGGGACGACGTTTAAGAGAATGCTTTTCTTAAAAATAATCGTTTTATGATTAAAAATCATAATTTTTAATATATTTTTATGAAAATTGGCGCATAATTATATTTTGACAAACTCAAACCAGATAGATTCATTTGTACAACCTCATTCCATATAAAACCTTATTCGACAAAACTCATTGTACTTACAGCAAAGGGGGCGACCAATCCCGAGAAGCACCTGCTCAATTGGGAGTGGCTCATGAGATGGTTTCTGATCCATATCCATCAGGGGGCATCATGAGTTCACGAGATCAGATCCAAAGATTTAATTTGGTACCACGGGATCACCAAATTCATATTTTGCCCATGTGGTGATGTTGGAGTTGGCTTCGTGGGGGCTGTGGTGTCCATGTCGCGGACGTAGCTCGACCTATTATATTTATACCCACTATTATAGTTTTGTCGAGCAGGGTGCCATTTCCCGAATAAAATGGCTAGCTGGGTGGGCTTATCGGGCTAATCTAATCTAAGCCTAGGGGTTTTAAGAAGGCCCTGAATCCTTACACCAAGGATTAAGCTTACTAGATGAGGTGCAATAGTGGCTTTAAATTGGAAGCTAGTCGGGACGGTGGCATGCACTTTGTGACGTGTCTACCAACGCTAGCGATCATAAGTATGTTTATACCATGCATTTGAGCCTTCCAGGCAGGTATGCATGTAAAACACTAACTGTACTATACTTACAGCAAATTCTATTTCGTATATATTTTTGCGAAAATTGGCACTATTTTGTAATTTGAGATAAAAATTATCTCTAAGAAATTTAATCCAGGTAAGTACATTTTTACGCCCCTTTTCTACGCTTTTTACAAAATAAATTCATGTATGGGCGAAAGAAAGAAAATAGGTACAATCTTCTATTTTGACATAAAAAATACATGTACGAAATTTGCTTTAGATAGGCCCACTTCCCATAAAATGAACCTTTTAAATAATTTTCAAATAATTTAAAAATTAATTGTAATTGACTTTTATAATTTTTTAATCACGTGTAGAGTATTCAAATTTAGTCTCCACCGACTATAAATTTCTTACTTGTTTAAAAATTAACAAGTAAGGAAATTATATTTAACTGGGGCCAAATCTTGGATACCCACTATCAATGCACCAGGATATTACCATTCAGAACCTGATACAGTTTTTTTTGAAGTAAATAAGAAATGTAAACATTAAAAAATTAAAATTTGGTATTGTATAATTTCACGTAGGCGTATCTGATTTACATCATTTTTGGATAGACATTGTAGACTAATAGCTTCCTTAGAATTTCAGCTTTTTATCTTTTGCAATTTATAAATAATGAGCAAAAAGTATCAAATTTTGCTTAAAATAAATGAGGTTGTACTGTGACCGATTTAGACCATTTTCAATTCCAACCTGCGTGCAATAAATTCCAATGATTCTGCCAAATTTGAGCTCAATATCTCAAATTGTATGATCAGGAGAATGTTTACGATAAACAAACGCGAACAGACAGACGTACAGACATGCCTTAAATCGATTCAGAATTTAATGCTGATCAAGAATATATGTACTTTATAGGGTGGCCAAAGCTTTCTTCCTTCCTCCAAAAATTATCCAAACAGCTAATTCGCTTTGGGAACACTTTTTATTCATATTTAAATCATTTTTAGAATCATTCGCAGGTAAGTAGGGCATATGAGGCTAAAGAAATTGTTTATTCAAAAATTTATGTAAAAATTTAGTTTACCTTCCAGGTATATTGAATCTGTCAAAAATAATTTGTGCTGGTGCGTATTCAGCATCTGAGACTGCTTTAAAATTTAAAGTTAAGATTATTTATGTGCCGCTGTGAAATACAAAAATTTTTTAGGGTAAAAACTGAGTTTATTCTAAAATAATATATTTATAAAGGTGTGGCGAGTATGCTCCAACATAACACTTAGCATACAAGAGATATTCGATTATGACTTCAACTTTTATTAGAAAGCAGAAATTTACCCTTCATGAAAATGGTACTTTTTTTTTTAACAAGACTTATATTTCATGATGGGAAACACCAAAATCATTTAAGCAGGTTACATAGAATTAAATCAACTATTTCATTAATTATGAAATAAATCGATTTCTTTAATTATATATTTTTGACTATTTTATTGAATTTATTATGTGTCCAAGTATTGAGAAATTGTAAAATTTAAATCTACATTTAAATTATTAGTTATTTCAATGATTTAAGTTGGTGCAAAAACAAAACACAAAATTCATTATTTACATTAAAAAGATTTTTGTTTTATATGCAGAATAAGGGAGTAAATCTTTCGGTGTTTTTTTTCATGCATTTTGTGATTTTTCCTTCTGCCTTTTTCTTAATATAATCTACATTATTACTATTGTGCTTCAGGGTATAACTTTATGCAGATGTAAGTCTGTCTATCTGTCTGTCCATCTGATAATTGATCATGTAAATTTGTTATCGAGCTACAGCTTGCAAATTTTTGCGGTATTAGAATAAAATTTAGTTCATTGTTTGATTTTGATCCAGAGACGATTCCTTTTGATAATTTATAAAAACAGTCAATGTTTAGGATCATGTCTCTTATAACGTGTTTTTTAAGAAAAGCTGTTGTGTGGAAAAAAATTTATAATTTTGTGTATACTTTATTTAAAAAAATTGGTGCATAATTATATTTTAACCTGAAAAACATGCGTCCCAATTGTAGTCTAGGATTGATTAATTTTTACGACTTCTTCTCAAGTAGAGCCTATTTCAAAAAAAAAAATCTTATTGTATGTACCGAATTTGGTACAGATTGGTCAACTTTTTGAAACTTCTCCAATTTAATGAATTTTTCAAATAATTTTCAATTAATTGAAAAATTATAACAGTCTTATTTCATTTATTTCGTATTTATTTTATTTGGCAAGATGGTATAGAGTATTTAAGAGTCGGCCTTGATATATTATAAACTTTTTTCTTATTTCTTAAAATTATAAATAATATTGCCATTAAATGAAGTATCATCGAATTTAGATAAATAATAATTATGGTAAAATTAATGAAATTCAATAAAATCATTTCAGAGAAGAATAAATTAATTAATTTGATAAAATACCGTTATATAATGCTTAATTTGCTTTATCTAAGAAATTAAAATTTTATGGCAGAGGAATAAGCCTACAATTGTCTCTGTCTCGTTCTTTAATTGCCTCCATAATTTTTTAAATAGCCAACATTTTGTCAAAACAATTACACAAGAAACTTGAAGTTCCTAATTAAATTAAATTTTGCCTCTCACTTTTCAAACTTTGAGAATACTTACTCAAAATGCTAGGCATACAAGATTTTGTAAAGTTTACTATTAGGAAATTGCCAATAAATGACAAATCATATCAAAATTTATCATAACAAAACAAAAAAAATATTTTTGCAATGGGCAAATAATTAAAAATTAAAAAAATTATAAGAGATGGACTAAGTACCGTATATCGATTTGCTCATTATAATAAAAATTACGAAAAAATATCAGTTTGCTTTTGAAGTAATTCCTTTGAAAGGGGTATTCATCGTAATGAATGTCAAATCGATTTAATTTAAAATAATTTTCATGATTTTATTCTTGTGAAATATTCTTTTGCACTGAGCTGGTAAACAACTTACAAGATCTTTCAAAATAGCAACCATCTAAGAAAAGTTTTGTTCTTCTTTAAATATATTTACAATCTCATACATCAACTTTTCAACTTCATATTAAATCTTAATAAAAAATATTCAAGAGAACAAGGGAAATCCAAGAAATTTGTATACCAATTGAAAGACTTTGAATGATTGAAAAAAAAAACGTGTTAAATC
Source organism: Melophagus ovinus (assembly GCA_023089585.1). NCBI lineage: Eukaryota > Metazoa > Arthropoda > Insecta > Diptera > Hippoboscidae > Melophagus > Melophagus ovinus. Next base: position 23,484,465 of record JAKKIB010000174.1, on the reverse strand, counting down.
GTTTTCTTTTTGCTTGGTTTTTTTTTTTTTTGTTTTTCATTTAAAGCATAAGTTCCCAAAAAACTGAATATGCCTAAGGTCATAAGTAGCATGCAATGTTAGTATACCACAATACAACAACAATACAACAATTGTTAATATATAAAAATTTTATACCTGCATTACAGACTGTCAATGCTGCTATTTATTACGCAATTCTATCAAAAATTATGAAGAGAATTATGAAGAGAACTTATTTAATATGAATGACATATAATGAATTCATATATTTTATTACAAAATATGTAAATTATATATGTAAAATATCAATTGAGAATTATTTACGTCTGTTAATTTAAAATTTATATAAATAAAAAATAAAAAAAATTTTAGCACCAATAACAATTATAAAATATCTATCTGCTTGGGCATATTTATTTGTAAAAATATTTTAATAAATAAATTATATATGAAATTTATAAATTGTATAATTACATTTAAATATTTTACATTACATATGTAATATTTGTGTAGTGTTCATAACAAATCAGTAATATATAAAGTTTTCCCTTATGTCCAGGTTACTGACAACTACAACTACGCATATAAAATAAATTTTCATATATTTTAAGTGCGCATGTGCAAAACTAACTGTAAAATGTTACAATTAAGTTAACATCAACATTTCTATCTCCTATTTATATTGTTGGAATATATTTTAAATGTGTCTATGCCATATTAGATTTAATGGATCACTCTAATAAAGAAATTTTTTACTTATGCACTCTATTAACGCATTATATTATAAGAGAGAGAGTTGCATCACCGATAATTAAGTAGCCTTACAATCTGTTAGATATTTATAACAATATAATAATATAACAATATGTATATATATCGCATATCAATCGAAATAAACATGACTATTTAATTACAAAACAATTTTTACAAAATTCTAATTAAAATAACAATTTGACTACAAACTACAGTTAGTTAAATAGATAGTTAGATGAATGTTATATATAACAAATTATTATAGCAAGAAGAGATGTCACATCATAAAATATATCACAACTAGAGAGATAATTATTTTGTCTGTCATACATTGCATATCAAAAAAATTAATTACAGAGATAACAATTAACTTGGAATTCAATATTCAAGACACTACAAATATTAGATATATAAAAGAGAATGAGAGAGAGAAAGAAAGAGAGAAAGAGAGAGAAAGCAATGTTTAATGTAAAGGGCTCAATTTAAATGAATAATATGAATGATATGAAATGATTTTTATGATACAAAAATGCACTTTCATCTAACGATATTATGATGATGTGTAAGCGATCATATAAATGGCAAAAAAATGCCCATTATATGTGTAGCGTATCATGGACTATGATGTAACCGCTAACCATGGGTACTTACTTACACTTAAATATAATATTTATATGTGTATAAAATTAGGTGGTGATGCATCTGCTCACACTTGAAATTTAACTACATTTATGATGTGTATATATTGTCTGTCTATCTGTCTGTCCATCTATCTATCTGTCTATCTGTCTATCTGTCTGTCTATCTGCTTGTGTGTATGTGTTCACTGTTACAGAAATGCTACTTTAACTCTTTGTCAATATCTTTACATACAGACACACACACATATAACCAACCAATCTTATCCTGTTGGTTTGTATGGTGTTTATCATGGTGTTTACAAATAAGCAAACAAGCAAGCGGGCAAGCAAGCCAGCAAGCAAATGCATTTATTGCCGCTATAATAGTTATATTATAATTTCATATTCTGAAATAAGAATGATCGAATTCTTAATTTTTGGTTTTTCTTTGTTTGGTCTTTTCTATTCTACACAATCTCAAATGATATGAAAATCATAAAAAATCATAAAGAATCATAAAGAATCATAAAAAATCATAATAAAGGAGCGAGAAGGAGAAACAAGCACTAAACGAATAAAATTTATCAATTTATCATTAAATGAATCCATTCAAATTCTTTTTATATTTGCCTAAAAAAAAATTTATCTTAAATGAGATTTTCTCAGCATTTTTCCATCCCCCTTTTTTTTTTTTTTTTTTTTTTTTTTGTTTATCATATTCAAGAATATTGCAATTTTTCGTTATTTAAGCAGCATAATTTGTTACATTAACTTTATATGTAAAATAAAATTTATAAAGAACCAAAAACCAAAACAAACAAAAAAAAGGGCACATTTTTTTTTTTTAGAAAAAAAAAAATGAATTGGACAAATGCTAATGTTTATGTATATTTGCTTTATAACAATTCAGTCAATTGGATTGAAAATCACCTTTTAAATTGAATATATGTCAAAGTATCTACGTAAAATAATATACATTTATTTTTGGGAGAGAATGCTTCCAAAAAATCTTCTTTTACTTAATTTACCTTAAACATTATAAATATATTCAATTCGAATAGTGATGTTGTAATATTTTAGAATTTGTCAAATGTTAAATGCAAAGAAAAAAAAGAAACAAAAAAAAAAAAAAAGAAAAATAATAGCAAAAATTGGTGCGACAAATGAAAGAAGAAGTTCATTTTAAAATTTATCTGCTCATTTATATAAAAAATTTATCAAGATAAATTACTACGTTGTTTTTTTTGCCATTTCTTTGTTTTATTTGAATCTGTTTTTCTTTTCTTTTCTCAATTTTTTTTTTTGTTTGCTACAAATTTTCACAATATATCAATTTTTTTTTTGTTAACTGTAGATATATTTTATTTATTTATTTATTTATATATTGACATAGAAATATTTAAATAAGATTTATTTAAGAAAATTTAAAAGAAATGTCAGGCAATTAAGTAGAATTTTTTTAATGAGAGTACTCCACAAATAATTCCCTTAAAATAGTTAGAAAATTTTATTTATTTAACTCTTCTTTAATATGAACAGAATTACGGTATTTAAGATTCGTATTAAATTGTAGTGAAATTATTTAATTGGATTTTGTTTATTTTCTACTTTGTGCTTATACGCTGTCTACTCTCTTTCACAGCGCATACTCTGCCGTGGTATGCCATACGATTTATTAAATCGATCTAAGCATTTGTAATTGAAAGAAAGTAAATAAAATTATTGTACAAATGAATGATACGAATGATTTAAAACTTAAAATTTAAATGACTAGAAAAAGATGCATAATTCGTTGGAAGTATCTTTTTATATAAAAATTTTTATATAACCATGCCCTCAATTTATTAAAGCTTACTTATACAATCATTTTAATTTTCATTTCATTTATGTTTGGGCTTTTTAAAAAAAATCATCATTCATTTTATATCATTCATGAGGGTCACATATCAAATTAATTTCAAATAACTCAATTCAAATCAAATCAAATAAAATAAAATAAAATCAATGTTACCTTTCAAAATGAATTTGTACATGTTTGTCTAAAAAATTTAATGTACCATTTGAAATTGTAAAGCATAGATAATTTAGTTTAAGCCTTTCTACACATTTAGATGTTTTTCCTTTTGCCATACCCTACACCACAAGCAATACAGTTTAGAATGTGCAAGTTGTATGTAACAACGAAAACGTTTTCGATCGGCATTTTCAAAATATCTGAACATTTATAAATTTATAATTTTGCCCATGTTTTGTTATGTTACTATTTGCCGTCTAATGAAGGCACTTTTTAAGAACCATCAATATAATTTTTTCACGTAGTCATGTTTTAGATACCATTTAATGCATAAATTTTTTATAAAATGGCTAAATTTTAAGATTGGAGCATTTTTAGAATTATTCTTCAATAATTTTTTGAAAATAATTATTTAATTGAAATATAAAATTTAAAAAAAAAATTTATTTTGCCTTATTCCATATTTTTGATTCCTGCTTTCTACACTGAATAAGTTAGATTTGTTGCTTTTCTTTTGAAACTTTCTGAATTTTTTTTTTTTTCATTTTTATTTGGTTTGTTTGATTTTGAACATTTCTTAATTATATTAAACGATTTGTTTTAAGGTATTTAATGGTTGGCGTCGACCGACTCTAACATATTTACTTGTTTGTTTCTATTTCCCTTTTTTTTTCTCTCTCTCTCTTTTCATTTTGCACTTATTTTATGGGAAATGCCACACATACATAAACACATAAATACATACATACATACATACATACATAATAATATATTATATATATATATATATATATAATATAACCAACCAACTAACTAACTAACTAACTAACTAACTGCATATGTGTGTGTTTCAGAGTAATATGCGTATAAAAGTTTAAGCAATATAAAGATTTTCTTATTTACACAAATTTTATTTTACTTTGGTTTGTAAATTATTATTATTATTATTATTATTATTATTATTTTTATTATTGTTATTATTGTTATTATTATTGTTGTTGTTGTGGTTGCGGTTTTTTTTTTAAAAAATTATTTTTATTTTCTATTTTTATTATTTTGTTTTTTATTTTTATTATTAATTTTATTTTTTTGGTTTATTTTTTTTTTCTAGTTTCTTCCACTTAAAACATATGTACGTTTTCATAACGGTAACCCGTAACCAGTAAAATAACCAATAAAATAAAAAAAAAGGTGCATTACAAATGTGAATATTTTATACCATAATTCTGAATGATGTTCTAGAAACTCTGAAACGATTTCCAATCAAATAAGTAAAATTGATTAAAATACTATAAAATTGAAAATGAAATAAAATTTAAAATAAAATAAAAATGAAAATAAAATAAAAAAGGAAAAGTTTGTTAAAAGAAATTTTTTACAATGCTTATTTGTTAATTTCAAATGTTGGCCATTCAACATACCATTCCACAATACATTCTTACTCTTCGAAGAAATCCTAGATTTTTTTTTCCTAGACATATGAAATGATGGCAAAAAAAAAAAAATCGACCTATGGACCTAATCGATTTATTTCATCTTCATTTTATAATCAATTAATTAATTGTATGATTTTTGCTTTATATATTTTTGCTCTAGAATCATTTTTTTTTCTAGAATTCATTTTTAACACTTTAGGAAGCTAATTTTCTCAATTTATTTCCAATTTATTAAAGCTTCAAGTCAAAAAGTATATAGCACTTGAACAAATGCCACTTACAAACATCGTCAATAAGCTGATTATTCGATTTTTAGCTGATGATGATGATGGTGGTAATGATGCTAGTGCTAGATGCTACTACGGAAATGGCATGAAAAGTAGAAATGGCAAACAAGAAGAAAAGAGAAACTAAGAATAGAAAACTAAAAGAAAATTCATGCTGTGAGTAAATGGAACAGAGATCGTAATACCAAATATTATTTAACGTATATAAAAATTTACAGATTTTTTTTTTTGCTCTGTTTTTTTTTTTTTGTTGGTTCTACGTATGAATGAAAATATAAGCAACAAACTATTTACAAGTGTATGTAATTAAAAATTTTGCAATATCAATATATCACATAAGAAATTGTTAGAATTCAAAATTCAAAAAATTATCAAATACTCTCGTGTAAAATACGAACGTACTAACAAGTCCAAGTACACAAGTGTATTTTATATTATTCGGTAATATATCGTTGTGGTTGGTTTTGGGGAATATTTAAGTGACAAGTCGTTGTAGATGAGACGTATAACTGAAACTTGAACAACAATCAAACCAACTAAAGGAATATTTAAATGTGTCAAAAACAGCATGAGACTTGTGAGATATCAACATAATAAATTTACATGTTTTGACTTTGTTTTTTTTTTTTAATTTTTTTTAATTTTTTTTTTTTTTTTTTAAAGAAAAACAACAATTTAAGCAGATTAGCATTAGAAAAGATTTTAAATACATTTTAAGATCATGGATATTTTACCAAAAGGCGTAAGAAAAATATTTAAGTCTTTCATTCATTTTACATAGAATTTATTATAAATCGCATTTATTAATAATTAAGTTATTTGCTACAATTCAGTTAGTTAATGCCAAAGTAAAATACTAAATTTATTTGGTCTTGTTTTTTTTTTTTTTTTTTTTTTTTTGGAAGATTTACATAAAAAAAAATCGCTTAATCGCCCATTAATATTTATTAAAAAAATTTTTTAATTAGAAAAAATTTCTTGCTTTGTATGATTTCATAAAGTTGAATATTTTAATTGTTTTGTACAAGAAGAAATCAAGGAGCAACTAAATCTGTAGCAACTAAATCTAAATCTAAAGCAAATCAATAAATAAATTATAAATAAATTAACTAAATTAATTGATTAATAACTTTCTATGACTTTCTTCTTCTTCTTCATTTTTATACATTTTCCGTTTATCATTCCTACGCTGCCATTTTTCTCCACTTTATTGAATAACCTGCCTACACACATACATACATAAAAATCTACAAATACAAAGAGATAAATTATCTTATTGATTATAGATGAAATTTTGCTTATTTATGTCTAGGGCAACCAAAAAACCAAACAAAAAATCATTTCATATGAAATGTTGCATATTTCAATGTATGACCTTAAAATTGTTTGTACAAATATTCATATGCATTCAATATAATGATGGTATTATAAACTATAAATTGCCTCATTAGATAATAAATGGATTATCTAATGTTACAAAATAATAAGAAAAAATAAAAAAAAACCAAAAAAAAAAAACAAAAAATAAAGGAATGAAAAAGTCAATTTAGAGTCATATTCTTTATCATAAATTATTCTTTTGAAAAGAATGTAAACTTTTATATGACTTTATGAAATTTTTATATAATGAACTCATTCATAAATTCATTCATTAATACATTCATCGATCCAGTAATAAATGTAATGCGTTTTTTTTTTTTGTTTTTTGATTTTTCATCAATTTAGCAAATTACGAAATTTTGATAAAAGCCTTTAATAAGCGTGAATTCTTTCAAAGCATAAAAGTGAGTTAACCAAATGGAAGTTTCCTTTCTGATATTTCATATTGTTTCATTATAAACTTGATTAATATAAAATATTTAGAAGATAAACGACTAAATTAATTTTAATTTATATTGATGCCAAAAAGTTAACAAGTCCAATTAAAATGATCTCAGTAATCATGCAATTACGTTAATTAAGCTTCATGTAAAAAAAATCTGATGCAATAGAAATTTTTTAATGAAAATTTTAAATGTTGGATGGCGCAAGTAAAAAACCATTTAATTTTTATCTATTTGCTTATTAAATATTTTTCAAGGCTATAAATTTCATTCATTTATTCATTCATTTATTTTGCAACTTTTATGAAAATGCCAAATATAACTTTTCTCTTTTTGTTTTTTTTTATATATTTTTTTATTTTTTTTTTTTATTTTATTTTGGTAAATCACTATTCTATTTGGTTTTCAATAGTTGCTTAAAGAAAGTAAATTTTATATAAAAGCGTAAGCTAATGCATATAATACAAAAATATATGTAATTTGACGATAACTCTCTCCCTGTCTACCTGTCTCCCTGTCTACATCTGCCTTACTTCTTTGAAAACAACTGAAAATGAATTAATGAAGAGTTTGTGACATTGATTCCTGTAATTTATATTATTGACAATCTTCTTACGAAAAATGTTATATCATCGTATATTTTTTAGTGTTTGCACTTTATTTGGTTTGGTAAATGTTTGGTAATTGCTACTATAATATTATACAACTACCATTACTATTACAACAACTACTACTACTACTCTTACTACTACTACAACTGATACTCTATATCTATCTAACTATAACTGATACATTTTATAAAGTTCTATTCCATCCTATTTTGTTCTATTCTGTTCTGCTCTGTTCTGTTCTGTTCTGTTCTGTTTTATTCTGCTCTGTTGTGTTTGTATGTATGAAAAAGAAAATTTGAATTCTACACGTATGATGAACACCATATTTCACAATTCGTTTATTCATTCTATACAATTCGCTATCTTCTTCTCTTCTCTTCTCTTCTCTTCTCTTCTCATCACTTCTCTTCTCTTCACTATCTCTCTCTTCACAACTTCTCTTCTCTTCACTACTCTTCTTTCTCTTCTACTCTTCTCTTCTCTGCGCTCTGCCCAAATAACCGACCATCCTTATTTAACTTAACAAACTACAACGACAACTCTCTATGACTCTTTCTCTCTTCCCTCTGTCTCTCTATTTCTCTATCAAAAAATTAAGAAATAAATTAAAAAACAAAAAAAAAAGAGAAGAAATATAAGAGCATGTTATTTATCAGGCTGATAGTGAATTGAAAACTGTAAATTTTAAATTGTAAATTGTAAATTGTAAACTGTAAGCTGAAACCCTTTTTAACGATATCCATACAGATGTTTACCATTCAAATAGACAAATATAACTCTATTCTATATAAACTGTATATTTATATATATTTATATATGTATATATGTATATATGTATGTAGATAGATAGTTAGATATATATGAATGTTTACATATAAAATGTAACAAGAGGTAAAGATAACTTGAGCACTAACTAACAATTTCATGATTTCGTATTCAATAGAACGCTTATAGGGAGATAATATCACCGGAAATTTATCCAACTATCAAACTTATATATATATATATATATATATATATATGTATATGTAAGTAGAATATATATATACATATATACAATAAATTGACATATGTTTGTATATATTTTGAAAGTACTGATGAGACATTTTAGGTAAATAAAATCAAATCGCAAGTCACGTTGTCACTGGACGAATGTGTATACAATAGAGACCGTTTAATGAAATGAATGATATATGCGCATATACATACATATATATATATATATATATATATATATATATATATATATATTATTAAGAATTTATAGCATTTATTATATTATTATATAATATATAAATATATAAAAATATATAAATGTGGATGCATGTAAAATATAATACAAATAAAATATACATGTGTATAACATCATGTATATTGTATAACGGCAAATATTGTAGTTTATATTTATGATATTATATATCCCTTCAGGGCAATTATGTGAAATTAATTATTATATACAACGTACAAACGTATTGGGTTGATAACGAAATTATATTACTCTCTTTTTTGTTTTGTATTTTGTAGTGTTTGATGCTGTTTTTTCTTTGTTTTTTTATTTTTTCTCAATAAACAATCTAAATACATCTTATTGTTTGGATTTTTCTTTGATTGAGTAATAAAATTATAAGACTGAAATATTGAATTTCATTTACTTTCTCAAATATCGCATATAATTTATTGTATTTATACTGAAAATACATGAATCCAAATTTTAAAGATTTTATATGTCGCATGCTTTAATGAGATATCTAACGAAAAGAAAATATCTAAATTATGTTATTAACTTGTATTCTGGTGATTTTTCACTAACAATTGCTCAACAAAAGCAACTTTTGAAATGGTTGAGATTTTTATTTAAACTATGGCCAATTTAGATTACGTAATTTTTGGTAGATGAGATATATTTTAGAGAAATATCTAAATTAAGCATGTAAAATTATACCCTTCTTAAGGAAATTGAAGTGCTCTTTAATTAAGTTGAATTATTTTGCTTAACAATTTGCATGCTTATACGCTTATAATTTCAATGTTACTACCAAAATTTCTTAGACATTAACTAGTAGTCACGAATATGTGATAACGCCATTTAATCTTTGCTAACCATATTCGTATTTCCTAATTGTCTAATTTGCTTAACTCAAAGAGCCTGGCATATAGATATATATTTGAAAGAACATGGCCCATGAGTTGCCTCTCATGAAACCAACTCCAAAATCATCACAATGAACATTATTAAAACTGATGATCTTGTGCTATCAAATTAAAATTATATCTTTAATATAATTGCGTAAACTTATGAGTTGCTCTTAAAAAGGTCAATCTTTAAAATGAAATTCTCATAAACCAGTTCCAATTAAGCAAGTGCATTTCACTACTGATCATCCCCATTAACTGTGTACAAACGTATAAATCAGCCAACGAGGCTGAATTGTATGAGAAATTTAATATTGATCAAACTATTCACTTAATATTGTAAGTTGCATTCCACCACTTTCTGAGTATTAAATACATTTTCAAGCAATCCATGTAACTCCAATTTCCCGTGTGATGAATGCATTAATTCTTACATTAAACCTACATTTGCTTAAATGCCCACCTAATAAAACAAGTGTTATACGGTACGCATGTATTTATATATATGGAAACAGCATACGCACATTTATATATATATATAAATATTGTGTTTGTGTGTTATTTAATAATTAACAATATTGAATACAAATATTTTTGTTGTATGAATATTTTCATCTAATTGCTATAATATTGTTGCGTATATTTTCACCATATGGAATATATTGTTAAATTCATATATATATATATATATATATATATGTAAAGAAACTTCGTAAGCCTTCATCATTTTTAAACCATACATATTATAATTATATGTGTAAAATGTATAAAACAAATTGAAACCACATTCAAATGTGATTTTCAACAAGTTTTTATAAATAAAGCATTTCTGATGTTAATGGATTGCCTCATATACAATACATAATACATAAATATATATATATATATATATATATATATATATATATATATATATATATATGTAAATTATAAGTATCAATCTTACATGGTGTAAGACCTTGATGAAACTTTTCATTAGAAAACCGAAAATTGCTAAAGAAAAATAATCGAAAATTATATTTGAAAACATTTTAAAAATTAAAATATTCATCGGTAACTCGGTTTTTTTTATTCTATTTCTTACATTTCTATATATATATATATATTAAACAAACATACAAACAAATATACATACATGCATGTATAAATTTTTGTATATCACTCATACGCCCAGGTGTTTTTTATATACAATAAATTGGATTAAATGAGCATTTCACATTTTAAATTTAAAAGTATGCAAAAGTTTTTTTTTTCAAATTTTTTACACTCTACACAATTTATAATGCAAAATATCATAAATTTATGCAAATGTATGAAGGACTGCAAAAGATTTTGCATGCTTTGCCTTTTAATTACATTGATAATTTGAGAATAAATTGCTTAAGCGAATTCAGCTTGGACTCCATATATTCATATATCCCTACATCTATCTTTTTCTGTCTATGCAATGTTTTTACCATTCAAATAATTTGAAGTTAAACACTTTGTTATGTTTAATGTATTTTAAAAAAATTATCATCATTATTGAATTAATGCGATATCATTTTTATAATAATTTCACTTTGATAATACCATCGAAAAAAACTAAAACAAAATAGTATTTCGATAGCAACAACGTACTTATTATATGAATTATATGAAACGATTGAGTATTTTTTTTTTAAACTGCTCTTAAAATTTATGCAACATGAATTATCTTTTTAGTGGAAGATAATTTTGATTTTCTTTCAGTTCTACTTTACTTAATTTAAGAATTTTAATTCGTATAGAATTAGGACATCCTGGATCTTTAATTGGAAATGATCAAATTTATAATGTAATTGTTACTGCTCATGCATTTATTATAATTTTTTTTTATAGTAATACCTACAGTTATTGGTGGATTTGGAAACTGATTAGTTCCATTAATATTAGGAGCTCCAGATATAGCCTTTCCACGAATAAATAATATAAGATTTTGATTACTTCCTCCTGCTTTAACTCTATTGCTCATAAGTATAATAACGGAATATGGAGTTGGAACAGTTTGGACTATTTACCCTCCCCTCTCATCTATAATTGCTCATAGTGGAGCATCAGTTGATTTAGCTATTTTTTCACTTCATTTAGCAGGAATTTCATATATTCTTGGAGCAGTAAATTTTATCACAACAATTATTAATAATACGCTCATATGGAATTTCATTTGATCGAATACCTTTATTTGACAAAAATATAATCTAAATGGATCATATTTACTTATTTATTAGTCTTTTGAATTATTATGAAAAATTCAACCATGCAAACGACTTTACAAAAGATTTTTGCTCATCTCTATTATCGTCCTTCTTTTAGTTATTTATTTAAATTTTATTTTACATTTTATTTTATTATTCTTTAAAATATTTTTTTTTTTGGTTTGCTTGTTTGCTTGTTTGTTTGTTTGTTATTTTATTGTCTCTGTTTGAAAGAGTTGGGGGATTTCTATTTTATTATACCATCAGGTATACAAAACGTTAAATGACAATCTTGAAATAAAAGCATTTTCATTCCATTTCTTAATTTCATTCGATATGAAAGTATAATAAAACAAATGCTGTGACAATTTAATGTATATTGCTAAGAACAGCAATAAAAACACTAAGAATAACAAAAGCAATAACAATAAAAAATAAGAATATGAATATAAGACGTATGAAGAGAGAGAGAGAGAGAGAGAGAGAGAGAAGATAGGGAAACAGAGTGAAATCGATAAAGAAAGAGAAAAAATATTATAATAGAAAATTTATTTATATTATAGTAAATATGATGTCCATTACACCCTACACCGCTTGTAATACAAAGTATTATAAATTTATGCTTTAAGCCATTTCTCATAGAAAGCTTTAACGACCATTTCTCATAGAAAGCTTTTTTCTCAAAAAAAAAAGTCATTATGTAAGCAAAAGGTTCATTTTTGAATACATTTAGCAAAAACTGCTCCAAAAGGGTCCAAAAGTCTTTTTTCAAAAAAATCGCTATGTGGGCCTAAGGGTTCAATTAAAACCTTTTGTCCACAGTTTGTATTTTTAAAATATACCATTTGTATGCTTTTTCTCTCATAAAAAATATAATTAGCATTCCTAAGGTTTCAAAAACTTTTATACCCATGTTATTTTCTTTGAAAAATGTGCACCTATTCTTGTGCATTTTTGAAATTCGTCTTACATAAAAAACTTTTCAAATAATTACAATTTTTCCAATATTATTGGCAGATAATTTTTTTCCAAAAAAATCATTATGTAAGCAAAAGCTTCATTCTTAAATACATTTTAGTGAAAATAGGTCCAGAAGGGACCATTTTAACGACCATTTCCCATAAAATGCTTTTTTCTAAAAAAAAAATCGTTTTATGGACAAAAGATATACTTTTGAACACATTTTAGCAAAAAATGACTTCAGTTTGTATTTTCTCATAAAAAAATATGTGCACCTAATTTGCTCTAGATGGGTCCATTTTTGGAAATAATTCTCATATAAAAAACTCTTCAAATAATTGAGAAATTGCAATTTTTTCAATATCATTGGCAGGTAATTCCTTTATTTATGTTTTAATAACGTTCAGTAAAGTGATGTGGTATAATTAAGAGTTGATTCAGACCATCTATAAAGTTCTTATTTGTTTCTATATGAAATTTATCTGATACAAATGTCCATTGCCCTAAGCTCTAATCTATATCAATGTAAAAGAAAATCTATAAGAAAATGTAAATAATATTTAGAAATAATAGGAAATTTCGTTATAAAGAAACTGGAGGAATTCTATTAAAAAATTTATATCACGTGAAGAAAAATGTAAACCATCTAACAGTTGTAATACAATAAGTTTAAATTGAAAATTCAAGAGGATTTTAGATAAACACATCTTTACTCAAATTCGATCAATTCCAAATAGCTCTCTGAAATGATTTAATTTTGTTCAGCCGTTGATTTCCTTAATACTTGTCGATTTTTTTCTTTTCTTTATTACCGCTTTAACTTAAATTTTATTATATTTTGTTACATTTGAAGACGAACTGATAAAAGCTTTTTAAAGATGAATCCACATCCATTGTCCGAGTTTTACTTAGATGGACTTATATTATAACAGTTACAATATCAAATATACAGACATTTTATAATTAATATTTAACGTGTTTTGTAAACGGACAATCCTGGTTTTAATTATTTAGTTTTTTCATAAAAATTGTATTGATCTGTAAAAATGTTGGACTTAATTAATTTAACTTGATAATTTACATGGATAAATGTGATTTGTGACATCGAAAATAACTATTACAAATGGAATGGATGTTTTATCATTTTTCCATAAAATGGAACAAATGGAACAAATGGAACAAATTTATAGCGTAAAATCCTTGAAAAAAATTTTATATTTCTTAAAAAAATATAAATTCCGTACTAAATTTGTATTTGTAAACTTTATGATAACTTTCTGACAAATCTTTTAAAAAATTATTAAGCCATTTAAAAAGAGTTCAATGAGCTGACATTTTTCTTAAATCAACAATGTAGAACGAACACTCTTTAATGATTGTTTTTTTTTTTTTTTTTTTTTTTTTTTTAGTTTAAACGTGACAATTACAGAATTTCATATTTTGATAAGGATGGTCAGGAATACAAGCAAAGAAAAAACACACACTTACTCACAATCTAATGGACAAAATAGTTATGACGGACTTACAGACAAAAAATTCCTTTTTTTTTTTTGTACTCGGTAGATGTGAGCAAAAGCAAAATAAAAAGTAAAAAATTGCATTGAATAATAAAGAATAATGAATACTAAACAGACAGAATTGAGTTCAAAAGCCATAGTAAAAAGTTCACTGAATGCTCCAAGACATGTTTCTTCTTAACACTTGAAATGATTGTGGCAAGAACTCTCCTATAAATGAACACGATGTCTAAGAAAAATTTCTTCTAGACATGTGTCATTTTTATTTCATTATAATTCATTTCACTACAAAAAAAATGCAACCCTGCTTTATTTATTTCAAAAGCATTGTGCTCTTTTCATCTCATTTCTTATTACTCATTAACAATTTGAATTTACAATTTTCGAAAAATCATTACCAGATGATGATGTTTCGAAATACTTAATGAATAATCATATAAATAAAAAATAAAAAATACAAAAAAAAAAAAATGAAACATATTTTAATAAATTACGTTAAATTTAATTTTTCAAAATGAAAGAATAAGAATAAGAAAACCACAGAAGTTTAAAAAGAACAAAGATGAACTGAGCATGATTGAGGGACATGCGCAACAATAACCGGAAAACAATATATAAAGAAGGGCATTGGCTTAAAACGTTTTTATTTAACTTCTTACAGATTATTCAATTGCAGTTGCATTAACACAATGAGTTGTAAATGATTCTTTCATTGTAGCAATCAAAAATTTTTTATAATAAACGTTTACAATAACAGATCTAACAGTGATGATTGTGGGTAAATTTTATAAACAATATTTCTGGTTTTTCTTTCTTTTTTTTTTTTTTTTTGCTTTTGTTTTGTTTATACATAATAAAACAGCAACAAAATTTTATTAGAGAAAAAAAAATAAATTTTTAAAATTGTTAAAAATATTTTCATATTTTTATATTTATATACTATTTTTTTACTAAATTCATATTGTGCGAAATAATCATTTAAATAAAAAAAAATTTATTAACACTTTTGTTACTTTTGTTTTATAATTTTTTATACAAAATTATTTATTTGCCAATAAAATCACAAATTTTTATTTATTTAAAAAATTACTCAAAAAAAAAAACAAAGCAGCTTATTGTTATATTCTTATTAAATTATATTGTGCAAATTATTATAAAACTTTTTCAAAATGTGTATCGTTCAATATGAAGAAACAAAAATCAAGTTGAACCAAACCAAATCAAACTGAACAGAACAGAGCAGAACAGTGTAATAATAGTAAAAATTACAGCAATTGTAACAACAACAACAATTATAATAATAATACCATCATACTTACAGAGAGCACACACGCACACATCTGTCATACACATGAACAATTTGTTTGCGCAAGCGCTTTTCTATCTGAGGCAGCACATTCATTCAAGAGTATTTACGAAAATTTGAATTGATTATGCTTATTCGTTTGTATACATTCGGATAAATTTCTTTATATGTTATTTTTGTGATATAATAATATCAGTTATAGGCTATCTAATAAGCACCCTGCATTTTAAGATTTTTGAAAGCGATACATATATTTAATGGAATCGAAAATGAAACCAGATGATGCATGAAAATTATTTATTTTGTTTGTTAATAAAACTTAAAAATTTTCGAGTATTAATTATATCTCAAATGAAATGTTAAATTGCAATATGTAAAAATGTATTGTGGCAACTCTGGCAATGATAATAAACAATAAACATTGAAGAAAACAAATCACTATCACAGTTTAGTCTTTTAGTTATACTTACATCTAATATATATCTTATTCTATATCATTCTATCTCACTCTCTCTCACTATATATCTCAATATCTCTCTACCTCTGTATCTCTTTGTTTAAGTGTCTCTGTGTATTTTCATAATATTAACGGTACTTCTATGTTTAGTCTCTTATGTGTTTACTGTGTACGTATCAATTTTACTCAACAGCACTTCTTTAGCAAATTTTTTTTCTACATTATTTTAGTTAAAAACTATAAACTAAAGCTGTAACATGAGAATTTATTCCGAAGCAATCGAAATAACTGCGCTTGAAAATTTTGATTGCACTACACGCACACTGCACATTTACTTGCCTGCTTAATGTAGGCAAGTAGGTGAACATCAAAAAAAAAAAAAAAAAAACCAAAAAAAAACAACAACAAAAACATGTTAAACCGAAAAAAGAAATTCAAAACAATAACAATAACAAATAGTATGAACAATGTAAACCAACCAAAATACAAAATACACTCTAAGTGATTCTATGGCCTGTCAGTATGAGTGCCACGAGTGTTAGTGATAGTGTTAGTGTTAGTATAAATGTGTTTTGTGTGTGTGTGTGTGTGTGTGTGTGTGTGTGACACAGTACGCATTTATTTTTGCAAAAATTTTTGATGATAATTTTTAAAAAATTGTAGTAGTTATAGCTCAGCCAGTAGATGTAAAAGGAACGTGTTATTTAACGGTCATGTACGTGTCGTGTTAGCACAATTGCTGTGTGGTGCGTTACAAACAAAAAAAAAAAAACCAAAAAAAAGAATAAGAAAAGCAAAAACTGAAAAATAAATAAAAACACGAACACATATACAAATAAAATAACACTACCATTTGTAATACAATGTATATAATAAATAATATTTTTGAAGAGAGTCGCAATTTGTGTCTTTCCTTTTTTTTTTTTTTTTTTTTTTTTGTTTTAACGGAAACGGAATTTAATCCTTTTGAACCATTAATTATAACTTTCTATGGTTAATTGTTGGAATTTTTTTCTTCTTTCTCTTTACATTAAATTAGTTTATTTTATTATAGTTTTTAATTTGTTTTATTTTCTTTTTAGTTGGTGTCACTTTTTTGTAAGTGTAAGTAAAGAATTTTAAGGAAGCGTGTTAGTTAGTGATTATTGTTAAGATAAGATTCTTACAAAAATTGTAAATGCAAATTATGATATTGTTCTTAATTTGTATAAAATATAATTCATATAAAATGTTTAAGATAAATTTAGTCAATCAAAATATTTGTTATTTGAAGAAATCTATTCTTGAATTTATCTAACCAAGAATGCATTACATTGATTTCAATAAGTTTAAGGTTAATTTATTTTTAATTAGAAAAAGGAAATTTACAAACAAATAAAAATATTTAAATGCCACACCCACCGTTTAATAAACACTAAAATATATGTAGAGCAGTTTTTTAAAAAGGGCAAAAAGTTGTTTTGATTTGATTATAATTTACTTTTTTAATAGAAGAGACAACTAATACCAATTTCTTGTGTTGAGTTTTGCTTTTGGATTTCCCATTTTAGAAATAATGAATAATATCAATTAAAATTAAAGAAACTATGAGGCCAAAAATGCCTTGATAATTAGAAAATTTTTAATTTATTTATTTCTTTCTTTTTTTTTTTTCTTATACTCTTTTTTTTTCTTCTTTTGCTTTTTTTTAAAGCAAATTACAGCATTAAAAGTTTATGGTTAAATTTTTGTGTAACAAATATTTTTTATGTTGGATATTTAAAAATTTTGAATTCCACATGGAGTTTATAAAAAAAAAAAAAATTCCTTGTTTTTTGGGTTTTCCTCCATTTCGTTGAATTTATTTCACTTTCTGATGGTATAATGAAATGATGAAATGAATGAATGAAGCAATTTGTAAATGTAATAAAAATTATGTAAAAAATTTAAAATTATGTAAAACTTTTTTCTATTTATCATCTTGAACTTCAAAGAATCTTCTGCTTCTTTTTCTTCTTTTTCCTTTTTTTTTTCTTTCCATTTATCTTCTATTCATAATCAGTAAAGGCCTTTGAGGGAAGCGACTCTCTTTAGAGAAAACAAATGATTAATTAATTTAATTTATTTGATTAAACAAAATGAAGCTTTAACTCATCTAAATAAAAGTCTTCACTTTTATGTAAAATATTTATCATAATTACTTTAATTATAACAAAATTATTATGTTAAGTGATTTATCATCATGATCACCAAAACTGAAAACAACGCATATCGCACTAACAAATTGGTAAAGTGTTTTAATTTGTCATCATTTTAAATATAAATTGTATGATTTTTACAAAATCTTCCTTTTTCCATTACAATTCAATGGAATTTGAAAGAGCGGCTTAAATATTTTTGCTATTTGATTACAAAATTATTTCAATTCATTTCTTTTTTCTTTTTTTTTTTTCTTGGTAATTTTACGACTTTTTTTTTTTTTTATAAAAATAAATATATTTAAATGGAGTTAGCAGAAGCAGGCTGCCTAAAAGTTATTTACATAAATTTACTTTGATATTCATATAAATAAAGCGGGCCTCTCTTTAAATCATTGTAATGTATTCAGTTTTTTTTTTTTTGGTTTTTTTTAGTTTTTTTCCAATTTTTTTTCTCTTTAATTTTTCTTTAAATTCTTTCTAGTCCACTCATTCATGTGCAAACTTTCATCGATTGATCGCATATTAAAAGGCCAGTGAAGGGGTGGCTTGGTAAGAAGGGGGGGGGGGGGGGGGGGGGGGGGGGGGGTAACGATTAAAAACAAAAGTATATGCATGAAATTTTACAAAACGTAAAATTTTAAAACATAAATTGAAAAATTGAAAAATTGAAAAATTGAAAAAGGGCTACTAAAACATCATCATAAATAATTGTGTCAGAAAGTTTGCTTTTTTGTGTGCGTTTTTTTTTTTTTCTTTTTTTTTTTTGTACATTTAAATGAAAAAATAAAAAAAAAATAAAGAAAGAGAAATGAAATGAACAAAAAACAAAAAAAAGGAAAAAAAAAAAGGGAAATATATTGAAAATAGAAAATTTTACCATTTGAAATGTTATGGCAAAATTTTATAGAAATAAATTTTTATTACATATCAAGCAAAATAAAATGAAGCCTTAAATAAATAAATAAATAAATAAATAAATAAATACTTCAAGAAATAAAAAATTAAAAAACAAAATAATTAAATGAGAAAACGGAAATAAAAATGGAAATGGCAGCTTAATAAACTTGAGCTAATGTCCGCACTTTTACCCACTAAAACTTTCCGCCATAGCATCATATTCTTTCACTTTTTCATTTCTTTGTTTCATTTCATTCATTTCATTTCATTTCATTTCAGTTAAGAATATTTGAAAAATAGTGCAGCTCTAACGATTAAAATCTTTAAATTGGATCTCAATTCTTATTTTATTCTGTGCCTTTGCATTTGCCATTGCCATTGTTTTTGTCCACATAAATTGTTTCTGCCACTTGCTCTATTGCTTCATTTTCATTTTAACCGGTTTTACTTATTACTTCATTTTTGTTTTTCCACTTTTTACTTATATATATATTTTTCTCTCCTGCTCTTACCTTTCATATCGTCATATCATTGATAAGCTCTGCCATAAAAGAAAAAAAGGTATAACATGCAAAATGAGCAACAACAAAATGTATAATATTTCTTCTTCTTCTTCTTTTTTTTTTTTTTTTTTTTGATACTTTGTTCTTTTGGCTTAAATCAAAGCTTAAGCATTCACAGAATAGTTTTTAATGGTATTAAAATAAAGACAGTGGAACTCATATAAAATTTTAATTTTTTTATTTTTTTATTTTCCTCGATTTTTCTTTGGTTCTCTGTAAGTTTTTTAGGCAAATAAATTTTGGCGTGAGACGTAAAGCGAATGGTAAGAAGCAAGTGTGTTTTTTTTTTTTTTTAGTACAAATTTTAAAAATTCATAAATGCAGACATGGACAGACATTTCCAAAATACATATATACATTTCGAATTATTTTAATGAAAAATTTTCAGTTTTTATCAAAACAATTTCATTTCCGTTTAATATAATTATTTTCATTTTAATAGAAAAAGTAGAAATTTTTTAATTTTTTTTTTTTGATAATTTATGCAATTTTCATTTTACTGCAATTCAAATAATTTTGGCATATCAAATTTTTCGTAACTGCATACTACAAAATCCTAAGCATATAATTTATAGTCGTAATTAAAAGAATTGTTTGTTGTTGTTGTTTGTTGTTGTTGTTGTTGTTGTTTTGTTGTTGTTGTTGTACTATACATAGAAATTTAGATGAAAGCGAGAAAATGAAATAAAACAAAAAAGGAAATTTCCAAATATTAAATTCTAAGTTGCATAATCCGCCCTCCATTTGCTTGAATCATTTTATTGTCCTTGGGCAGTTTTTATAAGATTTAATTTTTTCTTTCTTAATTTTACCATTATTTTTGTACCGTTTTTATAGATAATAAGATTTAATAAGATTTTATATTGCAAATTTTGAAAAATAAATATCAAAATTTTTTAAAATATTAAAAAATTTTTTAAAATTTTTTAATATGTTTGTTATATGAGAGGACGTTCAAAAAGATTAATCGATCTGAATCAAATTTGATGCACATATTTTTTTAAACCGATATCGATTTTCGCTAAAATATTTTCAAAACTTTATCTTTTATCTACATAATGGTTTTTTTTGAAAAAAAGCTTTCTATGGGAAATAGTCGTTCAAAGAAAGTGGTCAAAAAACTAGACCAATCTGGACCAAATTTACTACACATATTTTGATGTTAAGGCGCTACGTTGGCAGTGGCCGAAATAATACTCCGACTTTAACCATTTTCAATAGAACTCGTTACTGCGCTAAAATGCATCCATGTATCAAATTTCATTAAATATTTCAAAAATTGCAACATGTAGCTTGATGAGAAATTTACATGAACCAACATTAGATGCATAGACAGGCTTAAATCGTATCAAGAAATGTTTCTACATTGATTGGTATAATAAAAGATGGGTCTACAAACATCATATATGGTGAAGGGTATTGTAAGGTTTGCTTTTGCTGAAATTTTACTTTAAATAATTTTTCATAATTCTTAATTAATTATTACATAATTTATATCATTTCAAAATAAGTTCTGATAATGAATGATTTACTGATTGAAAGAGTTCACTGATAAATATTATTGAGCGGGCCTTTTAATAATATAAATTATATTTTTTGTAATTATAACGAATTTTTAAAGGGATTCAATTTAACACGGTTTCATAAGATTGCCCTAAGAAATATTTAATTCAACATTTAAATGAAAGAGTTTTGAAAAGTTATACATAATTTCCACTTGTTATATATTTTTCAATATTTAAGTTTAGTGAGCCACTCGCTCAGAAAAAGTTCAAGGAAAGTCCCATATAACGCAATTAAAATGAATTTCTCTTGTAGTAAGCTGTAAAATTTATTTTTATATTAATTGAGAATAACAATTTATAATATTTCTATCACTAAATTCAGTGCCTAGTTGAACGAGTTGAACAAGTTTCATGAGACTATTATTCATTTATATTTATATAAATAAAAATACGATACAAAATTGTATATATATATATATATATATATATATATATATATATATATAAATATTCATATATACCTAACAAATCTACCAAGTTAAATTAATTATATTATAGTATATAATAATAATAATAATAAATAATAATAATAATACAAATGAAAGGCCTTCCGTGTTGTTAAATTACTGATGATTATCATGTCAACAAATGTAATCAATTAAAATGTATTGCATTAGTAATCTTAAGCAAATCTCCAGTAATCTAGTCAAATTGGAAGCATAAGATTAATACGATAAATAACACATTTCAATGTTTTCATGATGTTTGAACAAATACCGTTATTTATTAATGTGTACTCAAATGATATTGCTTGCTCTCTTGTTTTTTTTTTTTTTTGTTTTCAATACTTTTACATTGTGTCTAAACATTTTAAGTGGATGTAAAGATTTTAATTGTAATGTTTTTTTACCTACTTCTTATTCAACTTGTTACCTTACACTTTAATATAAAAAGGAAAATATTTTATTTTCTTATACTTATTATTATTATTATTATTATTATTATTAATTGCTTTCTTGTTGCTTAGTATTATTATTATAACGGTTATTGTTGTACTCCTTTTACATACTTTTTTACTTGATATTTAATTGTGGCATAAGTAGTAAGTTATAATAAATTTATTGGAATATATGTTGAATCTTTAAAACTTCTTAATGAAATTAGAATCATTTAGAAATAAGTGGCTGATGTAATTCAGTTTAAATGCTTTCTTTGTGGGGCCTAATCAATGCAATTTTTAAAATATTTCAATAAAATTTTTCGTATAGACATACTTTGGATCAGAGATGATTACTTTCCATATGAAATCTTATACAAAGAAGTTATGGGAACTTTTTAATAAAAATCGTTAGAAAGTTAATCAGATCAGTAGTTGCTTTTTGTTTTATTATATATTTCATATAATAATCATGTAACATAAAATTCTGCAATGTCAGCTCTATAAAAAACCAAACGTTACTTTAAATTTTTTATATTTGTAAGTAACATTTTTTGGCATTGGATAGTTAGAGCAGCATATTTTCATAAAATTTTATCTATAACTGTCATCTGTTTTTTTTTTTTACTTTTCTTCTTTTTTGCTTGGTTTTTTTTTTTTTTTTTTTTGCAAAATAATATGCAAACAGAAGACGTGGGGGAATGTTTGTTTTTTTTTTTTTTTATTGTATAGAATTGTTGGGTGGGTGAATGAATGAACGTTTCTCAGGGAATCTCATTTTCATTTTCATTACATTTTTCTTAGGATTATTTGTCTGTAGTTCGTATTTAGGATTATTTATGTGGTGATTAACTTCGTGAATTATTGCTGAAATTATCAAGTGTGTAATAAAAATGTTTTAGTATTTATTTCCTCAATTCAACAAACATTCAACTAAACAAACTATTACAATGTATAACGTCCTATTGTTCATTTGGTACAGCTACAGCTACAGCTACAGCTACAGTTACAGCTACAGCTACAGTTATAACTACAACTACAACTGCCGCTACAATTACCGTTACAGTTAAAAGTGTAACATATACATATACAGTTAGAATTGCATCTACAGGTATAACTACAGCTACAGCTGCAGTTACAGCTATAAATGGAATAGCTGGAAGCGGCCAGTAGTGTGCAACCTTAAAATCGATAAATATAATAAATTTTATAAATTTTATAAAAAAAAAAAAAAAAGAAAAATTAAGAATTAAAAAAAAATGAAATAAAATGAAAATGAAAATGATAATGGAAAGAACAATAGAAAAGCATGAAACCAGAAAAACCAGGAGAACCAGAAAAATTGTTTAAGAAAAACAAAAAAAAAAATCACATAAAATTGTCATTTTTCGAATTGTCTGTCTCTCTAATGGTTTTGTGCACGAGTTGAAATTAATGTGGCGAATATGCCATATAAATTTTATCTAACTTATAAAAGCGTATAACGGTTTTTAATTATACAGTACTTGTAAGATTAATTAACTTTCATTTTCTTCTAAGTTTTTATTTTTTATTTTTGTTTTTGTTTTTGCTTTTACTTTTTTGTCACATACACTTAAGCATGTATGTATGCAGATGTATGTGTTAGTGGCTGTAAAGAGATGTGTACCCGTGTGTGCATGTGTGTGCATGTGTGTGTGTGTGTGTGTGTGTGTGTGTGTGTGTGTGCGGTGTGTGTATAGTTATAAGAATGCACCGTTTATTGTACATAAACGGTTCATTCTTTTTTTTTAATTTGTTATTTGTTGTTGTTGTTTTATATGCGGTTTTTTTGTTTGTAATGAATTCATCGAAAATTATTCACGTTCATACATTTCCACAAAGTATAAGTATATATATATATTATATATATATATATAAATTTATATATGTGTGTGCGCACATATATATAAGTGTAACAATTAAGTTATGTGTGTGTGCGTTCGCCTTTTTTCCTTCTTCTACTTATGTTTCTGCTATTTTGTATTAATAGTTATAATTAACTAAGAAGAGAAATTTTTTATTGTTTTTTTAAGTGAAATGAGTGGCAAAATATCTACAACCAGAAAAAAAGAACAAAAAAAAAGTACAAAAAAAAAAACTGTTGGGCACCACTGCTGTTGCTGTTAAAATGACCAATAATCCTGAAATCGTCATTTATATGCGGCACTGCACTGTACTGAACTAAATTGTATTGTAACGGTATGCATTTACATACATACATACACACAT